>OX276369.1:16010448-16610448 GCA_946251885.1 Cosmia pyralina | reverse complement strand
GCCGTGCATTCTGCACACACAGCATTTGTACCTATTATTGCAAATAATATGTAAAAATATATTTAATTAAATCAGTGTTTTTCGAACATTCAAAGCGGTCGGTTTTATTTCATCATCCCAATAGAATCGCCCCGTTATCATATCATTAAGTGTAGGGATCCCCTACATTTATTTTGGTCCTTCGAGCACCTCGTGCAGGACCTCGTCGCGGTACTTTGACGCAGCGCGCGTGCTGGTCAGAGGCACGGTTCGGACTCAAGGTTCTGTGATCAAACCAGTGTGGACTCATTCGGTGAAGCACACTCTTGACTTGAGCAAATCTAGCTTAGGTCAACAGCACAGTCGCGGTAATCATATCACGGCGTGACATCAACATCCTCGGGCTCTGTAGAGCTCATCATCGGGCGGCGCGAGGGTTCAGCGTCCACTATCAACCTCTTCGGGAGCATTATCAGGTGCAGACAGCTACGTGGATCATCATTTAACCAAGTAAGACTGTTCCTTTACCTACGTCATGGAAACTATTTTTGCCCGTCAATCTGAAATCATCGCCAATTTCACTACAATCAAGGTGAACAAAGACTCGGATTCTCGCAAGAATGCCGAATACTTGAAGAAACGGTTAGAGACGTTAGACAACCTCTGGGGAGAGTTCGACCAAAATCACCAAAAAATATCTGAGCATGAAAATTTGGCGGTTGAGTATTTCCTTAACAACATATATCAAAAGGGTAAAGACTATTATCAATCAACTCGTAATCTTATATCGACTTACGGCAAATCAACAAAATCTACTCAACCAGATGGAAAGTTAGACGAATTGTTATCATTGCAACGCACTAATTTTAGGGCTTTTAGTCGACTAATCAAGGGCATCAAAGTTGATCAAATAATAGAAAATGGGAACTAGAAGATGAGCTCAAAAACGTTCAAGCTAAGTGGGCAGTTATTGATGTTCAACACTTGCAAATCGATCATATACTAGCTGGTGGAGATATATCATACGACGAGGAGTTTAATCATCATGAATCATCCTACAAAGCTATCAAACGTGAGTTGAATAGGAAAATCTCATCAACGACTCACTTAGAAAAATCAACTCCGCACATTGAAATACCGTCGTTCAGCGGGAACTACATACAGTGGCCAACCTTTTATGACTTGTTCATGGAGACAATTCATAACAATAACTCTATCACTAAAGCTCAGAAGATGCAGCACCTTAAGGGAAAACTTAAGGGTGAAGCAGAACGCCTCATCTATCATCTCCATATTTCATCAGAGAATTATGATACTGCGTGGGAGATCTTATTACATCGGTACTGCTTATCCACTATAATCCAATTCACGCGCAGATGACCCTAGCTATTTACTTCCGGATCTGAGCGTGTTAAAAGCCCTGCGGCGATGGGGTCTTGGCGGTGGGGCTGAGGTATCGATGTATTGAGGCTCTAGTCAGCACCCTGCACGTAGGCGGCCAGGGGAGAGTGGTCGCTCCCGGAGTCGATTGAGTCGGGACTCTGGGTTCGGCAGCACAACTGGTGACAAAGCAGCCCTATTTAGGATCGCTCTGCTTTCCTCTGCACAGAGGAGGGGTCTAGAAAAGGTGGCCCAAAAATAGTCCGTCTCACCCATTATCCAGGTGCCAAACCGCGGGCGCTTGGACATCGATAAAATGCGGTCGAAAGAAACAGAAGAAACTTAATAATAATACGATACTATACCAACGACTTTGCATCGCTACATGGAACGTACGGACTCTATTGGACGACGACCGGAATTTATGCCCAGAGAGAAAAACTGCTCTCATAGCAAGAGAGTTGGCTCGCTATAACATAGATATAGCTGCAATAAGCGAAACCCATCTGAGTGACAGTGGAGAGCTTCGTGAACACCTAGGAGGCTACACCTATTACTGGAGCGGACGTCCCTCCGGTGAGAGGGCGGGCAGCGGTGTGGGCTTTGCTATTCGCAATGGTTTGGTTGGAGATCTGAGTGAATTACCTAAGGGTGTCAATGACCGCCTCATGACTCTACGCCTTCCAATATCTAACAATAAGTACGTCCATCTCATAAGTGCTTATGCCCCCACCCTGCCTTCACCGGATGAGGATAAAGAGGTATTTTACCAAAACCTGAGGCGAACTCTGGAGACTATCCCAAAGTGTGATAAAGTTATTTTGTTGGGGGATTTTAATGCTCGTGTCGGAACCGAACATGCAACTTGGAGCGGAGTCCTCGGTAAACATGGAATAGGGAAATGTAACGATAATGGGCTTAGGCTGTTGTCGTTATGTGCTGAATTCGATCTTGGCATCACTAATACATGCTTCAGACTTGCTGAGAAATACAAGACCTCGTGGATGCACCCAAGATCTAAGCACTGGCATCTTTTAGATTATGTCATTGTTCGCCAAAAAGACTTGCGTGACGTTCTCGTGACTAGGGCAATGCGTGGCGCTATTGGCTGGACTGATCACCGTCTTATTAGATCAAAGATGTACTTGCAGCTAAAAGCGCCACGACGAGCATCCAACAAAATTCCACAAAAACTTGCCTTTTCAAATCTAATAACATCATCAGAGCTCGGTAAAGCATTGGATTTGAAATTTGCTGAGAGTGCTCCGCAGGCGGAGTCATCTACCACTGATGGTGACTGGAGATCTTTTGCCAAACATCTTCATGCCTGTGCGCTGGAAACTGTAGGAAGACCACAGAAAAAGAACCAAGACTGGTTTGACGCAACTGACAGTGAGATCAAAGCGCTAGTTGACAAACACAGGCATGAGTTAAACAAGAAGTCCCCGGATGCACGTAGCAATAAGGAAGCGCAACTAAAGCTAAGAACCAAAGTTCGCGAACTGAAGGATAAGTGGTGGAAGGAGAAAGCTGCTGAACTACAGCACTGCGCTGATACTCACCAAACTGGCAAGTTCTTCGAGGGTATCCAAGCAATTTTTGGCCCAAGGGCAAGGAAAATAGCACCGATGTACACAAAAGACAGACAACACCGAGTTACAAATAAAACTGACGTAATAATGCGATGGGCAGAACATTTTAGTGACGTTTTGAATCCCGATGCACTCAGCGCTGATCTGTCGTACATAAATACACTAGAGGATCTCCCAGTTTGTCAAGATTTAGAAGCCCCACCTACTTTTGAAGAGTTTGCAAAAGCAGTCATGCGTCTCAAAAACTCCAAAATACCTGGAATGGACCAACTTCCAGCGGAAATATACAAATACAGTGGAAAAAACATTGTAAATAAAGTCTACCATCTAGTCAAAAGAGTGTGGGAAAGTGAAGAAGTTCCACAGGACTGGAGAGATGCGGTGATCTGCAAGCTGTACAAAGGGAAGGGAGATGTCTCCGATTGCAGCTCCTACCGAGGCATATCACTTCTCTCTAGTGCCGGTAAGATTCTTGCCCACATTATCACAAGCCGCCTTACCAAACTTGCTGAAAAATACCTGCCTGAGAGTCAATGTGGCTTTCGTCCTTGCAGAGGTACAATCGATGCTATATCCGTCGTAAGGCAACTCCAGGAGAAAAGCTTGGAACATCAAAGGCCTCTCTACATGTGCTTTGTCGATCTAGAGAAAGCATTTGATAGAGTTCCACGTGAGGCTCTTTGGCTTGTTCTCCGAAAGTCTGGATACCCAACGAAGTTCGTCAACCTCATACGCCAATTTCATGTCGGCATGAAAGCGCAGGTTCGACATGAAAGCGAACTTTCTAAGGAGATCCAGATTACAAGTGGAGTAAAACAAGGTTGCGTCATGGCGCCCACACTCTTTGCCATTTACTTCGCAGTTGTTATGAGAGACGCCCTGCAGTATTGTAGTGACCAAATCCAACTGAATGTCCGGACTGATAAAGGCGTGTTTGATATTTCTAGGTTTAGAGCCAAATCGAAACTTCAAAAGATTTCCATTCTGGAGATACTTTACGCTGACGATGTGTGCCTTATGTCCGACAGCATGGCGCATCTCCAAAGCTATCTTGATGCACTACATCAATCCTGTCAAAGATTTGGATTAGTTATCAGTGCTTCCAAGACGCAAGTCCTCAAACAACCACCCCGAGGCGGCGAAGCTGATAAAGCCACACTTAATCTAGACGGGAAACCACTAGAGGAAGTCACGCAGTTTAAATATCTTGGAAGCAACATACTTCATGATAACACCCTGGCTTCGGAGATACCATCGCGCATTGCAAATGCCGCTGCGACTTTTGGACGGCTTAATGATCGTGTCTGGAAATCCCATGACCTGAAGCTAGAGACAAAAATTAGTGTTTACAAGGCATTAATCTTACCTGTTCTTCTATATAGCGCAGAAACATGGTGCCTATACAAACCAGACATTAGGAAACTGGACACATTTCATCTAAGGTGTCTCAGATCGATCTTGAGCATTAAGTGGCAAGACCATGTTCCTAATACGGAGGTCTTGCATCGTTCCAGCATATATGGCATGGAAGCCCTACTCATGCAACGTCAACTCAGGTGGTGTGGACACGTTCTTCGCATGAAGGACCACCGTTTACCCAAAATGGTCTTTTACTCTGAGATGGCAGAAGGTAAACGGAAGCATGGCGGTCAACATCTCCGCTATAAGGATGTGCTCAAAAGGCATCTTAACGCGTGTGCTATTGATCCTACAGGTTGGGAGAGGCTCGCTCTACACAGGTCGTCTTGGCGCTCTACTATTCACAAAGGTACCAAAACTTTCGAAGAAAAGCGACACGACGCTATTATTGAGAAGCGCCAAATACGCAAAGAGAGACCTAAGCCCTCCTACACGTATACATACAACACTACAGGCCAACTTTATTGTTTTAGTTGTGACCGGGTGTTCAAAACTAAATTCGGTCTAGCGAGCCATCTAAGAGCACACGCAAGGAAGTGATTTCGAAGGGTCGCCGTTATCGAAATCGATAAGGAGGACTATATATATATATTACATCGGTACAACAACTCTCAAGTTCTTTTTACGAATCAAATCGAAATTTTCCTCAATCAACCCAACATTCAGAAGCAATCAGCATTTGAAATCAAAAGGTTGTATGATACCTCAACCGAATGTATTCACGCGATTCACAATCTCGGCGTTGATACAAATACGTGGGATCCGTTGTTGGTTCATTTATTGTGCAAAAAGCTGGACCCAGAAACTTATGCTGACTACAAGGAATCACGTAGGACACCTCGTGATCTACCAAGGTTGGACGAGTTAATGGCATTCCTCGAGAGTAAGTTTACCGCTCTTGAGCCCATTCATAAAAACGATAAGGAACCCTCACCATCAAGCAAACGAAACCCAAATCAATCAAAGACCACAAATAACTCTAATAAGCAAAACATTTATAAAGGTTACATTAACAAAAATTATCAAGCCATCATTACTCAAACTTCAAAATGCTCTGTATGCAATTCAAATCACGCTCGCAATTTGTTTTCGTGCAAAAAATTCATGAATATGACACCAGACGTGCAATTAAAGACGGTGACAAACTCAAATATTTGTCGAAATTGCCTATTCAGTCACGATGGAAGTCAATGCACTTCGACAAAACGTTGCAAAACCTGTCAAGGTGATCATCACACAATACTCCATGAAGCATGTGTCCCATCATCAAAATCTGCTTCTCAAGCATCATCATCATCTGCAACGACCGCTTCGTCATCAAAATCATCAAACAAGCAACCTAATGTTAATCATGTCGCAGGAGATGACGAAGAGTTATTGCTGACCACGCTGTCCATCAATGTCAGGTGTTCTGATGGCAGCTATGTGACCCTTAGGGCTCTCTTAGATCAGGGATCACAAATATCATTAATATCGGAAAACGCTGTACAGCGGTTAGGGTTGCAACGTCGAAGATACAACGCATCAGTAACTGGAATAGATGCCGGTGCTAGGCAAAGCAAAGGACGGGTATCAATCGACTGTCAATCAATCTACGGTGACTATCAATTTACTACAGAAGCACTAGTTCTGTCAAAGGTCGCTAACTCCTTGCCTGGTATACCATTCAAAAAACAATCATGGTCTCATATCCAGCATCTTCAATTAGCAGATCCCGAATACAACGTGTCGAAGCCAATTGATATTCTCTTGGATGTGAGTATCTATTCTCAAATCATCATGGACGGTCTCATCAAAGGTCCAGCACAGGCTCCGATTGCGCAACAGACGACACTCGGATGGATCCTGTCTGGCAACGTTCGCACATTTAATTGTCATATTGTAACGAATGACTTATCAGATCTATCAAAATATTGGGAGATAGAGGAAAGGATTATCCGATATCAAAGGTTACGTCGACCATATCAAGTCATTATGCAACACCCATGCAAGTAAACAATATCAGAGTATCATTCTTCAGTTAGAGCACGAGATTAGCGAAATTGAACACTATGATATGTTACTTAAATACCAAAGTCCGAAGAGGCTGAAAAGAGGCCTAATAAACGGGTTGGGTTATATTGCTAATTCATTATTCGGTGTACTGGACGAGAGGTTTGCCGAACAATACAAGAGTGACATCGAGCAGATTAGTCATAATGAAGAACATCTTCAAAAACTTATCAAAAATCAGACAAGTATTTTAGAATCAGAATTTAATATCATACGTCGTAATGAAAACATCATGAATCAACAATTTTCATTTATCAAGCAACATCTTCAAAATCTATCGACTGAGGTGAATAAAATACGTTTGGATAATGAAGATGGCCTTTATGTCACATCATCATCTCTAGCAGCATCAATAATTCTATCAAATATTCGTTGGATTCAGCAAACGTTGATTGGTACGGTTACGGATATTTCACACGGGCGCATTGACACTCATTTGCTGTCACCCGAGCAGTTATCGTATCAGCTGAGCATCATCACTAGCCAACTTAATGGGAAACTTACGTTACCAGTGGATTCGAAAAATATCAAGGA
Source organism: Cosmia pyralina (assembly GCA_946251885.1). Taxonomy (NCBI): domain Eukaryota; kingdom Metazoa; phylum Arthropoda; class Insecta; order Lepidoptera; family Noctuidae; genus Cosmia; species Cosmia pyralina. The sequence goes on along the minus strand of OX276369.1, from coordinate 16,603,492 downwards.
CTTGTATCGTTTACTTAAAGTGTCAGCTAGAGTCTTCTCAAACTACTTAATCATCGAAATGAAGATTCCACTCTTAAGCAATGAATTGTTTGAGTTAAACAAGATCATATCTATTTCTCAAAAGAGAGGACTACAGTATTATCATCTCATGCCATCGGTACCATTCATAGCGTACAACCTACGCAAAGATACCGCATTTCTTCTATCAGAAGCAGACCTACAATCATGCACTCATGTTCCCAACGATATCTTGTTATGCTCATTAAACATACCCATTTACAATCTAAACATAAAGCAATCTATCCGTGAAATCAAAATCTTTAATCAAAAGCAACTGTGCCATTCCGTAAAATCGTCATGTGAAGAGCAATGGATCAAATTGCACAGGCCAAACACCTGGCTGTATACATGTTGCTCGGAATGCCAAGTGCGCATAATTTGCGCCAACGGAGTCACAATGGTCAACCTTGTCGGCAACGCGATTATTACCCTAGGTCAAGGTTGCACATTGAAAGGGGATACCTTTAGTATTTATGCTCATAATAATTTCATCAATCATGTAAATATTCATCATCACATCGAAGTCCCAGAGGTGTCTGTGCTAAACAAAATCATGAAAACATCTGCCCCAGAGAACTTCAGCGTGACCGAAGATCATCATCTCATTTGGAATCAATTAAGGGCTCAGATTGACGAGGCTAAGGAACAGTCGTCTACAGATCTGAGCATTCACGACATCCATCACTATACTATGTTGTACATCAGCATAGCTTCGGTTATCATCTTGGCTGTAGTCGTCGCGTACCTCATCAGAAAACATCGAAGTGCGGATAGAGTACCAGCGTCGCCGGCCCCCCAGGGCCAGGAGGCTGTCTGGGTAGGGCCAGTGACAGTCGCGCCAGCTGACACAGTGCCAGTGGCATCACGTTTAGCGGAATCAGTGCAAAAGTGTGATGAAGTGTTTACGGTTAGTGGTGTAGATAGGGCTACCTCGCCAACGTTTCTGCGTTCAGTGCACTTAAAAGACTGCGATGATTAAGGACATAATGTATCTTAGAATAGTCACTTAAATTAATGTTTTATCGCATTTGTGTCACTTCATTAGCTATCAGTCTATTATCATTTTCTTATTTAATCATATCAACTTATTGTAATTTGCATTATCTGCCGATCTATCGATCATTGCAGTTGTCCTGTTTAGGCGGGCAGGATGTACGGAACCGTACATTACTTTAGCGACTTACGCGCCGTGCATTCTGCACACACAGCATTTGTACCTATTATTGCAAATAATATGTAAAAATATATTTAATTAAATCAGTGTTTTTCGAACATTCAAAGCGGTCGGTTTTATTTCATCATCCCAATAGAATCGCCCCGTTATCATATCATTAAGTGTAGGGATCCCCTACACGCTCTCTTTGCCGTTCAGCAGGCGTTAACAGCATTTTTCCTAGAACGGAAAATGGAAAAGTGAATATACTGTAAACAAGCCCTAACCCATTTGATTGTGTAACGTGACACAAAAATAATAACACAATGGTCACACAAATGAACAAAATGACCGTGTCCCTGACCTACAAATAATAATAATCTTGTAATTTCACCCTCCAGTAGGAGTTATATGTATAGGATACCAACACCTTATCTAAGCGACACATTATTGTTTTCCGACATGCACGAGAACGAAGTCGCAGGCACAGCTAGTCTGTAATAAAAATAGGTAAGTTGTCTGGATAATTTATGCTCGTGGTGACTGTACCAAATAACGAACTATTTATCTTTAAAAAAATATTACCCGAAAGCCTTAGTTGCCAGGCGATTAAATTCCCACAAAAAAGATCGAGTAAATAAGAATCTATCTGAACCTATGGCTGTCAATGTCAAGCTGCTGTCAACGTCATTATAGCTTTTTGTCATGGAACTAAGAAACAAACTGGAATGCTGACTAGTACCGAAAAGTTTAGAAAGAGAAAACTTCTTGGTAGCGGCGTCCTTTTCTAACAAGGTGACCATACATTTACTTATAAAAGTAGGACAGGATGGAGTGGCTAAGTATATTAGGTTATAATAACAGAATGTATTTGCAAAAAAATCACCAGGTACATAAATATGAAATACAGAAATCACGTTAAAATAGACCTAACACATACACCCTTCGAATAACTTCCCTACACTTAGATTATAGAAGAAACCAGATGGAGCCTACGATCTTATTTCTCCATACCGCGCATTGTGTAGTTTTAGTTGCGTCAATTTATGCGCATTTGCACCATCTGGTTTGTTCTGTTCTCTGAGAGATCTGAGATTATATCATTCACAGCTTTTTAGATATTAAACAAGGATACAGAGAAATGCAGTATTTAAACACAGTAGCAGTAGTTAAACATGATTCAATTATATAGTTTGCATGTGCATTATCCCTGGCAGTTGAAGCATGTCTGGAAGGTGATTTCACTTTCTTGTGATTCAAAAGAGTACTTTTTTACTTTCTGGATAGTTCCAGAAAGTAAAAAGTACTGTCTAAAAATAACACAAGTTTGCTTAACTTTAACAATAAACTTAAAGGATTCAGTACCCAAACATTAAATTTCCAAAAAAGCCTGTTTCTTTCCATAACTACTGTCATATTGTCAATGTCAAACTGGCTAGTGTCAATGTCAAGTAGCTTTTTTTTACTTTGTCTGCTGTGTTGTTCCTAACTTTAACTTTTGTTTTAAAATTAGGTCGACGCGTAGGAAAAATATAATATCGGGTCGACGAAAGTTGGTCTAAATATCATCTAATATCCATAGTGATACTGCTTGAGTTAAAAGATGGAAAAACTGCCAATGTGCAGGATATGTTTAGCGGAGAATGTTTACATGTATGTAGTGGTCAACACGAACTTACATAAACTATATGAGAAGCTGACTGATATTCCAGTAAGTTGATATTTTTAATGAAAGTTAAGTAAATTACCTATTAGGTTTTAAATGTCTCCTGCACGTAGATTTAAGGCTCCAGTGCTTCTGTTAAATAAAGTATTTTCTTCATTAATACAAAATAGTTCCCGACAAATTTTGTTGCAGTTTGTAACTAAAGACAGTAGACCGATTCTTGCTTGTTTCTTCTGCTGCGCTAAACTAAAGCAATGCTACCGATTACTGAGAAAATGTCTGGAAGCCGAAGAGCTGTTCGCTCAAATGATGAACGAAGATTATGAGGTGAGGTATTCTTCAACAGCCATTTATTCTTATGTTTTGTAAAATTTATTCTAGTATATGTGGAATTATTAGTTCTGGAGCCATAGCGCTTGATGGCGCGCTTCTCCCAGTCTGCTCAGACTTTCGGTATCTCGGTTCACTTGTGCGAAGCGATGGTGAAGTAGATTGGACGGTTAAGCATAGGATTAACACTGGATGGATGAAATGGCGGCAGGTCACGGGAACAATCTGCGACTCCCGCATTCCCCTTAAACTTATGGGGAAAATATATAAAACAATGGTTAGACCTGCTGTCTTGTATGGATCAGAATGTTGAGCCACAAAAGGGATGAATGAAAAGCAGTTGCATGCAGCTGAGATGAGAATGCTAAGAGAGATGTGTGGTATTGCACAAATGGATAGAATAAGAAATGAGTACATAAGAGGAAGTCTGAAAGTGGCACCGGTGACTGAAAAGTTGTGCGGAAATCTGCTGTCATGGTATGGGCATGTGATGCGGAGGAGTGAGGAAAATGTTGTGAGGAAAGTTTTGAATATGAATGTCGATGGCTATAAGAGTAGGGGAAGACCAAAGAAACGATGGATGGATTGTGTGACAGATGACATGTCTAGATGATTCTTCTTCTCAAGCTCATACCTATTGTGTCTGGAGTTCAAGCCAAGTATACCATTGAGTGATGAATGGTGATATGTGTACACTTTTGTCAAATGTTACATTGTAAAATACTCCATATAATCACAGTCTATACATCATACAGTCGTCTGACGGAAGCCCAAGCTGCTTACATAGTTTGCCGAACTTCATAGGCAGCTCGGGCTTCGTCGGATGACTGTATGATGTAGACTGTGATATAATACTGCTACAACTTCTGTATGAAACTTATATGTGGCATGGCAGTTTGATAATGGTCCTCTCTCATATTGGTACGAGCTATGCATCAATAGATTGTGCTGTATCTGTGAAGTTAAATTGGACCTACTTAAGGTGAAAGCGCCAGAGTAGCACACGATCCTCACTTTCCCTAACATAAGGGGGATGCGCTGTGTTAGCCCGTGAAATTCATTTTTTTTTGGGTTTTTTGCAATTCGCAGGTCCGTGTCAGGTTGTATCTTGATCAAAATATGATACGCGGCAATAAAACATGTATTTATATAAATTTAACCATGAAAATTATCGTTATATCTCTATGTTAGATTTCATGCAGATTTGTTGAAGGAACAAAATCTAACGACTCTGCACGAAATCTAACATAGAGATGTATTGATAATTTTCATGGTTAAAATTATATAAATACATATGTTATATTCCCGCGTATCATATTTTGATCAAGATACAACCTGACACGGTCCTGCAAATTGCATAAAACGCAAGAAAATTTGAATTTCGCGGGCAACCACAGCGCATCCTCCTTAAGGAGTTGTGTTACTGATAATTCTAAAGATTGTCATTCTGTAAACACGTATTTGTTACGTCGCGAAACATAGTTTAATCAACATACAACCTAATACTGACTTGCAAAATTGAATTTCGCGGGCTACCCTGGCGCTTCCCCCTTCAGTATCCTCACTTGTGGAGGCCGTTTTGAGTAATTTGTGCTCGTGGGACTGTGATGACCAACATATTTTCCTAATACTATAATAATTTGTTTACAGCCCAATTCTTTAATAAACCAAAACCACTTAGAGTTTTGCAGTGGGTTTATTAATTCTCCAATAGTGCATGTAAGTATAGTTGGTGAATGTCAAACAGAAAGCATTGCTATCAAAGAAGAATTACCAGCTGTTTGTGAGGGACTAGATGATGTTATTGAGCCAATGGAGGAACATCAAATTGAAGGTATGTTTATATAAAAGAAAATAACAATAAAAAATAAATAAAATTAAGAATATATCATCCATACTGATATTATAAATTCGAAAGTAACTCTGTCTGTCTGTCTGTTACCTTTTCACGCCTAAACCACTGAACGGATTTCGATAAAATTTGGCAAGTCTATAGATGGCATCCTGGGGAAGGACATAGGCTACTTTTCGTTTCAAAAATAACCCTGCAGGGGGTGATATAGGGGATGAAAGTTTGTATGGGAAACCCAGCATTTCTTAAGTTACGGATACGAAAATTCAAATTTATGCTTTTGGTAAGATATATGTGGTCCAGCGTTTTTGAAAAATCATCCCTTAAGGGTGTAAAATAAGACATGATTTTTAAATTCGCAAAACTGCACCGATATTGATGAAATCTGGCAAAGCTATAGATGGCATCTTGCGTAAGGACATAGCCTACTTTTTTTCTCAAAAAACAATCCTACAGGGGGCGATAGAGGGGATGAGTTTGTATGGGGAACCCAGCATTTAAGTAAGAGATAAGAACATTCAAATGTTTGCTTTTTATTTATGAAAATATCATCCCCTAAGGGGTTAATTTTAAAATTCACAAATAATATAAAAACAATTGTGTAAGTACCTTTTTTTAAGAGATTTAAGGGATAGGAAATGTAGTCATAGTTCGTATTTTGAAGTAACATTAAGTCTGATACATGTTTTTTTTAATTCCCACGGGATAGGGAATAAATAGGATATAGACTATCGCTTCTCAAAGACATGCAAGATGGTCATTTTCCGTTCCCGTTTATTATCCTCCAGCAATCATATATCAATCCGCGCGCCGCTCCTCAGATACATAAATAAGCAGTGCAAGATGACATTGTTTACCTGGATTACTACTTGGGTACTTGTGATCCCGGAAGTACGTTCCCGTGGGATAGTTTCTGATATCCACGCGGGCGAAGCCGCGGGCAAAAGCTAGTAATATACAAACTATTTGATTTATATTGATCAAAAAGTGTTTAGTTAAATCCAACTTAACGGTAACCACATTACCTGTACAGGGTTACTGGTAATTCGACGTATATCCGTCAGGGGCTGATAAGGGGGCCAAAATGCAACAAATTGAACCCCTCATACGTATGGCCGAAATTCAATAGTTTTCGAGATATTTGAATTTTAAGAGTTTTTCGATATTTACCCAAAATTTGACATTTAATTCCAAATAAAAAAAAAATACATATTTGAATGGGTACCATTAAAAATGATGTTGTAGCTGGCACTTTAATTAAGCTATTGACATAATTAAAACTACTTAATTTAACAAAATAATTAAAATAATGAGCGATTTAAGAATAATATCATATTAATATTTTAATTTTACGCTTCAAAAATGTTGTCTCGTCACAAAAATTACTATGACATTAATCGTACAAATAACTAAAACAACTTGCCTATTCTGTAAGCTTTCCAAAAAGGTATAAAAGTCAATTTTAAAATACATAATTCGTGGCATGGCATGTGTTTGAACCGGCGCGGCGGCGCGCGGTGCGGGGAGAGAAATCATCTGTGTTTTTAGTTCTTGATCCTCGCTAAAACAACCGATTTTACTGGCGAAATTCTTCGTGATGGGGCGGGGGTGTGCGGGCGGGGGAGTACACGGCGTCTGCTGCGCTCGCGTCGCCTTCCTTAGTAAGTTTCGACTCTACGCCGCGCAAGCACGTGTGTTGTTATCTTGCTACTAACCAATCTCTCATCGCGTTAATTTGTTATCGATCATTATTGTTAATTCTTGTTTCTCTTGTTATTCTTTTTGTTATCATTGTTATTTCGGATAACATGGCTTTGTATTCTAATAACGAATACGCAGACATAATGTTTTGTTATGGTTTTGCCGATGGAAACGCGGCTGCGGCTCGGCGAGAATACCAACGCCACTTGCCCGATCGTCGACTTCCCCACGTTACTGTTTTCGGGAGCACCTATCGACGATTGTCTGAAACTGGCAGTGTTCAGAGAGCAGAAGTCAACGCTGGCAGACCTCGACGGTACACGGCTGACGAAGAGGACACCATTCTTCAGTGTTTTATTGATGACCCAAACATCTCAACGAACATTGTTGCAAGACAGCTCGGTATGTCCCAGTGGAAAGTGTGGTCATCAGGTAGACACCCATACCATTATCAACCTGTCCAAACATTGCACGAGGGAAATCCTGCCAGGCGACTCGATTTTTCTCGGTTTATGTTAAATGCTGACGCTGACCAGGAACATTTCCTAAGAAATATTTTGTGGACTGACGAGTCAAAGTTTGACCGGGATGGTATAACGAATTACCATAACTTACATTTTTGGGCACCTAAAGTAGGCAGGAATCCAAAAAAACTAAAAGAAACTGCGTCGCAAATGAGATTTTCCCTGAACGTATGGATGGGTGTCCTTGATAATTATTTGCTGGGCCCTCATTTCTTGCCCTAAAATTTGAACGGCGAAAATTACGAGGAGTTTTAAAGAAACAACCTAGACGATTTGTTGGCGGATGTTCCCGAAGAAATAAAAAACAACCTCATGTTTCAACATGATGTTTGCCCAGCACATTACCGGATTACTGTCCGACAGTGGTTAAACGAGAGATATCCAAACCGATGAATTGGGAGGGGAAGGCCAATTCCGTGGCCAGCACGAAGCCCTGATTTTTACGTTCATTACACCACTTGATTTTTACGTTTGGGGTCATATGAAGGAATTAGTTTATGTGACCCCAATAAATTCAGTCGAAGAACTTCGACAGCGAATAATAAACGCGGCGCAACAGATGAGAACAACGTTCACATCAAGAGTGACGAAAACCGAAGTTAGGAAGAGAATTCGAACCTGCATTCGTAAAATTTTTTATTAAATTTAATGGTACCCATTCAATGTTTTTTTTTTTAATTTTTTTTTTTATGTACACACAAATAAACAGACAAACAGAAAGGAACAAAAAAATACGTACAAAGGTGATGCTATTTGGTGGTGGTGTGTTATTGGTGGTGGTGTTTTATTTGGAATTAAATGACAAATTTTGGGTAAATATCGAAAACCTCTTAAAATTCAAATATCTCGAAAACTATTGAATTTCGGCCATAAATATGGGGGGTTCAATTTGTTGCATTTTGGCCCCCTTATCAGCCCCTGACGGATATACGTCACGAATTACCAGTAACCCTGTATTCCTTGTCAGCAATTATCCCACGGGAACGTACTACCGGGATAAAAAGTATCCTATGTGTGCCAAATGAAAAGCAATTGCATGCAGCTGAGATGAGAATGCTAAGAGGTATGTGTGGTGTTACACGAATGGACAGAATAAGAAATGAGTACATAAGAGGAAGTCTGAAAGTGGCACCGGTGTCTGAAAAGTTGTGCGGAAATCGGTTGTCATGGTATGGGCATGTGATGCGGAGGAGTGAGGAAAATGTCGAGAGGAAAGTTTTGGGTATGAATGTCGATGGCTATAAGAGTAGGGGAAGAACAAAGAAACGATGGATGGATTGTGTGAAAGATGACATGGCTAGAAAGGGGGTGACTACCGAGATGACGAATAATGAGAGAAGTATGGAAAAAAAGGACATGTTGCACCGACCCCAAATAGATTGTGGTAAGGGCAGGAGAATGATGATGATGTGTGCCAAATGTCATCCAAATCCGTTCAGCCGTTTTAGCGTGAGAACGTAACAAACAGACAAACTCATTGTTTGCTACGCTTTCACGCTAAAACGGCTGAACGGATTTGGCACACGGGTAGACTATGAGCTGGGTTAGGTCATAGGATACTTTTTATTTGGATATTTCGACGTGATCGAGACTTATGCGGGTGAAACCGCGGTTCGCAGCTAGTATCTAATAAATGAAAATCGCTTTTCGCGTGTGTCTGTTTGACCGCGGTGTTATTCTAAACTGCCGAATTTTGATGCGGTTTTCACCATCACTTAGAGAATTTATTTCGGAAGGTGTATGTAGAGGTATAATGCATTTTTATTAAATTAAGTCGTAAAAACCGTGCGAAGCAGGGGCGGGTCGCTAGTTGATAATACAAGAGTAACACTTGTAACAAATCTGCTAACCTAGTGGAATAATAGGAAAATAGACTCGAAACAAAATATAATTTAGAAAATAAAATAATACAGAATTTATTTTAAAAAACACCTCCCTACCTATATAGATACAGTATGAGAGTACAATCTAGTGTTTACTCATAACCCGCCACAATAAACCTAGTTTCACGAACTTGCTGTTTTAATGCGTGCGAAAACAGGATAACGAGCACATCCCCGTTGCGAATTGTTGTCCACATTGCGTCAACGCGATGAATCAACCCGACACAGATAATATGACACAGAAATCAGCGCAGGGTCATACGGCACTGTTTAGGATGAAATATAACACGTTTAAAAACAGACAAATATAATTAAGATGTTACAAACCAATAAACGTAGGTAGGAAGTCGTAGAAAATACAACTTTCACATTATAATTGCGAAAATGGTGAAGTAATACAGCGTCAAATCAGTATTTTACTAGCTTAGAATTAAAACTTTTAAACGGGCACAGTGTTTACGACACTAGACTAGTAAATTATTTAATATAAGTACACAAAATCAATCCACTGATCGCTCAAATACAGCCGACCACCCGCATGCCATCAGTAAGTCATCGAGACAGCCAGAGATATCAGTATTCATTCAAGAACCTCTTCGCTGAATTCTGAGTAGACAATCAGTAACAATCATAATTATCTATAAAATACAATATTTGGGCTAACATATTGATAAAAATAATTTATATTATATAAATCAAAAGTAACCTTCATAGACGAAGCTAGTAATAAACTCGATGAGAGAAAATTTGGAAGAAAAAGTAATGATAGCTTGACAGCCTGACATAAGTGTCATAACAATGAAAATTAAAGAAAACAAATCGTTTTAGACCGATTCGCAAAATATTAATGCAAAATCAATATAGGAGTATGATATATGTACATATATGAACGTAAAGTGTAAGTATATGATGTAAAATGTCTGTAGTACGTAGATACTATATACTCTTGACTGTTGTTGTTTACTTACAGAGCTAGAACCGGACAAGTTAGACAATAGCTGTCTAGATGTAGCAGATACACCACCACACCAATATGAGTCAGATTTAGAAGATGATGTACCTTTAATGGAGTTTAAAACTGAAGTGGAAGAAGAACAAGAAGTGACTGAGAAGAAACGAAGAACCAGGGAGACGAAAAGTAAGCATTAGTTAGTTAATCTGTAGGTAAGCAAACAGGCCAGTGGTTCTCCATAGGAAGTGGTTAGCGTTACCTGAAGAGTGTACCCGCTTGGAAGTGCAATGTTGAATGCTATCCATAGGACTGTATCTCGAAGTCGCAAGAGATAAACTAGGGCCCTAGTTTCTCGTAGTTAAATTAATAAACTGTTAATTTCTGCTAACAATAACAAAACCATGGCCAACAAGACGACAAGTCACTCATTCACGAGCATAACGCTAAGATCAGCCATTAGCCCCTCGCTGTGTTTGTGCCCCGACGCTACCGCAAGCAGGGACAACTAGGGAGCATGACGAGCTTGCTGCCAGTTGCTCAGACAAGAATAATTAATACAATCACGCATGCGGGTCTATTCCGCGCTCGGGAGCAAATACGCATGACACTTACAAACGCCCAAACGCACTAGGACTGAGTAACCCAAACCACTTCAGTAATAAATAACACACAACCTCACGTCTCTATCACCCGCAGCGTCAGAGGTGTATAGTATGTACACCTACGTCGCCGAATGTAGGTATGATCAATAAATAATACACCTACATTCCGCGATATCACATTATTAACAGTTAATCTCGAGAGCGGCTTATTCCGATTGGATCCCACAATCCGACCCCCATTTGTGGGTTATCCTTTTATTTTTATTAGGACAGTAGACTTGTTACAATTTGGCGCCCAATCTAAAATCAAAGCTAGCTCTTTCAAAACTTTTTCAACATTCTAAAACAAACTATCGCTAGTACTATTTCCTTTTGGACTCTTATTTGGCTTAGTCTCTTTTTTATAACATGTATTAGGTTCCAGATGGGTCTAATACTAACTTACTTTTCCTCTTCAGCCTTAACAAACGTATACTACACCCCCATACACATTCCTTTACCCACTGGTAGTTGGCATCCATTCTTCGCTTGGGAGTGTTCTTAAAACCATTCGTGGTCACTTACAAGTTGAGGTTTGGCTTACTCTTCGACGTACTATAGGAGAATATGCTATAGTCGTTACCACCTACACATACGTCTCTACTTATACCTCACTATTCTGCACCCCACACACTAAAATTTGTCATTCATAGTTTTTCCTCCAGAGGGAACGGTAGAGGGTGAGAGGAGCAGGGGAGGGGGTGGTGAGGAGGGAAAGGGGTAAGGGTAGGGGGTACTGAGGGGGGGAAGGGGAGGGTGTGGTGAGGAGGGAGAAGGCGAGGATGATCAAGGGAGGGTGTGAGGGGGAGGAGGTGGAGAGGGGGAGAAGAGGAGTTGTTGAGGGGAAACCGGTGAAGGGGGAGGTTAGTGGGAAGGGAATGTGGTGAGGGGGGTAAGAGGGAGAGGGGATGGGGAGGGTAAGGGGGCAGTGAGGTGGTTGAAAGGGGTGAGAGGTGGGAAGGATATATGGGCGAGAGGAGGAAAGGTGATAGGGGTTAGAGGGAGAGGTGGGGTGGGGGGGCGACGAGTGCCTTTACACCTTAAAGTTGCTTTTTGTTTAGCACTGATTCATTAAAGAGAGATTGAGTTGAGACTTTGGGTGAGGGGGTGAGAGGGGGCATGAAGGGGATGATAGAGGAGGGAGACGGGGAGGGATGACGAGTGCCTTTATACCTTAAAGTTGCTTTGTGTATAGCATTGATGCATTGAAAAAAGTTTTTTTGTTTGTTTGTTTGTACCGAATAGGCTCCGAAACTGCTGGTCCGATTTTAACCATTTTTTCACCAGTAGAAAGCTAATTTATCAGGAAGTAACATAGGCTATAATTTATTTACAAAAAATTTAGGGATCCCTAGGAAAATTGCAATAATGTAACCCAAAGTAGCAAAAGCCTATAAAATTAATTATTTGGCGTGCGCTGAGAAAACTATTGATCTAAATATATAAAAATAGAAACTGACTGACTGACATATCAACGCACAGCCAAAATCGCTGGGTCTAGAGATTCCAAATTTGGCACGTAGGTTCCTTATGAGGTCTAGGGTTGCACTAAGAAACGATTTTTCAAAATTCACCCTCTAAGGGTTTGAAACGGGGGTCCAAAGTTTGTATGAAAAATCTTATTCTTTGAGTTAATAGACTTGAAACTTGGCACGAATATTTATCCAAGTAAATTATAAAGTATTTGTCATTTTTATTTTTCCTAAACTACCCCCTAAAAAGGGATATAGGGGGTGTCAATGTTTGTATGGAGTAATTTTAACGCGCGGTCCGATTAAATCGAAATTTAGTATTTTAGGGGAGGACCCCTCACTACATCCCCTTTCCGCTAACCTCCCCTGGTTAGCGGAAAGGGGATGTAGTGAGGGGGTGAGAGGGAGAGGGGGTGGGTGATGGGGTGAGAGGGAGTGGTGAGGGGGATGATAGAGGAGGGTGAGAGGGGGCTTAGAGGGAGACGGGGAGGGATGACGAGTGCCTTTATACCTTAAAGTTGCTTTTTGTATAACAGCTTTGCTATTTGTGTAAACAGGAGTAAACTCCAGTCTACGTCGGAGCTGACACACACTTTTTTTGTTTGTTTGAACGCGCTAATCTCTACAACTACCAGGCGGACTTTAATAATTATTTTTGCATTTGATAGCCAAATTCTTAAGGAAGGCTATAGGCATATTTAACATCACTCTAGGACTCTTAGGTGCCGAGCAAAAACAAAAAAGTCAGAAAGAACGCTAAGCAAAAACGAAATAATAGCGCGGGCAGGCAATACAGCAGCAGCAAGGAATTACAGAATGTTGGCAGAAGCTATCTATCTATATAAATAAAAAGAGAAGTCCTCACTGACTGGCTGATTGATTGACTGACTCATCAACGCCCAGCCCTAACCCTTGGACCTAGAAAGCTGAAATTTTAACAAGTAGACAAGGAATAAGGAAGAAATTCCCGGTAGTACGTTCCCGTGGGATATTTCCCGACATCCACGCGGGTGAAGCCGCGGGCAAAAGCTAGTGTATAGTAAATACTGACTGCATACTGGTGGGGCGACCGGTGGTGGGGAGTGCGGCGCGCGCATCGCTTGCCGCACTTCCTTCCCGACCACCGTGCGTGTAAGTGCGTGATTATCTGAGTTGGTGTTTTATTAATACTAGTTTAGTGACCTGTAGAGGATCGGAACAAAATATTAGGTCTTTACCTATGAAATTGCCGTTCTGCAGTACTGGCCATTTCAAATCAAAATAATTTTTGTTTGGCTAAGAATTCTAATTTCAAATTAATTTTATTTTAAAAACATGGATTTTTTTTTTCCAAAAGTAGTCATTTGTTTATTAATTAGTGTTACATTTTCATCGCATTTCAATTTGTTTCGTCATCATGGATACGTTAAAAATTCGAGTAATTATGGAATATGAGTACCGTCGTGGCAGCAACGCGGCACAAGCGGCACGCAACATCAACGACGTTTACGGAGCTAACATTACAAACCAACGCACCGCTTGTTATTGGTTTGCTCGCTTCCGTTCTGGAAATTTTGACCTGAAAAATGAACCTCGCGGTCGTCCGAAGACTTTGGTCGACAATGACGAATTAAAGGCGATTGTGGAAGCTGATCATACACAATCTACGGCTGAATTAGCAGCAGCTTTCGACGTTAGCGTCAAAACAATATTGGTCCATTTGCGTCAAATTGGCAAGGTAAAAAAGCTTGACAAATGGGTGCCCCACGAACTCAATGATCGCCAGCGCGAAGTACGCGTCGAGACGTGCCTTGCACTGCTCAACAGACACACAAATGAAGGAATTTTGAACCGCATTGTTACCTGCAATGAAAAATGGATTCTGTTTGATAACCGCAAGCGCTCAGCAAGTTGGTTGGATCCTGGTTCAGCACCTAAACAATGCCCTAAACGAAAACTTACCCCTAGAAAAGTGATGGTCACTGTTTGGTGGTCTAGCGCCGGTGTGATTCATCACAGCTTCTTACCAAACGGGGTGAGCATTACTTCAGATGTGTACTGTGAAGAACTGAACACAATGATGGAGAAGCTGGCACATCTCCAACCAGCATTGGTCAATCGCTCGTCTCCACTGCTCCTGCACGACAACGCGCGACCTCATACTGCACAGCAGACGGTCTCCAAGTTGCAAGAACTGGGGTTGGAAGCTCTCCGTCATCCGCCCTACTCACCAGACCTTGCGCCTACAGACTACTACTTCTTCCAGAATTTGGATAACTTCTTGGCGGGAAAAAAATTCAATACCCGAGAGGCAGTACAAAATGCCTTTGAAGAATTTGTTGCCTCCCGTCCAGCTGATTTCTTTAAGAAGGGCATCAATAAACTGCCACTGCGTTGGCAAAGATGCATTGATTGCATGGGTGATTACTTCGATTAATACAAATAAAAAATGCATGAAAAAAATTCGTTTAAATTTTTTCATACAAAACGGCAATTTCATAGGTAAAGACCTATTACTTACATTATCCACATTATAGAAGAATAGAATAGAAAATAGAATCCCACACAATGGGATCGGATTGTGGGATCTAATCCAGTCGGAATAAGCATGGAGAGCGCGCTCTCTAAATCGCTAAATTTCACGTTCCCAGACTCGGCAGTTTCGGCTGTGCGCGGATATGTCAGTCAGTCAGTTTCTCCTTTCATTCATTCTCATTACTAAATTGCCACTTGTTCCATCAGTTATTGTTGAAAAAAGGGGTGAGATATAAAGTTGAAACCTTCTAAATACAGATGAATGTGTTACTAATTCCCTTGCACAGGGTTTGTTTAAACTTTGATCACTTTCGGAACAAAATAACAAACCATACGTCGCTTTACTACAATGTTGAACTTCATGTACAGACAACAGCGCATCAGGTTATACCAAACTGTCAAATTTGTCCAAATGATTTTAAACCTGAAATGTTGATAGTTAAGTTCAAAATCGAATGAGAAAATTTGATAGTTTGTAGTAACTTGACCTGCTACTGTGGTACCTGGTGATAAAGCGTATAATGCAATGTCATCAGAAATTCGCTCCAAAGAGGAATTTCTGATTCATCGTGTGCATGTCAATCTTCTTGCAACATTGTACTTACCAGATTTATAATCACAGGGGCGACCGTTGTGAAGAAACCTAAACTAGACACACGAAGAACGAAACTAGAAGATGCAATAACAGCCCAGCAAACGAAAAAAGACAAATCAGGCTCGAAAGTTATCCGGACAACTCAACAACGTACGTCCGAACCTGACACTGATTTCAAAGAGCCTAACATAAGTGGTGAGCGTAGTTTCAATCGAGTAAAAAAATATATACAATATACTCGCACACAAATTGCTGAAAAACCTTACAAGTGTGACAAATGTCAACGTAGTTTTAATCAAAAGTTTAATCTATCAAAACATATTCGTACACACACTCGTGAAAAACCTTACAAATGTGACGTATGTCAACGTAGTTTTATTCAAAACTTTAATTTAATTAACCATATTCGTACACACACTGGTGAAAAACCTTACAAGTGTGATGTATGTCCGCGTAGTTATTGTCAAATGGGTTATTTAACAAGACATGTTCGTACACACACTGGCGAAAAACCTTACAAGTGTAATGTATGTCAGCGTAGTTTTATTGAAAAATTTAAATTGACGACACATATTCGTACACACACTGGTGAAAAACCTTTTAAGTGTGGTGTATGTCAAATTAGTTTTAGTCGAAAAGCTGGTTTAATACAGCATATTCGTATACACACTGGTGAAAAACCTTACAAGTGTAACGTATGTCAACGTAGTTTTAATCACAAGTTTAATTTAACACAGCATATTCGTATACACACTGGTGAAAAACCTTACAAGTGTGACGTATGTCAACGCAGTTTTAATCAAAAGTTAAATTTAACGAACCATATTCGTACGCACACTGGTGAAAAACCTTATAAGTGTGTTGTATGTCAAATTAGTTTTAGTCGAAAAGCTATTTTAACACAGCATATTCGTACACACACTGGCGAAAAACCTTACAAGTGTAATGTATGTCAGCGTAGTTTTAATGAAAAATTTAAATTGACGACACATATTCGTATACACACTGGTGAAAAACCTTTTAAGTGTGATGTATGTCAAATTAGTTTTAGTCGAAAAGCTGTTTTAACACGGCATATTCGTATACACACTGGTGAAAAACCTTTTAAGTGTGATGTATGTCAAATTAGTTTTAGTCGAAAAGCTGTTTTAACACGGCATATTCGTATACACACTGGTGAAAAACCTTACAAGTGTGACGTATGTCAACGCAGTTTTAATCAAAAGTTAAATTTAAATAACCATATTCGTACGCACACTGGTGAAAAACCTTATGTGTGATATATATCAGTCAACGTAGTTTTGATCAAAAGAGTATTTTAACACGACATATTTGTATACACACAATTAATGAATGAAATGCACCGACTCCAGCGTGGTTTAACCAGTCTCGAATACTCGAATGAGCCAAAAGATTCACACTGGCCCCTGTTGCGCCATGTTACACGGTGCAGCAGCGACCATTGCATATCAAGGAGTAGACCGGGGGGCGCGGTAATGGTAGGAAGACGTGCCCGTAGGATGTGGATAAGGACTATACAGCCTATCCAGTATGCACCGTAAAATGAGCAAAGGAATATTGCAGAGACGGGTAATATAATTATGGATGGGCTCTTTTTAAGACCAATAGCACTTATCCCTATTTTTCCAAAATATTTGAAAAAATTATATATAATGCAATTAATACTCACTTCGAGAAGTTAATAAGTCAATTATTTTAGTAATTTATGACCTCTTAAAAACAGTATATACTAATATTGATAATCATGTTCCTGTCTCTGCAATGTTTATGGATATGACAAAAGTGTTCGACTATGTGCACCATGGAACACTTAAATGAATTGTACAGTTATGGAATAAGGGGTAACGTTCATAAACTTCTAGAATCTTATATAAATGATAGATATCAGGTAGTAGAAATAAATAATATTAATCTCCTAAATAATACCGAACAAAACCATACATCCATGCCCAAAAAATTACTATATGGAGTTCCGCAAGGTAGTGTGTTAGGTCCACCGCTATTTCTGATCTACATAAATGATCTGCCTGAAGTTTCACAGCATCCCATTATCTTTTGAATCTGGATGTTTTCCTAGTCTACTTAAACAATCGGTTGTAAAACCTCTCCACAAAAAAGGTAACAGGGAAGATCTAGATAACTACAGACCAATTACTCTCATACCCATCATATCAAAAATCTATGAAACGGCCATGCATATTACCTTAAAGTGGATCAATACAAAGTTCCTCCAGATCTTTCACAAATACATAAATAATTTAATTTTAATAACAAAATATTTTATTGTAAATAAGCGAGACGCCTCACTCGCACATGCTCTTTCAGTATTAAGATTAAGCGATGTGTGATTAAACAAAACTATGTAATGTTTTTTTTTTAAATATTTTTTTTTTACTTTTTTTTTAACGCCTTACTCAATTTAAGCTATCCTAATCAATTATCAATCAATTATCAATTATCAATTATTAATTTAAGCTATCTTAATTTATGCTATCCTAAGGGAAGAACAATACGGTTTTCAAAAGGGAAAGTCTACAACACTAGCATGTTTTAACCTAATTCACACAATCGTGACTAATTTAGATAACAGAATTCAGACAACAGGCGTATTTTTTGACATGTCGAAGGCATTTGACTTCGTATCATACAAATTGTTAATAGAAAAAATTGAAAAGTATGGGATACGGGTCCCAGCAATTCAATGGATAAAAAGTTATTTAAATAATAGAATGCAGTGTGTAGAAATCGAAAAAATCAATAGTAAACATGAACTAAAATCATATAGATCAAATTATAAACACAAAAGGTCTGGTGTGCCACAAGGGGGTGTGCTTAGTTCCCTATTGTTTTTACTATACATAAATGACCTTCCTGAAGTGACTACTCACCCCTGTTTTCTGTTCGCTGATGACATATCGTTAATAATGACATCGAATAGGTAATACTGACATTAATAAATATACAACTTACATAAATTATACTATTGAATCTATAATAACATGACTTAACGAAAACAATCTACGTGTAGGTAAACCTAACAAAAACTAATTTTATTCTATTTAGTACATATGGACGTGAAAATAAGAATTTAGACATCAATTATAGAGGACTTAAATTACAAGAGGTAAACGAAACGACATTTCTTCAAATCAAATCATTTATTTCTTTGCCAACATGGGTATATGGAATAGATGTTATACGTATTAGAGTAAGTACTCCATGCTCTGCCGTCACATGGGCATGCAAAATTTACACATAATAAAAAAAAATAAAAACAAAAGAACATGCTCAATAAAAATAAATTGGAAAACATTACCATATCAAATTTAAATTGCCAATGTCAAGGAGTATCCGTCAATAACTAAGCTAATGTCAATAAAGTAAATAATAGAATGTCAATAAAATAAACAAAAGTCATAGTCAAATAATAGTTGACAGTTTCAAATGTCATCAATATTATTATAAATCTGTAAATATTACTGGCCGTAAGGATTCCCTTGCAGATATTCCTTCACACTGTAATACACCTTGTCAGTTACAAATTCCTTTAGCTTCCGCTTAAATATGTGTAGGTTGTCAATGTCTGTAATACACTTCTGGACACATCTATTGGCCCACCTTAGAGTTTAGGTTTCGATGGCCCCTACCAAAATATGATTGCTAGATTGAACAAAAACTGTTGATGCAGTTTTAAACCTGATACATTTTACCATCTTTTTCGATCGTATTGTTTTAAATTTGAATTCAGAATACCATACGACATGGAGCTACGCCTAACAAGTCGGATATGCGCCTTGTTAAAGGCAATTGATTTTTGAATAAAAAACATGTTTTATCAAATAAAGGTTTAATTTAATAACGCGTGTTGCCTCCATGGGCATCTACCACAGCTCTCATACGATTAGGCATAGAGTTTATCAACCGCTCTATGAAATTTTGAGGGATCATCTCCCATTCCTCTTCTATGGCAGTTTTCAACTCCTGCATCGTCTGGGCAACTGGCTGACGAGCCCTAACACGTCTTTTTAGCTCGTCCCACATGTGCTCAATGGGGTTCATGTCTGGGCTTCTGGCTGGCCAGTCCATAACTGTGATGTTCACATCCCGAAGATATTCCCTGACGATGCCGGCCGCATGGGCTCTTGCATTATCATGCATAAAAAGGAAATTTGGGCCCACATAGTCCGCGTATGGTATCACGTGAGGTTCTAAGCACTCACGAATGTACCTTTCAGCATTTAATATTGGCAGCCGTGGTCCTGTAACAACCTCAAGTTGAGTTTTGCCGCTCGCGGATATACCGCCCCAGACAGTCCATGAGCCACCGCCATAAGCAACCCTCTCTTCAAAGCAGCATTGTGCGAAACGCTCTGCCTTACGTCGGTAGACCTTCTTCCTTCCATCATTGCCATGTAACACAATTTTAGACTCATCAGAAAAGAGTACACGGCTCCAATCTTGCTGTGTCCAATTTAAATAACTACGTGCGAAAGGAAGGCGCGCTGTTCGGTGGGCTCGCGTTAGTTTGGGGCCATTAGCTGGCTTGTGTGGTACCATATCGCGTTCTTTTAACCTTCTCCGAACAGTTCGAGCGCTCACAGATACTCCGTGGAAGTCGCGAAGTTGGTTTCGTATCTCAATGGAGGTAAGGTGACGATTTCTCAAGCTGGTCGTCACGATGAATCGATCCTGCCTTTCAGTTGTGACCCGAGATCGTGGCCTTCCTTGGCGACGAACAAAGCCGCCAGTCTCTAGGTACCTCCGATAAACATTTCGGACCGCAGATCGACTTAAATTAAGTTGAGCACTCACGTTTCTTTGGCTGTGTCCGGCCTGAATAAGTGCCACAGCTTGGGCGGCGACTTCAGGTGAAGTATCCATAGATTATTGATAGAACCTCACCTTAATGTTAAGAATAAGTTATGTTTGTTGCAAAACCAAAGATATCAATCACTTTTTCAAGAATTAAATCCAAGTAAACCAATAAAACCAAGTTTTCTTAGTATTCGATTGTTTGATATCAACAAACAGGCTCCAAATTGTCTTTTGTTTCTTTAAATTCTGTGTTCGAAATTCAAAAAAAGATTATTGAATGAAATTGTGAATGTGCCAGGTTCAAAACTGCATAAAAACTTTTTGCTCGACCTAATATAAAATTTTAGCTAGGACCAAACGAAACTGAAAATACAAGGTGGGCCAAAAGATGTGTCCAGAAGTGTATAACAGGGCAATTTATTATAAATCTTGGATGTCATGCAATATACACTGGAGCCCATCAAATAAGTTCTACAGGGTACAGTCTGAATTTTATTTCTATATCTAGCACTTCGGAATGTTTCGTACAAATGCATATTACTTTTGACAAATACTGATATCTCATAAATGTAGAGGCTAGGTAAAGTTAGTATTTTGTGTTTTCTGAAATATGGTTCACAGCTGTCAGTGCTTTTAAGTCTACACATTGCTCGTATACACTTTTTTTGGGCTTTAAAGACAGACTCCCAATCTGTCGAGTTCCCCCAGAAAATTACACCATATCTCAGCGTGAATACCACATATGCATGGTAGGCGGTCATCACAGTGGATAAATTTACAATTTTTATTAACATGTATAACATATAGGAACATTTATTTAATTTTAAGCAGACAGATTCCACATGTGATTTCCAATTTAAATTGTAATCGACATTCAAACCTAAGAATTTTGTTACATTAACTTCATTAATTTGTGTTTCGGCATAATTTATATTTAAGTTTGCTGTCAGTTTTGTTCTATTTCTGAATGTCATGAAATTAGTTTTCTGTAAATTAATTAGAAGATTGTTAGCTCTTAACCAATCGACAATGCGTACTAATGTGGTGTTAACGTCATTTTCCAATGAAGCATAGTCTTTGTTAGAAAGTATGGCTGTACTATCATCTGCAAAAAGAATCATTGGAAAGTCCACTGTTTTAGGAAAATCATTGATATAAACTAAGAATAGTGGGGGCCCTAAGACACTGCCTTGTGGTACGCCATATATCACTTCTCTGTAGTCTGAAACATGATTAGTTTCTTGTTTTTTAACTAAGCAGAATTTCATTATTATTGTTTCCTATTACTTAAATATGACATGATTAGCTCTAAGGCATTGCCGCGAATGCCATAAGCATAAAGCTTGTTCTGTAGTATTCTATGGTCCACATAGTCAAAGGCTTTGGTTAGATCCATGTATAATGCACAGACTGGCACTTTTTTGTCGACACTTTTGACCACTTTTTCAAGAAAGTTGTAAATTGCATTGTTAATATTTTTATTTTTCCTAAAACCCATTTGTTCGGCGACTAAAATATTAAATTTTTCTAGGAATTGGTATATGTTGTTATATATTATTTTTTCAATATTTTTAGAAAAAACTGGTATAAGAGCAATTGGTCTGTAGCATGACATATCATCTTTATCACCTTTTTTAAAGAATGGCTTAATGATAGTCTTTTTTAAAATATTTGGGAAGTGACCATGCTCTATGCTTTCTAGGTATCACGATTGATAAACACTGCAACTGGAAGGCCCACGTCAATAAAGTATGCAATAAAATAAATAAATCGTGTACGTTATATATATCAACTCTCAAAAACATCAGCGTTAGAAACCGTATTATCTGCATACTATGGGTACGTGGTTTCTGTGTTGAGATATGGTCTTATTACCTGGGGTTACTCAACAGTCAGAGTGTTCATCGCGCAGAAAAAATGCATCCGCGCCATAGCGGGAATACGCCCTTGGGAATCTTGCAAACCCTTTTTCAAAATGTCTTTATGTAGGTATCTGTTAGATACGCAGGCAGGTATGAAAATGAGACGCAAATGCAGGTTGAGTGTGGAATGAATATATTTCTAAAAATCGGTCCCTTGTATAGGTACAGTGCAATAATTAATACGTAGTGGGTAAGTACATTTTAAAAGTTAGCTAGGACTAAATAGAAATACCCTATGTGCTGCATTTATCAAATGAGTAGGTATCGGTAACATATAAGGTAGGTATGCCATGCCGCTACATATCTAATAATATACTTAATCAATTTCTCAATTTTAATTTTGCTGAATTATGACTATAATAGTAACAAGTACTTTTATCTTTAAACCCAAATGTTTGCATGTCGCATTATTATGACTAAGTGTTATGGATCTGTATATTTATTTATTTAAGACCGAAATTTATGCCAACACATAGCAAATAAATTGATTTGATTTGATTTAGCTGTATTTATAAAAACAAATGAAAATCTATTTGATACACTCAAATCGAAGACATACCTACGTTAAAAATTTCTAATGTAGGTACCTGTTGTGCGTGTTATGTGCAGAGTAAATGATAGGCGAATTTGGTTTGTACTGAATATGATAAAATGATTAATAAAAGATCACCAAGTTGGTTGGTTACAATGATTACAGCAAATTAGGACGTGGCAAGGCGAAGGTATGTAAGCGGCTGGCGAGCCCCGCGCTGGCGTTCCTTTACCATGTCATAAATGCAATTCAGCAAATCGCATCGCTGGTCGCTACATCATACCACATAAAACGGCTCTTATTTAACAAAAGCTTCTATGGCATTGCATCAAAAATATACAACAAAATTCCTATTGACATTCTGAGATCATTTTGATTGATTTCATTCCTATTGCACTTAGGAACTAAAAAAAAAAAAAAAAAAAAGTAAGTAAGTAGTAGTGTAGTAGTAGTATTTAAAAATAAATTGCGAAACTTTTTAATTGATAAAGCACACGGATTTGTGGGATTCTCGTCAAAAGAATAACAAAAATAACCAACGACCCTCGATACCTCTCCTCCGATTTCGGAAATTAGACGAATCCGCAGGAAATCTAGCTTAGAAAGACGTATTGATGATTTTTGTGTTATGTAAATACTTATTGTTGTCGCGTTTCTTATTTTAATCAAGATACAACCTGACACTGACCTGCAAATTCAGCCGCACGGGTCGATCCATCAGGTAAAGCTACGCTTGCCGGGGTTGGTCAGTGGATGGGTGACCATTCTTTACATACCGAGACTCCTCCGTGCCTCGGAAAGCACGTTAAGCCGTTGGTCCCGGCTGTCATTCTTGGATCTTTGACAGTCGTTACGGGTCGTCAGAAGCCCGAAAGTCTGACAACCAGTCTTACCAAGGGGTATTGTATTACCCAGTTACTGGGTTGTGGAGGTCAGACAGGCAGTCGCTCCATGTAAAATACTGGTATTCAGCTGCATCCGGTTAGACTGGAAGCCGACCCCAACATAGTTGGGAAAAGGCTAGGCAGATTGACTGCAGCAAAAAAAAGGAGGAATTTCCCTCATAGACTAAGCTAGAACTGATTTTAACAAATGAAGTATCATTTGCATCCGGTTAGACTGGAAGCCGACCCCAACATAGTTGGGAAAAGGCTAGGCAGATTGACTGCGGCAAAAAAAAGGAGGAATTTCCCTCATAGACTAAGCTAGAACTGATTTTAACAAATGAAGTATCATTAGCTTCGTCTAGATTTATATGTATGTATGCATGGACGTATCAATACCTAAGCCAGGCCATTAGAGACCTACAACGCCCTGGTTTAGGTATTGATACGAGTTCCGGGTGTGGTGCCAGAGTGTAGGTGTGCTGTCAAGAGGATCATTAAAAGGCGTTTACTGGATAAAAGGCAATATATTAAAAAAAAATCGAACGATGAGGCCGGCATTTCCTACCTGACTACTCGGAGAAGAAAGCCGAAACAAACTCACGAGGTCACTGTCTCTTTTAAAATCCAGAATATATTTACAACTGGTCAAATCATGTAAAGACCATGTAGGTTGGTGTTTGAGATGGTCTTTTGAGGAAAGAACCACATAGATTGAGCGGAGCTGTCCTACATAGTCTTCACATTTACAATAGTAGTTATGCTGCTGCTGTTGGTGGAGGGAGCGCTGGCCACAAGGCGATTCTGCTCTGCTCTGCTGTAGATCTGAAACACACTAAACACGGCGCCTCCACCAAAATGTTAACGCTCCGCAGAGCGATGACATTTTGGTGTAGGTTAGAAAGCGCTAGTAGCTAAAGCGCTTGTAGGGAGAGCCACAAGTCTTCCAAACACAACTAAGGGGTCATTGTACTCATCACTACGAACAACTTTTACTATGGTACCAAACCTGAAATCACGTAACTAAACAATATGCTCCCTACATTTCGCATAAGAATCGCAAATTCATACCTACCCGAGCAGAATATTGAGACAGACGAGTCTCTGCTACTGTGCCAAGAGTCTCACTTTCGTACAGCTCACCCATCGCCAACAAAGCTGCTCGGGTAGAGATAAAAAGTTATGAACTTTGCGAGTCCCGAGCGCGATGCGTGGAACAGTTTACAGTGACCCCTTATTTCGTGCATGAATAGATGATTAACACTAATTACACTAACTATGGATAACTTTTTGCTAGAACATAAAGGGCAAAGTCGAGAAAGAAAGGAAAAGTAGACCAGCATAAATCGCCACATGTGGACAAGTTGTTTACTGATTGAACTGAAACTGATTGAATAGTTTCGCAGGCTATTGAACGAATATAAACAATACAAAAACAATAATAAAACAAAAATCAAACGGATAACTACGCACAGTCCCACACCCCCTGCCGCTCGAGAAACAAAAAGAAAACGAGAGAAAAATAAACTAAAGAAATTATCACATTTCTTAGAGCTCTTCCGTCTGAGAAAGGTGATAATTTTTAAAGCAACCATTAACACATAGAGGCACCTTGCAAGCCTCACAAACCCAGATAGTGCGACAATCTTTCTTAACTTTGGCGCATTGTTTGCAACGCGATTTCTGCGCCTTTAATGGGAAATGTCCTGTGACGAGATTCGGCAGCGATCGACTCGGCGTGGGTGATGGTGGCCGGTTATATTTTCTTAAAATCTGGTCTGCTAGCTGCATTCTGAACTCCCGGTAAGATACTTTTGCCTTATGGCTATATATTACGTACGCATTATGAATGGACACATTCAACAGCCTGCGGAAGAGTTTCTTGTACCAAACCGCATTACGGATTCTTTCCACGGGGAATGCCTGCAAGAGTTGGTCTTTCTTGTCGACCCCCCCCATGGAAAGATTGTAGTCTAGGAGTACCTTAGGTTTATATTTACAAACTCCATGTTTCTCGGCCCCACCGATTTCTACATCATGAAATGTAGAAATCAGCGAGACCAAGTTGGAGTCTCTCCAAACTAAAACAGACAAGTCTTCTGTGTGACTGAAAGCAATCTCGCCTGTGCGCATATTGTTTTTTGTTTTGTTGCGCAGACAAGAGGGAACAAACTGCCGATTAAGTCGAAGTGTCCCCATGGTATCTGTTTTTTGAGCTTTTAAAGTCCTGGACAACAGTGGCGAATTATAAAAGTTATCCATAACTAATGTATGGCCTTTATTTAAGAGAGGGCGCATCAGCCTGTACACTATCTGCGAAGTTGCCCCCTCTGGTACATTGGCAGCCCTTTCCACATCATGTCCTTCATCAAGGTGACTCCCTTTCCCGGCATAAATCTCAAATTTCCATAAATACCCCGTTCGCGACTCGCAAAGTTCGTAACTTTTTATCCCTACCCGAGCAGCTTTATTGCTGATGAGCTGTACGAAGTTGAGTCTCCCTTTCCACAGTAGCAGGGACTCGTCTAACGCAATATTCTGCTCGGGTAGATATAAACTGCTGAATTTGCGATTAAGATGATCGATAATCGGAATAATTTTGACAAGCTTAGAAGGGACAGAAACAGACGTGTTGTCGACAAAATGTAAGAACTTTTTAATAAGTAGAAACTTATTGTAGGGCATGATGTGATTGAAATCCCCGATCCGCAAGTAAGAATACCGAGGGTACCAATATTCCTTTTCGACAGGATTTGAGATGAAACTCTGCATCATAATAACTGCATAAAAAGACCATAAATCTGAAATTCTGATGTTCTGCCACCTACTAATTCTGGATGTTCGCGAAAAGACACTGGAAGAAATTGTCTGGCTGGCGTACCGGTTGGTTTCGTCTACTATCTGAGTCATAATAGTTTCATCCCATATCCTCTCGAAAATATCCAGAGGGGTCATACCATCAGTCTCAAAAGTAGGCCCAGCTGGACCAATGAATTCCTCTCGCTTGCCAGCGAAGCCGGGCTCATTGTTCCAGTTAAAAGAAAGCATGTCGTCGTTACTTACCAAGCCCCGCAACGCGACATCGTCGCGGGCGTCCAACTCATTCAAGTGCTCCAGCAGGTCAGGAGTGAGTTCGTCTGTACCTGCTGGAAACTCGCCCACATACCTGTGCCCGGTCGCACCCAGCGGTGCTCCCGCAAGCTCTGCAATGGTCCTCTGTCGGTCCAGGTCGATGTCCATGTCCAGTTCCTCCTCCACATCCGATCCGGCATTGTGGCCGACGTATCGCTCCCACTCAGCGACCTCATCCTCAATGCACCCTTGTTCTGAAATAAAACCACATACTAAATTATACGCATACTAATAAGCTGTCACCAGTGCAACTAAAAACAAATAATAAATTAGAAGCTAGATAAATAAATGTGGTCATCATTATGTAAAACTAGCTGCGCCCCGCGGTTTCACCCGCGTTAACCGGGATAAAAAGTAGCGGTATGAAAAATAGATGTTAGCCGATTCTCAGACCTACTCAATATGCTCACAAAATTTCATGAGAATCGGTCAAGCCATTTCGGAGGAGTATGGGAACGAACATTGAATTTTATATATAAGAAGATAATTTTAAAAGAACCCACCTTCTGATGCAGGGCTGATGCACGGGTCTTCCAATTTCACCTGCGGCGGCACCACATCATCTGTCGAAAACAAATAATAAATTAGAAGCTAGATAAATAAATGTAGTCATCATTATATGGAATGGGGTAATTTTAAAACAAACCACAAACAACGGAAGTCGTCGAGTCTAAAACGAGCCCACACAAGTCATTAATAATATAATAATGTGCAAGCCACAATAAATCTGTAAAAACAACATACCTGCACTCGTTGATTGCCCGGAGTTCACCTCCCAATACCTCCTTTTCCTGGAAGCTGGAGTTTCCGGTGTCCCCGATACTAGAGGACACCGACTGCGGGGTGGCGACGGTTTTCTGTAAAATATTTGAAAATAAGACAAACAAGTCAATTTCCACAAGTAAATTGAAAAAAAAAAAACACCTCTGCCGCTTTCTCTCCGGTGCATCAGGAAGCAGAAATCTGCCAATCTCCTTCTGCTCCTTTAACCCCTGCAGCCGGGCATTATTCTCACTGGACAAGCGAGTATTTCTTTTGTTGTCCACCACCCGCGCTGTCTGCTCCACTGGATCCATTCTAATAATCAAATGCAACATAAAACAAAATTAAAAAAACGGAAAAGACCATCCTATTATTCAAAAACACTAAAAATGCAAACAGACACCACCACGTTACACTCTCAAGCCGACGTACGCACGGACGTCAAATTATCGCGGCAGGCTTTTAACGCACACTGGATCTTCAACTCGGTGTTGAGCCGAGCTTCGAGAATCCAACGTAACAACACACTGTTGTATTTTCAAATTTCGGCGCTAAACAGAACGTTGAAAATGCAGTGCGCGAAAATAAAAAAGCCGCGATATTTTTACGTCCGTGCGAACGTCGGCTAACTCCGCCCCTAAAACGACCTACCGACTCAATATTCAAACTGATTTATAATTCCGAAAATCCGAAATCCGGAATTTAATTCTGATGAATAAATTCTCCATGTATACCAACATTTACATCAGATTCCAACACGGCGGACAAATTGCGACGAACACGAGAAATAACTCAAAAAAACTCAATTACCATTGATATAACAATGATATGTACCAAATTCAATGGAAATAACGAGAATATTTTTTACATTTTTGAAGTTACTTTGTAATGTTGTAAGTATTCAATGGACGGAATAATCTTAGAAATAGGTAATAATTGTTAGATGATTTAAAGAAATCAACGTAGAATAGAATAAACGCTTATTGTCTCCAGTATTACAGCTAATTATTATACTAATTACCACAGACAAGTGTTCGTGGTAATTACAACAAAACATTTTCAACAAGCATTGTTCAAACCGTGCCGGTTGATGAAAAATTCTGAAATCTATGATTTATTTTACTCACCGACTTGAATCCTGTGCTAATTCTTATTAAATAGATTATTGTTAAAACGCAAAAATAGTTTTTTACCTGGTTTTCTCTTATAAACGCCGAAAATATAATGATTAAATTATGACAATCGAATCCGCAGCCGCCTCGAAAGAAGGAACGAAAAAGTGACAGATCATTAAATTTTAAAAGTACACGGAGAGTTGCTCCTTGGGTTGCCATACATAGAAAAGAGCGGAATTTAATACCGAACTCGACTAAATCCATCGATTAAGAATGCACCCCTTGATATTGAAGCAACAAGGATTAAATTACATTGAAACCACCTCACTAGAGTGCAGTGTGGGATCTTTTCATACAAAAATGTCCGAATCTCTTTTGCAAGATCTCGACGCACCAATAAGTGGTCAATGTTGGTGGGCCAACGCTCCACAATCTACATAAACAATTTTATTCTCGTCGTTTTTCATAGGTACCGTCGACAAACGCAAAGCTCCTCCAATCCCGAAACAAACCGCTTGCAAGCTGCAATAATGATTGCACTTAAGGCAAAGTAAAACAACGGACCACACAAAAAGCAACCCCAAGGTGCAATGGCGTCCGTTCCGTCGTTAGTACTTTTGAAGCCCTTGTAGATTTTTTTGTTAGGAGGGGTAGTGGCCGACATGTACACTATTGTTCAATTTAGGTTTAAGACAAAGAACTTGAACTTGACAAGGGGTGAGTTTATGAGCGGTCTTCGCTGTTTTCTGTTGAAAGAGTTTTATTTTATTATGAGGCATTACAATTCTCTAAACACCATTAATGTTGAACATATTTCCTGGGAATTTTAATGGTACATATTAACATGCAATAGATTAGAAAGCTTATCAAGGTAAAAAGTGTAATGCTACAGCCAAACCTGCGTACCAAGAACGTTTACAATGCGTGCCACCAAAGATTAGACTTGACACACCACGTGGTTTGACTAGCGCTTTCGACTTTAACGGTAGGTATGAGGTCTGGGCGCGGGACTGTCCCTGCTATGCGGCTATGCCGCGTTGCTGTTTCCAATATCTTTGTCTGAGGTCTCGCTGCTATCCGTTTCAGGTTTCTTGTAAATCCCGTCAGCAGCTTTCCTGATCTTATCTGTTTCTTCAGTCGTGTCCACCCAATAGTTGATTTCCTTATCGAAGTAAATCATGTCCTTCTTTATATTGTCGTTCCTATGTGTAAATAGTGCGGCCGACTTTTTTGGTTTGGCCTTGTAGCAGGTGCGGTTCGCGACGCCTATGGACATGTGAGATAGCACATCCTTGTGATTTTAATGCGTTTGGTTACGGTTTTTCCGTCTAAGATTGGCTCAGGTCCTGCTTCGCCGGTGAATCTTTTGGCGGGGTTCTTTTCTTCTTTGTTCTGTTGAGTTGTATTTTAGTTTTTATTCAAAGTTGGGCCTGTAGCTCGCTGCTGTTCACCTCAGGTTGACGCGAGTGCAGATATTATAGTTCTATTTAGATAGCACACTATTTGGGTCATTTTCAAAATTAATGTACTTTTTTTTTGTGTTATTGTTACACAAAAGTAACACAAATGAAGAGTAAGGGCAGAGTCACAACGAAGTATTTAAAACCAATTTTGTAGTAGAAAATTTTCTAGTAAATCAGTTTAATCTAATTTTAGTTCTAATCAAATTCTTTTCTTGCATTTCCTTCCATTGTTGTGGTTGATTTAATTTTAATCGCTCTGTACGGAACCGTACATTACTTTAGCGACTTACGCGCCGTGCATTCTGCACACACAGCATTTGTACCTATTATTGCAAATAATATGTAAAAATATATTTAATTAAATCAGTGTTTTTCGAACATTCAAAGCGGTCGGTTTTATTTCATCATCCCAATAGAATCGCCCCGTTATCATATCATTAAGTGTAGGGATCCCCTACATTTATTTTGGTTCTTCGAGCACCTCGTGCAGGACCTCGTCGCGGTACTTTGACGCAGCGCGCGTGCTGGTCAGAGGCACGGTTCGGACTCAAGGTTCTGTGATCAAACCAGTGTGGACTCATTCGGTGAAGCACACTCTTGACTTGAGCAAATCTAGCTTAGGTCAACAGCACAGTCGCGGTAATCATATCACGGCGTGACATCAACATCCTCGGGCTCTGTAGAGCTCATCATCGGGCGGCGCGAGGGTTCAGCGTCCACTATCAACCTCTTCGGGAGCATTATCAGGTGCAGACAGCTACGTGGATCATCATTTAACCAAGTAAGACTGTTCCTTTACCTACATCATGGAAACTATTTTTGCCCGTCAATCTGAAATCATCGCCAATTTCACTACAATCAAGGTGAACAAAGACTCGGATTCTCGCAAGAATGCCGAATACTTGAAGAAACGGTTAGAGACGTTAGACAACCTCTGGGGAGAGTTCGACCAAAATCACCAAAAAATATCTGAGCATGAAAATTTGGCGGTTGAGTATTTCCTTAACAACATATATCAAAAGGGTAAAGACTATTATCAATCAACTCGTAATCTTATATCGACTTACGGCAAATCAACAAAATCTACTCAACCAGATGGAAAGTTAGACGAATTGTTATCATTGCAACGCACTAATTTTAGGGCTTTTAGTCGACTAATCAAGGGCATCAAAGTTGATCAAATAATAGAAAATGGGAACTAGAAGATGAGCTCAAAAACGTTCAAGCTAAGTGGGCAGTTATTGATGTTCAACACTTGCAAATCGATCATATACTAGCTGGTGGAGATATATCATACGACGAGGAGTTTAATCATCATGAATCATCCTACAAAGCTATCAAACGTGAGTTGAATAGGAAAATCTCATCAACGACTCACTTAGAAAAATCAACTCCGCACATTGAAATACCGTCGTTCAGCGGGAACTACATACAGTGGCCAACCTTTTATGACTTGTTCATGGAGACAATTCATAACAATAACTCTATCACTAAAGCTCAGAAGATGCAGCACCTTAAGGGAAAACTTAAGGGTGAAGCAGAACGCCTCATCTATCATCTCCATATTTCATCAGAGAATTATGATACTGCGTGGGAGATCTTATTACATCGGTACTGCTTATCCACTATAATCCAATTCACGCGCAGATGACCCTAGCTATTTACTTCCGGATCTGAGCGTGTTAAAAGCCCTGCGGCGATGGGGTCTTGGCGGTGGGGCTGAGGTATCGATGTATTGAGGCTCTAGTCAGCACCCTGCACGTAGGCGGCCAGGGGAGAGTGGTCGCTCCCGGAGTCGATTGAGTCGGGACTCTGGGTTCGGCAGCACAACTGGTGACAAAGCAGCCCTATTTAGGATCGCTCTGCTTTCCTCTGCACAGAGGAGGGGTCTAGAAAAGGTGGCCCAAAAATAGTCCGTCTCACCCATTATCCAGGTGCCAAACCGCGGGCGCTTGGACATCGATAAAATGCGGTCGAAAGAAACAGAAGAAACTTAATAATAATACGATACTATACCAACGACTTTGCATCGCTACATGGAACGTACGGACTCTATTGGACGACGACCGGAATTTATGCCCAGAGAGAAAAACTGCTCTCATAGCAAGAGAGTTGGCTCGCTATAACATAGATATAGCTGCAATAAGCGAAACCCATCTGAGTGACAGTGGAGAGCTTCGTGAACACCTAGGAGGCTACACCTATTACTGGAGCGGACGTCCCTCCGGTGAGAGGGCGGGCAGCGGTGTGGGCTTTGCTATTCGCAATGGTTTGGTTGGAGATCTGAGTGAATTACCTAAGGGTGTCAATGACCGCCTCATGACTCTACGCCTTCCAATATCTAACAATAAGTACGTCCATCTCATAAGTGCTTATGCCCCCACCCTGCCTTCACCGGATGAGGATAAAGAGGTATTTTACCAAAACCTGAGGCGAACTCTGGAGACTATCCCAAAGTGTGATAAAGTTATTTTGTTGGGGGATTTTAATGCTCGTGTCGGAACCGAACATGCAACTTGGAGCGGAGTCCTCGGTAAACATGGAATAGGGAAATGTAACGATAATGGGCTTAGGCTGTTGTCGTTATGTGCTGAATTCGATCTTGGCATCACTAATACATGCTTCAGACTTGCTGAGAAATACAAGACCTCGTGGATGCACCCAAGATCTAAGCACTGGCATCTTTTAGATTATGTCATTGTTCGCCAAAAAGACTTGCGTGACGTTCTCGTGACTAGGGCAATGCGTGGCGCTATTGGCTGGACTGATCACCGTCTTATTAGATCAAAGATGTACTTGCAGCTAAAAGCGCCACGACGAGCATCCAACAAAATTCCACAAAAACTTGCCTTTTCAAATCTAATAACATCATCAGAGCTCGGTAAAGCATTGGATTTGAAATTTGCTGAGAGTGCTCCGCAGGCGGAGTCATCTACCACTGATGGTGACTGGAGATCTTTTGCCAAACATCTTCATGCCTGTGCGCTGGAAACTGTAGGAAGACCACAGAAAAAGAACCAAGACTGGTTTGACGCAACTGACAGTGAGATCAAAGCGCTAGTTGACAAACACAGGCATGAGTTAAACAAGAAGTCCCCGGATGCACGTAGCAATAAGGAAGCGCAACTAAAGCTAAGAACCAAAGTTCGCGAACTGAAGGATAAGTGGTGGAAGGAGAAAGCTGCTGAACTACAGCACTGCGCTGATACTCACCAAACTGGCAAGTTCTTCGAGGGTATCCAAGCAATTTTTGGCCCAAGGGCAAGGAAAATAGCACCGATGTACACAAAAGACAGACAACACCGAGTTACAAATAAAACTGACGTAATAATGCGATGGGCAGAACATTTTAGTGACGTTTTGAATCCCGATGCACTCAGCGCTGATCTGTCGTACATAAATACACTAGAGGATCTCCCAGTTTGTCAAGATTTAGAAGCCCCACCTACTTTTGAAGAGTTTGCAAAAGCAGTCATGCGTCTCAAAAACTCCAAAATACCTGGAATGGACCAACTTCCAGCGGAAATATACAAATACAGTGGAAAAAACATTGTAAATAAAGTCTACCATCTAGTCAAAAGAGTGTGGGAAAGTGAAGAAGTTCCACAGGACTGGAGAGATGCGGTGATCTGCAAGCTGTACAAAGGGAAGGGAGATGTCTCCGATTGCAGCTCCTACCGAGGCATATCACTTCTCTCTAGTGCCGGTAAGATTCTTGCCCACATTATCACAAGCCGCCTTACCAAACTTGCTGAAAAATACCTGCCTGAGAGTCAATGTGGCTTTCGTCCTTGCAGAGGTACAATCGATGCTATATCCGTCGTAAGGCAACTCCAGGAGAAAAGCTTGGAACATCAAAGGCCTCTCTACATGTGCTTTGTCGATCTAGAGAAAGCATTTGATAGAGTTCCACGTGAGGCTCTTTGGCTTGTTCTCCGAAAGTCTGGATACCCAACGAAGTTCGTCAACCTCATACGCCAATTTCATGTCGGCATGAAAGCGCAGGTTCGACATGAAAGCGAACTTTCTAAGGAGATCCAGATTACAAGTGGAGTAAAACAAGGTTGCGTCATGGCGCCCACACTCTTTGCCATTTACTTCGCAGTTGTTATGAGAGACGCCCTGCAGTATTGTAGTGACCAAATCCAACTGAATGTCCGGACTGATAAAGGCGTGTTTGATATTTCTAGGTTTAGAGCCAAATCGAAACTTCAAAAGATTTCCATTCTGGAGATACTTTACGCTGACGATGTGTGCCTTATGTCCGACAGCATGGCGCATCTCCAAAGCTATCTTGATGCACTACATCAATCCTGTCAAAGATTTGGATTAGTTATCAGTGCTTCCAAGACGCAAGTCCTCAAACAACCACCCCGAGGCGGCGAAGCTGATAAAGCCACACTTAATCTAGACGGGAAACCACTAGAGGAAGTCACGCAGTTTAAATATCTTGGAAGCAACATACTTCATGATAACACCCTGGCTTCGGAGATACCATCGCGCATTGCAAATGCCGCTGCGACTTTTGGACGGCTTAATGATCGTGTCTGGAAATCCCATGACCTGAAGCTAGAGACAAAAATTAGTGTTTACAAGGCATTAATCTTACCTGTTCTTCTATATAGCGCAGAAACATGGTGCCTATACAAACCAGACATTAGGAAACTGGACACATTTCATCTAAGGTGTCTCAGATCGATCTTGAGCATTAAGTGGCAAGACCATGTTCCTAATACGGAGGTCTTGCATCGTTCCAGCATATATGGCATGGAAGCCCTACTCATGCAACGTCAACTCAGGTGGTGTGGACACGTTCTTCGCATGAAGGACCACCGTTTACCCAAAATGGTCTTTTACTCTGAGATGGCAGAAGGTAAACGGAAGCATGGCGGTCAACATCTCCGCTATAAGGATGTGCTCAAAAGGCATCTTAACGCGTGTGCTATTGATCCTACAGGTTGGGAGAGGCTCGCTCTACACAGGTCGTCTTGGCGCTCTACTATTCACAAAGGTACCAAAACTTTCGAAGAAAAGCGACACGACGCTATTATTGAGAAGCGCCAAATACGCAAAGAGAGACCTAAGCCCTCCTACACGTATACATACAACACTACAGGCCAACTTTATTGTTTTAGTTGTGACCGGGTGTTCAAAACTAAATTCGGTCTAGCGAGCCATCTAAGAGCACACGCAAGGAAGTGATTTCGAAGGGTCGCCGTTATCGAAATCGATAAGGAGGACTATATATATATATTACATCGGTACAACAACTCTCAAGTTCTTTTTACGAATCAAATCGAAATTTTCCTCAATCAACCCAACATTCAGAAGCAATCAGCATTTGAAATCAAAAGGTTGTATGATACCTCAACCGAATGTATTCACGCGATTCACAATCTCGGCGTTGATACAAATACGTGGGATCCGTTGTTGGTTCATTTATTGTGCAAAAAGCTGGACCCAGAAACTTATGCTGACTACAAGGAATCACGTAGGACACCTCGTGATCTACCAAGGTTGGACGAGTTAATGGCATTCCTCGAGAGTAAGTTTACCGCTCTTGAGCCCATTCATAAAAACGATAAGGAACCCTCACCATCAAGCAAACGAAACCCAAATCAATCAAAGACCACAAATAACTCTAATAAGCAAAACATTTATAAAGGTTACATTAAC
This sequence comes from Cosmia pyralina, assembly GCA_946251885.1. Classification (NCBI taxonomy): domain Eukaryota; kingdom Metazoa; phylum Arthropoda; class Insecta; order Lepidoptera; family Noctuidae; genus Cosmia; species Cosmia pyralina. The sequence continues at coordinate 16,567,827 of OX276369.1, read as the reverse complement.
AAAAATTATCAAGCCATCATTACTCAAACTTCAAAATGCTCTGTATGCAATTCAAATCACGCTCGCAATTTGTTTTCGTGCAAAAAATTCATGAATATGACACCAGACGTGCAATTAAAGACGGTGACAAACTCAAATATTTGTCGAAATTGCCTATTCAGTCACGATGGAAGTCAATGCACTTCGACAAAACGTTGCAAAACCTGTCAAGGTGATCATCACACAATACTCCATGAAGCATGTGTCCCATCATCAAAATCTGCTTCTCAAGCATCATCATCATCTGCAACGACCGCTTCGTCATCAAAATCATCAAACAAGCAACCTAATGTTAATCATGTCGCAGGAGATGACGAAGAGTTATTGCTGACCACGCTGTCCATCAATGTCAGGTGTTCTGATGGCAGCTATGTGACCCTTAGGGCTCTCTTAGATCAGGGATCACAAATATCATTAATATCGGAAAACGCTGTACAGCGGTTAGGGTTGCAACGTCGAAGATACAACGCATCAGTAACTGGAATAGATGCCGGTGCTAGGCAAAGCAAAGGACGGGTATCAATCGACTGTCAATCAATCTACGGTGACTATCAATTTACTACAGAAGCACTAGTTCTGTCAAAGGTCGCTAACTCCTTGCCTGGTATACCATTCAAAAAACAATCATGGTCTCATATCCAGCATCTTCAATTAGCAGATCCCGAATACAACGTGTCGAAGCCAATTGATATTCTCTTGGATGTGAGTATCTATTCTCAAATCATCATGGACGGTCTCATCAAAGGTCCAGCACAGGCTCCGATTGCGCAACAGACGACACTCGGATGGATCCTGTCTGGCAACGTTCGCACATTTAATTGTCATATTGTAACGAATGACTTATCAGATCTATCAAAATATTGGGAGATAGAGGAAAGGATTATCCGATATCAAAGGTTACGTCGACCATATCAAGTCATTATGCAACACCCATGCAAGTAAACAATATCAGAGTATCATTCTTCAGTTAGAGCACGAGATTAGCGAAATTGAACACTATGATATGTTACTTAAATACCAAAGTCCGAAGAGGCTGAAAAGAGGCCTAATAAACGGGTTGGGTTATATTGCTAATTCATTATTCGGTGTACTGGACGAGAGGTTTGCCGAACAATACAAGAGTGACATCGAGCAGATTAGTCATAATGAAGAACATCTTCAAAAACTTATCAAAAATCAGACAAGTATTTTAGAATCAGAATTTAATATCATACGTCGTAATGAAAACATCATGAATCAACAATTTTCATTTATCAAGCAACATCTTCAAAATCTATCGACTGAGGTGAATAAAATACGTTTGGATAATGAAGATGGCCTTTATGTCACATCATCATCTCTAGCAGCATCAATAATTCTATCAAATATTCGTTGGATTCAGCAAACGTTGATTGGTACGGTTACGGATATTTCACACGGGCGCATTGACACTCATTTGCTGTCACCCGAGCAGTTATCGTATCAGCTGAGCATCATCACTAGCCAACTTAATGGGAAACTTACGTTACCAGTGGATTCGAAAAATATCAAGGACTTGTATCGTTTACTTAAAGTGTCAGCTAGAGTCTTCTCAAACTACTTAATCATCGAAATGAAGATTCCACTCTTAAGCAATGAATTGTTTGAGTTAAACAAGATCATATCTATTTCTCAAAAGAGAGGACTACAGTATTATCATCTCATGCCATCGGTACCATTCATAGCGTACAACCTACGCAAAGATACCGCATTTCTTCTATCAGAAGCAGACCTACAATCATGCACTCATGTTCCCAACGATATCTTGTTATGCTCATTAAACATACCCATTTACAATCTAAACATAAAGCAATCTATCCGTGAAATCAAAATCTTTAATCAAAAGCAACTGTGCCATTCCGTAAAATCGTCATGTGAAGAGCAATGGATCAAATTGCACAGGCCAAACACCTGGCTGTATACATGTTGCTCGGAATGCCAAGTGCGCATAATTTGCGCCAACGGAGTCACAATGGTCAACCTTGTCGGCAACGCGATTATTACCCTAGGTCAAGGTTGCACATTGAAAGGGGATACCTTTAGTATTTATGCTCATAATAATTTCATCAATCATGTAAATATTCATCATCACATCGAAGTCCCAGAGGTGTCTGTGCTAAACAAAATCATGAAAACATCTGCCCCAGAGAACTTCAGCGTGACCGAAGATCATCATCTCATTTGGAATCAATTAAGGGCTCAGATTGACGAGGCTAAGGAACAGTCGTCTACAGATCTGAGCATTCACGACATCCATCACTATACTATGTTGTACATCAGCATAGCTTCGGTTATCATCTTGGCTGTAGTCGTCGCGTACCTCATCAGAAAACATCGAAGTGCGGATAGAGTACCAGCGTCGCCGGCCCCCCAGGGCCAGGAGGCTGTCTGGGTAGGGCCAGTGACAGTCGCGCCAGCTGACACAGTGCCAGTGGCATCACGTTTAGCGGAATCAGTGCAAAAGTGTGATGAAGTGTTTACGGTTAGTGGTGTAGATAGGGCTACCTCGCCAACGTTTCTGCGTTCAGTGCACTTAAAAGACTGCGATGATTAAGGACATAATGTATCTTAGAATAGTCACTTAAATTAATGTTTTATCGCATTTGTGTCACTTCATTAGCTATCAGTCTATTATCATTTTCTTATTTAATCATATCAACTTATTGTAATTTGCATTATCTGCCGATCTATCGATCATTGCAGTTGTCCTGTTTAGGCGGGCAGGATGTACGGAACCGTACATTACTTTAGCGACTTACGCGCCGTGCATTCTGCACACACAGCATTTGTACCTATTATTGCAAATAATATGTAAAAATATATTTAATTAAATCAGTGTTTTTCGAACATTCAAAGCGGTCGGTTTTATTTCATCATCCCAATAGAATCGCCCCGTTATCATATCATTAAGTGTAGGGATCCCCTACACGCTCTCTTTGCCGTTCAGCAGGCGTTAACAGCATTTTTCCTAGAACGGAAAATGGAAAAGTGAATATACTGTAAACAAGCCCTAACCCATTTGATTGTGTAACGTGACACAAAAATAATAACACAATGGTCACACAAATGAACAAAATGACCGTGTCCCTGACCTACAAATAATAATAATCTTGTAATTTCACCCTCCAGTAGGAGTTATATGTATAGGATACCAACACCTTATCTAAGCGACACATTATTGTTTTCCGACATGCACGAGAACGAAGTCGCAGGCACAGCTAGTCTGTAATAAAAATAGGTAAGTTGTCTGGATAATTTATGCTCGTGGTGACTGTACCAAATAACGAACTATTTATCTTTAAAAAAATATTACCCGAAAGCCTTAGTTGCCAGGCGATTAAATTCCCACAAAAAAGATCGAGTAAATAAGAATCTATCTGAACCTATGGCTGTCAATGTCAAGCTGCTGTCAACGTCATTATAGCTTTTTGTCATGGAACTAAGAAACAAACTGGAATGCTGACTAGTACCGAAAAGTTTAGAAAGAGAAAACTTCTTGGTAGCGGCGTCCTTTTCTAACAAGGTGACCATACATTTACTTATAAAAGTAGGACAGGATGGAGTGGCTAAGTATATTAGGTTATAATAACAGAATGTATTTGCAAAAAAATCACCAGGTACATAAATATGAAATACAGAAATCACGTTAAAATAGACCTAACACATACACCCTTCGAATAACTTCCCTACACTTAGATTATAGAAGAAACCAGATGGAGCCTACGATCTTATTTCTCCATACCGCGCATTGTGTAGTTTTAGTTGCGTCAATTTATGCGCATTTGCACCATCTGGTTTGTTCTGTTCTCTGAGAGATCTGAGATTATATCATTCACAGCTTTTTAGATATTAAACAAGGATACAGAGAAATGCAGTATTTAAACACAGTAGCAGTAGTTAAACATGATTCAATTATATAGTTTGCATGTGCATTATCCCTGGCAGTTGAAGCATGTCTGGAAGGTGATTTCACTTTCTTGTGATTCAAAAGAGTACTTTTTTACTTTCTGGATAGTTCCAGAAAGTAAAAAGTACTGTCTAAAAATAACACAAGTTTGCTTAACTTTAACAATAAACTTAAAGGATTCAGTACCCAAACATTAAATTTCCAAAAAAGCCTGTTTCTTTCCATAACTACTGTCATATTGTCAATGTCAAACTGGCTAGTGTCAATGTCAAGTAGCTTTTTTTTACTTTGTCTGCTGTGTTGTTCCTAACTTTAACTTTTGTTTTAAAATTAGGTCGACGCGTAGGAAAAATATAATATCGGGTCGACGAAAGTTGGTCTAAATATCATCTAATATCCATAGTGATACTGCTTGAGTTAAAAGATGGAAAAACTGCCAATGTGCAGGATATGTTTAGCGGAGAATGTTTACATGTATGTAGTGGTCAACACGAACTTACATAAACTATATGAGAAGCTGACTGATATTCCAGTAAGTTGATATTTTTAATGAAAGTTAAGTAAATTACCTATTAGGTTTTAAATGTCTCCTGCACGTAGATTTAAGGCTCCAGTGCTTCTGTTAAATAAAGTATTTTCTTCATTAATACAAAATAGTTCCCGACAAATTTTGTTGCAGTTTGTAACTAAAGACAGTAGACCGATTCTTGCTTGTTTCTTCTGCTGCGCTAAACTAAAGCAATGCTACCGATTACTGAGAAAATGTCTGGAAGCCGAAGAGCTGTTCGCTCAAATGATGAACGAAGATTATGAGGTGAGGTATTCTTCAACAGCCATTTATTCTTATGTTTTGTAAAATTTATTCTAGTATATGTGGAATTATTAGTTCTGGAGCCATAGCGCTTGATGGCGCGCTTCTCCCAGTCTGCTCAGACTTTCGGTATCTCGGTTCACTTGTGCGAAGCGATGGTGAAGTAGATTGGACGGTTAAGCATAGGATTAACACTGGATGGATGAAATGGCGGCAGGTCACGGGAACAATCTGCGACTCCCGCATTCCCCTTAAACTTATGGGGAAAATATATAAAACAATGGTTAGACCTGCTGTCTTGTATGGATCAGAATGTTGAGCCACAAAAGGGATGAATGAAAAGCAGTTGCATGCAGCTGAGATGAGAATGCTAAGAGAGATGTGTGGTATTGCACAAATGGATAGAATAAGAAATGAGTACATAAGAGGAAGTCTGAAAGTGGCACCGGTGACTGAAAAGTTGTGCGGAAATCTGCTGTCATGGTATGGGCATGTGATGCGGAGGAGTGAGGAAAATGTTGTGAGGAAAGTTTTGAATATGAATGTCGATGGCTATAAGAGTAGGGGAAGACCAAAGAAACGATGGATGGATTGTGTGACAGATGACATGTCTAGATGATTCTTCTTCTCAAGCTCATACCTATTGTGTCTGGAGTTCAAGCCAAGTATACCATTGAGTGATGAATGGTGATATGTGTACACTTTTGTCAAATGTTACATTGTAAAATACTCCATATAATCACAGTCTATACATCATACAGTCGTCTGACGGAAGCCCAAGCTGCTTACATAGTTTGCCGAACTTCATAGGCAGCTCGGGCTTCGTCGGATGACTGTATGATGTAGACTGTGATATAATACTGCTACAACTTCTGTATGAAACTTATATGTGGCATGGCAGTTTGATAATGGTCCTCTCTCATATTGGTACGAGCTATGCATCAATAGATTGTGCTGTATCTGTGAAGTTAAATTGGACCTACTTAAGGTGAAAGCGCCAGAGTAGCACACGATCCTCACTTTCCCTAACATAAGGGGGATGCGCTGTGTTAGCCCGTGAAATTCATTTTTTTTTGGGTTTTTTGCAATTCGCAGGTCCGTGTCAGGTTGTATCTTGATCAAAATATGATACGCGGCAATAAAACATGTATTTATATAAATTTAACCATGAAAATTATCGTTATATCTCTATGTTAGATTTCATGCAGATTTGTTGAAGGAACAAAATCTAACGACTCTGCACGAAATCTAACATAGAGATGTATTGATAATTTTCATGGTTAAAATTATATAAATACATATGTTATATTCCCGCGTATCATATTTTGATCAAGATACAACCTGACACGGTCCTGCAAATTGCATAAAACGCAAGAAAATTTGAATTTCGCGGGCAACCACAGCGCATCCTCCTTAAGGAGTTGTGTTACTGATAATTCTAAAGATTGTCATTCTGTAAACACGTATTTGTTACGTCGCGAAACATAGTTTAATCAACATACAACCTAATACTGACTTGCAAAATTGAATTTCGCGGGCTACCCTGGCGCTTCCCCCTTCAGTATCCTCACTTGTGGAGGCCGTTTTGAGTAATTTGTGCTTGTGGGACTGTGATGACCAACATATTTTCCTAATACTATAATAATTTGTTTACAGCCCAATTCTTTAATAAACCAAAACCACTTAGAGTTTTGCAGTGGGTTTATTAATTCTCCAATAGTGCATGTAAGTATAGTTGGTGAATGTCAAACAGAAAGCATTGCTATCAAAGAAGAATTACCAGCTGTTTGTGAGGGACTAGATGATGTTATTGAGCCAATGGAGGAACATCAAATTGAAGGTATGTTTATATAAAAGAAAATAACAATAAAAAATAAATAAAATTAAGAATATATCATCCATACTGATATTATAAATTCGAAAGTAACTCTGTCTGTCTGTCTGTTACCTTTTCACGCCTAAACCACTGAACGGATTTCGATAAAATTTGGCAAGTCTATAGATGGCATCCTGGGGAAGGACATAGGCTACTTTTCGTTTCAAAAATAACCCTGCAGGGGGTGATATAGGGGATGAAAGTTTGTATGGGAAACCCAGCATTTCTTAAGTTACGGATACGAAAATTCAAATTTATGCTTTTGGTAAGATATATGTGGTCCAGCGTTTTTGAAAAATCATCCCTTAAGGGTGTAAAATAAGACATGATTTTTAAATTCGCAAAACTGCACCGATATTGATGAAATCTGGCAAAGCTATAGATGGCATCTTGCGTAAGGACATAGCCTACTTTTTTTCTCAAAAAACAATCCTACAGGGGGCGATAGAGGGGATGAGTTTGTATGGGGAACCCAGCATTTAAGTAAGAGATAAGAACATTCAAATGTTTGCTTTTTATTTATGAAAATATCATCCCCTAAGGGGTTAATTTTAAAATTCACAAATAATATAAAAACAATTGTGTAAGTACCTTTTTTTAAGAGATTTAAGGGATAGGAAATGTAGTCATAGTTCGTATTTTGAAGTAACATTAAGTCTGATACATGTTTTTTTTAATTCCCACGGGATAGGGAATAAATAGGATATAGACTATCGCTTCTCAAAGACATGCAAGATGGTCATTTTCCGTTCCCGTTTATTATCCTCCAGCAATCATATATCAATCCGCGCGCCGCTCCTCAGATACATAAATAAGCAGTGCAAGATGACATTGTTTACCTGGATTACTACTTGGGTACTTGTGATCCCGGAAGTACGTTCCCGTGGGATAGTTTCTGATATCCACGCGGGCGAAGCCGCGGGCAAAAGCTAGTAATATACAAACTATTTGATTTATATTGATCAAAAAGTGTTTAGTTAAATCCAACTTAACGGTAACCACATTACCTGTACAGGGTTACTGGTAATTCGACGTATATCCGTCAGGGGCTGATAAGGGGGCCAAAATGCAACAAATTGAACCCCTCATACGTATGGCCGAAATTCAATAGTTTTCGAGATATTTGAATTTTAAGAGTTTTTCGATATTTACCCAAAATTTGACATTTAATTCCAAATAAAAAAAAAATACATATTTGAATGGGTACCATTAAAAATGATGTTGTAGCTGGCACTTTAATTAAGCTATTGACATAATTAAAACTACTTAATTTAACAAAATAATTAAAATAATGAGCGATTTAAGAATAATATCATATTAATATTTTAATTTTACGCTTCAAAAATGTTGTCTCGTCACAAAAATTACTATGACATTAATCGTACAAATAACTAAAACAACTTGCCTATTCTGTAAGCTTTCCAAAAAGGTATAAAAGTCAATTTTAAAATACATAATTCGTGGCATGGCATGTGTTTGAACCGGCGCGGCGGCGCGCGGTGCGGGGAGAGAAATCATCTGTGTTTTTAGTTCTTGATCCTCGCTAAAACAACCGATTTTACTGGCGAAATTCTTCGTGATGGGGCGGGGGTGTGCGGGCGGGGGAGTACACGGCGTCTGCTGCGCTCGCGTCGCCTTCCTTAGTAAGTTTCGACTCTACGCCGCGCAAGCACGTGTGTTGTTATCTTGCTACTAACCAATCTCTCATCGCGTTAATTTGTTATCGATCATTATTGTTAATTCTTGTTTCTCTTGTTATTCTTTTTGTTATCATTGTTATTTCGGATAACATGGCTTTGTATTCTAATAACGAATACGCAGACATAATGTTTTGTTATGGTTTTGCCGATGGAAACGCGGCTGCGGCTCGGCGAGAATACCAACGCCACTTGCCCGATCGTCGACTTCCCCACGTTACTGTTTTCGGGAGCACCTATCGACGATTGTCTGAAACTGGCAGTGTTCACAGAGCAGAAGTCAACGCTGGCAGACCTCGACGGTACAAGGCTGACGAAGAGGACACCATTCTTCAGTGTTTTATTGATGACCCAAACATCTCAACGAACATTGTTGCAAGACAGCTCGGTATGTCCCAGTGGAAAGTGTGGTCATCAGGTAGACACCCATACCATTATCAACCTGTCCAAACATTGCACGAGGGAAATCCTGCCAGGCGACTCGATTTTTCTCGGTTTATGTTAAATGCTGACGCTGACCAGGAACATTTCCTAAGAAATATTTTGTGGACTGACGAGTCAAAGTTTGACCGGGATGGTATAACGAATTACCATAACTTACATTTTTGGGCACCTAAAGTAGGCAGGAATCCAAAAAAACTAAAAGAAACTGCGTCGCAAATGAGATTTTCCCTGAACGTATGGATGGGTGTCCTTGATAATTATTTGCTGGGCCCTCATTTCTTGCCCTAAAATTTGAACGGCGAAAATTACGAGGAGTTTTAAAGAAACAACCTAGACGATTTGTTGGCGGATGTTCCCGAAGAAATAAAAAACAACCTCATGTTTCAACATGATGTTTGCCCAGCACATTACCGGATTACTGTCCGACAGTGGTTAAACGAGAGATATCCAAACCGATGAATTGGGAGGGGAAGGCCAATTCCGTGGCCAGCACGAAGCCCTGATTTTTACGTTCATTACACCACTTGATTTTTACGTTTGGGGTCATATGAAGGAATTAGTTTATGTGACCCCAATAAATTCAGTCGAAGAACTTCGACAGCGAATAATAAACGCGGCGCAACAGATGAGAACAACGTTCACATCAAGAGTGACGAAAACCGAAGTTAGGAAGAGAATTCGAACCTGCATTCGTAAAATTTTTTATTAAATTTAATGGTACCCATTCAATGTTTTTTTTTTTAATTTTTTTTTTTATGTACACACAAATAAACAGACAAACAGAAAGGAACAAAAAAATACGTACAAAGGTGATGCTATTTGGTGGTGGTGTGTTATTGGTGGTGGTGTTTTATTTGGAATTAAATGACAAATTTTGGGTAAATATCGAAAACCTCTTAAAATTCAAATATCTCGAAAACTATTGAATTTCGGCCATAAATATGGGGGGTTCAATTTGTTGCATTTTGGCCCCCTTATCAGCCCCTGACGGATATACGTCACGAATTACCAGTAACCCTGTATTCCTTGTCAGCAATTATCCCACGGGAACGTACTACCGGGATAAAAAGTATCCTATGTGTGCCAAATGAAAAGCAATTGCATGCAGCTGAGATGAGAATGCTAAGAGGTATGTGTGGTGTTACACGAATGGACAGAATAAGAAATGAGTACATAAGAGGAAGTCTGAAAGTGGCACCGGTGTCTGAAAAGTTGTGCGGAAATCGGTTGTCATGGTATGGGCATGTGATGCGGAGGAGTGAGGAAAATGTCGAGAGGAAAGTTTTGGGTATGAATGTCGATGGCTATAAGAGTAGGGGAAGAACAAAGAAACGATGGATGGATTGTGTGAAAGATGACATGGCTAGAAAGGGGGTGACTACCGAGATGACGAATAATGAGAGAAGTATGGAAAAAAAGGACATGTTGCACCGACCCCAAATAGATTGTGGTAAGGGCAGGAGAATGATGATGATGTGTGCCAAATGTCATCCAAATCCGTTCAGCCGTTTTAGCGTGAGAACGTAACAAACAGACAAACTCATTGTTTGCTACGCTTTCACGCTAAAACGGCTGAACGGATTTGGCACACGGGTAGACTATGAGCTGGGTTAGGTCATAGGATACTTTTTATTTGGATATTTCGACGTGATCGAGACTTATGCGGGTGAAACCGCGGTTCGCAGCTAGTATCTAATAAATGAAAATCGCTTTTCGCGTGTGTCTGTTTGACCGCGGTGTTATTCTAAACTGCCGAATTTTGATGCGGTTTTCACCATCACTTAGAGAATTTATTTCGGAAGGTGTATGTAGAGGTATAATGCATTTTTATTAAATTAAGTCGTAAAAACCGTGCGAAGCAGGGGCGGGTCGCTAGTTGATAATACAAGAGTAACACTTGTAACAAATCTGCTAACCTAGTGGAATAATAGGAAAATAGACTCGAAACAAAATATAATTTAGAAAATAAAATAATACAGAATTTATTTTAAAAAACACCTCCCTACCTATATAGATACAGTATGAGAGTACAATCTAGTGTTTACTCATAACCCGCCACAATAAACCTAGTTTCACGAACTTGCTGTTTTAATGCGTGCGAAAACAGGATAACGAGCACATCCCCGTTGCGAATTGTTGTCCACATTGCGTCAACGCGATGAATCAACCCGACACAGATAATATGACACAGAAATCAGCGCAGGGTCATACGGCACTGTTTAGGATGAAATATAACACGTTTAAAAACAGACAAATATAATTAAGATGTTACAAACCAATAAACGTAGGTAGGAAGTCGTAGAAAATACAACTTTCACATTATAATTGCGAAAATGGTGAAGTAATACAGCGTCAAATCAGTATTTTACTAGCTTAGAATTAAAACTTTTAAACGGGCACAGTGTTTACGACACTAGACTAGTAAATTATTTAATATAAGTACACAAAATCAATCCACTGATCGCTCAAATACAGCCGACCACCCGCATGCCATCAGTAAGTCATCGAGACAGCCAGAGATATCAGTATTCATTCAAGAACCTCTTCGCTGAATTCTGAGTAGACAATCAGTAACAATCATAATTATCTATAAAATACAATACTTGGGCTAACATATTGATAAAAATAATTTATATTATATAAATCAAAAGTAACCTTCATAGACGAAGCTAGTAATAAACTCGATGAGAGAAAATTTGGAAGAAAAAGTAATGATAGCTTGACAGCCTGACATAAGTGTCATAACAATGAAAATTAAAGAAAACAAATCGTTTTAGACCGATTCGCAAAATATTAATGCAAAATCAATATAGGAGTATGATATATGTACATATATGAACGTAAAGTGTAAGTATATGATGTAAAATGTCTGTAGTACGTAGATACTATATACTCTTGACTGTTGTTGTTTACTTACAGAGCTAGAACCGGACAAGTTAGACAATAGCTGTCTAGATGTAGCAGATACACCACCACACCAATATGAGTCAGATTTAGAAGATGATGTACCTTTAATGGAGTTTAAAACTGAAGTGGAAGAAGAACAAGAAGTGACTGAGAAGAAACGAAGAACCAGGGAGACGAAAAGTAAGCATTAGTTAGTTAATCTGTAGGTAAGCAAACAGGCCAGTGGTTCTCCATAGGAAGTGGTTAGCGTTACCTGAAGAGTGTACCCGCTTGGAAGTGCAATGTTGAATGCTATCCATAGGACTGTATCTCGAAGTCGCAAGAGATAAACTAGGGCCCTAGTTTCTCGTAGTTAAATTAATAAACTGTTAATTTCTGCTAACAATAACAAAACCATGGCCAACAAGACGACAAGTCACTCATTCACGAGCATAACGCTAAGATCAGCCATTAGCCCCTCGCTGTGTTTGTGCCCCGACGCTACCGCAAGCAGGGACAACTAGGGAGCATGACGAGCTTGCTGCCAGTTGCTCAGACAAGAATAATTAATACAATCACGCATGCGGGTCTATTCCGCGCTCGGGAGCAAATACGCATGACACTTACAAACGCCCAAACGCACTAGGACTGAGTAACCCAAACCACTTCAGTAATAAATAACACACAACCTCACGTCTCTATCACCCGCAGCGTCAGAGGTGTATAGTATGTACACCTACGTCGCCGAATGTAGGTATGATCAATAAATAATACACCTACATTCCGCGATATCACATTATTAACAGTTAATCTCGAGAGCGGCTTATTCCGATTGGATCCCACAATCCGACCCCCATTTGTGGGTTATCCTTTTATTTTTATTAGGACAGTAGACTTGTTACAATTTGGCGCCCAATCTAAAATCAAAGCTAGCTCTTTCAAAACTTTTTCAACATTCTAAAACAAACTATCGCTAGTACTATTTCCTTTTGGACTCTTATTTGGCTTAGTCTCTTTTTTATAACATGTATTAGGTTCCAGATGGGTCTAATACTAACTTACTTTTCCTCTTCAGCCTTAACAAACGTATACTACACCCCCATACACATTCCTTTACCCACTGGTAGTTGGCATCCATTCTTCGCTTGGGAGTGTTCTTAAAACCATTCGTGGTCACTTACAAGTTGAGGTTTGGCTTACTCTTCGACGTACTATAGGAGAATATGCTATAGTCGTTACCACCTACACATACGTCTCTACTTATACCTCACTATTCTGCACCCCACACACTAAAATTTGTCATTCATAGTTTTTCCTCCAGAGGGAACGGTAGAGGGTGAGAGGAGCAGGGGAGGGGGTGGTGAGGAGGGAAAGGGGTAAGGGTAGGGGGTACTGAGGGGGGGAAGGGGAGGGTGTGGTGAGGAGGGAGAAGGCGAGGATGATCAAGGGAGGGTGTGAGGGGGAGGAGGTGGAGAGGGGGAGAAGAGGAGTTGTTGAGGGGAAACCGGTGAAGGGGGAGGTTAGTGGGAAGGGAATGTGGTGAGGGGGGTAAGAGGGAGAGGGGATGGGGAGGGTAAGGGGGCAGTGAGGTGGTTGAAAGGGGTGAGAGGTGGGAAGGATATATGGGCGAGAGGAGGAAAGGTGATAGGGGTTAGAGGGAGAGGTGGGGTGGGGGGGCGACGAGTGCCTTTACACCTTAAAGTTGCTTTTTGTTTAGCACTGATTCATTAAAGAGAGATTGAGTTGAGACTTTGGGTGAGGGGGTGAGAGGGGGCATGAAGGGGATGATAGAGGAGGGAGACGGGGAGGGATGACGAGTGCCTTTATACCTTAAAGTTGCTTTGTGTATAGCATTGATGCATTGAAAAAAGTTTTTTTGTTTGTTTGTTTGTACCGAATAGGCTCCGAAACTGCTGGTCCGATTTTAACCATTTTTTCACCAGTAGAAAGCTAATTTATCAGGAAGTAACATAGGCTATAATTTATTTACAAAAAATTTAGGGATCCCTAGGAAAATTGCAATAATGTAACCCAAAGTAGCAAAAGCCTATAAAATTAATTATTTGGCGTGCGCTGAGAAAACTATTGATCTAAATATATAAAAATAGAAACTGACTGACTGACATATCAACGCACAGCCAAAATCGCTGGGTCTAGAGATTCCAAATTTGGCACGTAGGTTCCTTATGAGGTCTAGGGTTGCACTAAGAAACGATTTTTCAAAATTCACCCTCTAAGGGTTTGAAACGGGGGTCCAAAGTTTGTATGAAAAATCTTATTCTTTGAGTTAATAGACTTGAAACTTGGCACGAATATTTATCCAAGTAAATTATAAAGTATTTGTCATTTTTATTTTTCCTAAACTACCCCCTAAAAAGGGATATAGGGGGTGTCAATGTTTGTATGGAGTAATTTTAACGCGCGGTCCGATTAAATCGAAATTTAGTATTTTAGGGGAGGACCCCTCACTACATCCCCTTTCCGCTAACCTCCCCTGGTTAGCGGAAAGGGGATGTAGTGAGGGGGTGAGAGGGAGAGGGGGTGGGTGATGGGGTGAGAGGGAGTGGTGAGGGGGATGATAGAGGAGGGTGAGAGGGGGCTTAGAGGGAGACGGGGAGGGATGACGAGTGCCTTTATACCTTAAAGTTGCTTTTTGTATAACAGCTTTGCTATTTGTGTAAACAGGAGTAAACTCCAGTCTACGTCGGAGCTGACACACACTTTTTTTGTTTGTTTGAACGCGCTAATCTCTACAACTACCAGGCGGACTTTAATAATTATTTTTGCATTTGATAGCCAAATTCTTAAGGAAGGCTATAGGCATATTTAACATCACTCTAGGACTCTTAGGTGCCGAGCAAAAACAAAAAAGTCAGAAAGAACGCTAAGCAAAAACGAAATAATAGCGCGGGCAGGCAATACAGCAGCAGCAAGGAATTACAGAATGTTGGCAGAAGCTATCTATCTATATAAATAAAAAGAGAAGTCCTCACTGACTGGCTGATTGATTGACTGACTCATCAACGCCCAGCCCTAACCCTTGGACCTAGAAAGCTGAAATTTTAACAAGTAGACAAGGAATAAGGAAGAAATTCCCGGTAGTACGTTCCCGTGGGATATTTCCCGACATCCACGCGGGTGAAGCCGCGGGCAAAAGCTAGTGTATAGTAAATACTGACTGCATACTGGTGGGGCGACCGGTGGTGGGGAGTGCGGCGCGCGCATCGCTTGCCGCACTTCCTTCCCGACCACCGTGCGTGTAAGTGCGTGATTATCTGAGTTGGTGTTTTATTAATACTAGTTTAGTGACCTGTAGAGGATCGGAACAAAATATTAGGTCTTTACCTATGAAATTGCCGTTCTGCAGTACTGGCCATTTCAAATCAAAATAATTTTTGTTTGGCTAAGAATTCTAATTTCAAATTAATTTTATTTTAAAAACATGGATTTTTTTTTTCCAAAAGTAGTCATTTGTTTATTAATTAGTGTTACATTTTCATCGCATTTCAATTTTTTTCGTCATCATGGATACGTTAAAAATTCGAGTAATTATGGAATATGAGTACCGTCGTGGCAGCAACGCGGCACAAGCGGCACGCAACATCAACGACGTTTACGGAGCTAACATTACAAACCAACGCACCGCTTGTTATTGGTTTGCTCGCTTCCGTTCTGGAAATTTTGACCTGAAAAATGAACCTCGCGGTCGTCCGAAGACTTTGGTCGACAATGACGAATTAAAGGCGATTGTGGAAGCTGATCATACACAATCTACGGCTGAATTAGCAGCAGCTTTCGACGTTAGCATCAAAACAATATTGGTCCATTTGCGTCAAATTGGCAAGGTAAAAAAGCTTGACAAATGGGTGCCCCACGAACTCAATGATCGCCAGCGCGAAGTACGCGTCGAGACGTGCCTTGCACTGCTCAACAGACACACAAATGAAGGAATTTTGAACCGCATTGTTACCTGCAATGAAAAATGGATTCTGTTTGATAACCGCAAGCGCTCAGCAAGTTGGTTGGATCCTGGTTCAGCACCTAAACAATGCCCTAAACGAAAACTTACCCCTAGAAAAGTGATGGTCACTGTTTGGTGGTCTAGCGCCGGTGTGATTCATCACAGCTTCTTACCAAACGGGGTGAGCATTACTTCAGATGTGTACTGTGAAGAACTGAACACAATGATGGAGAAGCTGGCACATCTCCAACCAGCATTGGTCAATCGCTCGTCTCCACTGCTCCTGCACGACAACGCGCGACCTCATACTGCACAGCAGACGGTCTCCAAGTTGCAAGAACTGGGGTTGGAAGCTCTCCGTCATCCGCCCTACTCACCAGACCTTGCGCCTACAGACTACTACTTCTTCCAGAATTTGGATAACTTCTTGGCGGGAAAAAAATTCAATACCCGAGAGGCAGTACAAAATGCCTTTGAAGAATTTGTTGCCTCCCGTCCAGCTGATTTCTTTAAGAAGGGCATCAATAAACTGCCACTGCGTTGGCAAAGATGCATTGATTGCATGGGTGATTACTTCGATTAATACAAATAAAAAATGCATGAAAAAAATTCGTTTAAATTTTTTCATACAAAACGGCAATTTCATAGGTAAAGACCTATTACTTACATTATCCACATTATAGAAGAATAGAATAGAAAATAGAATCCCACACAATGGGATCGGATTGTGGGATCTAATCCAGTCGGAATAAGCATGGAGAGCGCGCTCTCTAAATCGCTAAATTTCACGTTCCCAGACTCGGCAGTTTCGGCTGTGCGCGGATATGTCAGTCAGTCAGTTTCTCCTTTCATTCATTCTCATTACTAAATTGCCACTTGTTCCATCAGTTATTGTTGAAAAAAGGGGTGAGATATAAAGTTGAAACCTTCTAAATACAGATGAATGTGTTACTAATTCCCTTGCACAGGGTTTGTTTAAACTTTGATCACTTTCGGAACAAAATAACAAACCATACGTCGCTTTACTACAATGTTGAACTTCATGTACAGACAACAGCGCATCAGGTTATACCAAACTGTCAAATTTGTCCAAATGATTTTAAACCTGAAATGTTGATAGTTAAGTTCAAAATCGAATGAGAAAATTTGATAGTTTGTAGTAACTTGACCTGCTACTGTGGTACCTGGTGATAAAGCGTATAATGCAATGTCATCAGAAATTCGCTCCAAAGAGGAATTTCTGATTCATCGTGTGCATGTCAATCTTCTTGCAACATTGTACTTACCAGATTTATAATCACAGGGGCGACCGTTGTGAAGAAACCTAAACTAGACACACGAAGAACGAAACTAGAAGATGCAATAACAGCCCAGCAAACGAAAAAAGACAAATCAGGCTCGAAAGTTATCCGGACAACTCAACAACGTACGTCCGAACCTGACACTGATTTCAAAGAGCCTAACATAAGTGGTGAGCGTAGTTTCAATCGAGTAAAAAAATATATACAATATACTCGCACACAAATTGCTGAAAAACCTTACAAGTGTGACAAATGTCAACGTAGTTTTAATCAAAAGTTTAATCTATCAAAACATATTCGTACACACACTCGTGAAAAACCTTACAAATGTGACGTATGTCAACGTAGTTTTATTCAAAACTTTAATTTAATTAACCATATTCGTACACACACTGGTGAAAAACCTTACAAGTGTGATGTATGTCCGCGTAGTTATTGTCAAATGGGTTATTTAACAAGACATATTCGTACACACACTGGCGAAAAACCTTACAAGTGTAATGTATGTCAGCGTAGTTTTATTGAAAAATTTAAATTGACGACACATATTCGTACACACACTGGTGAAAAACCTTTTAAGTGTGGTGTATGTCAAATTAGTTTTAGTCGAAAAGCTGGTTTAATACAGCATATTCGTATACACACTGGTGAAAAACCTTACAAGTGTAACGTATGTCAACGTAGTTTTAATCACAAGTTTAATTTAACACAGCATATTCGTATACACACTGGTGAAAAACCTTACAAGTGTGACGTATGTCAACGCAGTTTTAATCAAAAGTTAAATTTAACGAACCATATTCGTACGCACACTGGTGAAAAACCTTATAAGTGTGTTGTATGTCAAATTAGTTTTAGTCGAAAAGCTATTTTAACACAGCATATTCGTACACACACTGGCGAAAAACCTTACAAGTGTAATGTATGTCAGCGTAGTTTTAATGAAAAATTTAAATTGACGACACATATTCGTATACACACTGGTGAAAAACCTTTTAAGTGTGATGTATGTCAAATTAGTTTTAGTCGAAAAGCTGTTTTAACACGGCATATTCGTATACACACTGGTGAAAAACCTTTTAAGTGTGATGTATGTCAAATTAGTTTTAGTCGAAAAGCTGTTTTAACACGGCATATTCGTATACACACTGGTGAAAAACCTTACAAGTGTGACGTATGTCAACGCAGTTTTAATCAAAAGTTAAATTTAAATAACCATATTCGTACGCACACTGGTGAAAAACCTTATGTGTGATATATATCAGTCAACGTAGTTTTGATCAAAAGAGTATTTTAACACGACATATTTGTATACACACAATTAATGAATGAAATGCACCGACTCCAGCGTGGTTTAACCAGTCTCGAATACTCGAATGAGCCAAAAGATTCACACTGGCCCCTGTTGCGCCATGTTACACGGTGCAGCAGCGACCATTGCATATCAAGGAGTAGACCGGGGGGCGCGGTAATGGTAGGAAGACGTGCCCGTAGGATGTGGATAAGGACTATACAGCCTATCCAGTATGCAGCGTAAAATGAGCAAAGGAATATTGCAGAGACGGGTAATATAATTATGGATGGGCTCTTTTTAAGACCAATAGCACTTATCCCTATCTTTCCAAAATATTTGAAAAAATTATATATAATGCAATTAATACTCACTTCGAGAAGTTAATAAGTCAATTATTTTAGTAATTTATGACCTCTTAAAAACAGTATATACTAATATTGATAATCATGTTCCTGTCTCTGCAATGTTTATGGATATGACAAAAGTGTTCGACTATGTGCACCATGGAACACTTAAATGAATTGTACAGTTATGGAATAAGGGGTAACGTTCATAAACTTCTAGAATCTTATATAAATGATAGATATCAGGTAGTAGAAATAAATAATATTAATCTCCTAAATAATACCGAACAAAACCATACATCCATGCCCAAAAAATTACTATATGGAGTTCCGCAAGGTAGTGTGTTAGGTCCACCGCTATTTCTGATCTACATAAATGATCTGCCTGAAGTTTCACAGCATCCCATTATCTTTTGAATCTGGATGTTTTCCTAGTCTACTTAAACAATCGGTTGTAAAACCTCTCCACAAAAAAGGTAACAGGGAAGATCTAGATAACTACAGACCAATTACTCTCATACCCATCATATCAAAAATCTATGAAACGGCCATGCATATTACCTTAAAGTGGATCAATACAAAGTTCCTCCAGATCTTTCACAAATACATAAATAATTTAATTTTAATAACAAAATATTTTATTGTAAATAAGCGAGACGCCTCACTCGCACATGCTCTTTCAGTATTAAGATTAAGCGATGTGTGATTAAACAAAACTATGTAATGTTTTTTTTTTAAATATTTTTTTTTTACTTTTTTTTTAACGCCTTACTCAATTTATCGATAAGCATGCTATCCTAAGGGAAGAACAATACGGTTTTCAAAAGGGAAAGTCTACAACACTAGCATGTTTTAACCTAATTCACACAATCGTGACTAATTTAGATAACAGAATTCAGACAACAGGCGTATTTTTTGACATGTCGAAGGCATTTGACTTCGTATCACACAAATTGTTAATAGAAAAAATTGAAAAGTATGGGATACGGGTCCCAGCAATTCAATGGATAAAAAGTTATTTAAATAATAGAATGCAGTGTGTAGAAATCGAAAAAATCAATAGTAAACATGAACTAAAATCATATAGATCAAATTATAAACACAAAAGGTCTGGTGTGCCACAAGGGGGTGTGCTTAGTTCCCTATTGTTTTTACTATACATAAATGACCTTCCTGAAGTGACTACTCACCCCTGTTTTCTGTTCGCTGATGACATATCGTTAATAATGACATCGAATAGGTAATACTGACATTAATAAATATACAACTTACATAAATTATACTATTGAATCTATAATAACATGACTTAACGAAAACAATCTACGTGTAGGTAAACCTAACAAAAACTAATTTTATTCTATTTAGTACATATGGACGTGAAAATAAGAATTTAGACATCAATTATAGAGGACTTAAATTACAAGAGGTAAACGAAACGACATTTCTTCAAATCAAATCATTTATTTCTTTGCCAACATGGGTATATGGAATAGATGTTATACGTATTAGAGTAAGTACTCCATGCTCTGCCGTCACATGGGCATGCAAAATTTACACATAATAAAAAAAAATAAAAACAAAAGAACATGCTCAATAAAAATAAATTGGAAAACATTACCATATCAAATTTAAATTGCCAATGTCAAGGAGTATCCGTCAATAACTAAGCTAATGTCAATAAAGTAAATAATAATAGGTCTTTACCTATGAAATTGCCGTTTTGTATGAAAAAATTTAAACGAATTTTTTTCATGCATTTTTTATTTGTATTAATCGAAGTAATCACCCGTGCAATCAATGCATCTTTGCCAACGCAGTGGCAGTTTATTGATGCCCTTCTTCAAGAAATCAGCTGGAAGGGAGGCAACAAATTCTTCAAAGGCATTTTGTACTGCCTCTTGGGTATTGAATTTTTTTCCCGCCAAGAAGTTATCCAAATTCTGGAAAAAGTAGTAGTCTGTCGGCGCAAGGTCTGGTGAGTAGGGCGGATGACGGAGAGCTTCCAACCCCAGTTCTTGCAACTTGGAGACCGTCTGCTGTGCAGTATGAGGTCGCGCGTTGTCGTGCAGGAGCAGCGGAGACGAGCGATTGACCAATGCTGGTTGGAGATGTGTCAGCTTCTCCATCATTGTGTTCAGTTCTTCACAGTACACATCTGAAGTAATGCTCACCCCGTTTGGTAAGAAGCTGTGATGAATCACACCAGCGCTAGACCACCAAACAGTGACCATCACTTTTCTAGGGGTAAGTTTTCGTTTAGGGCATTGTTTAGGTGCTGAACCAGGATCCAACCAACTTGCTGAGCGCTTGCGGTTATCAAACAGAATCCATTTTTGATCGCAGGTAACAATGCGGTTCAAAATTCCTTCATTTGTGTGTCTGTTGAGCAGTGCAAGGCACGTCTCGACGCGTACTTCGCGCTGGCGATCATTGAGTTCGTGGGGCACCTATTTGTCAAGCTTTTTTACCTTGCCAATTTGACGCAAATGGACCAATATTGTTTTGACGCTAACGTCGAAAGCTGCTGCTAATTCAGCCGTAGATTGTGTATCATCAGCTTCCACAATCGCCTTTAATTCGTCATTGTCGACCAGTCTTCGGACGACCGCGAGGTTCATTTTTCAGGTCGAAATTTCCAGAACGGAAGCGAGCAAACCAATAACAAGTGTTGCGTTGGTTTGTAATGTTAGCTCCGTAAACGTCGTTGATGTTGCGTGCCGCTTGTGCCGCGTTGCTGCCACGACGGTACTCATATTCCATAATTACTCGGAATTTTTAACGTATCCATGATGACGAAAAAGATTGAAATGCGATGAAAACGTAACACTAATCAATAAACAAATGACTACTTTTGGAAAAAAAAATCCATGTTTTTAAAATAAAATTAATTTGAAATTAGAATTCTTAGCCAAACAAAAATTATTTTGATTTGAAATGGCCAGTACTGCAGAACGGCAATTTCATAGGTAAAGACCTAATAGAATGTCAATAAAATAAACAAAAGTCATAGTCAAATAATAGTTGACAGTTTCAAATGTCATCAATATTATTATAAATCTGTAAATATTACTGGCCGTAAGGATTCCCTTGCAGATATTCCTTCACACTGTAATACACCTTGTCAGTTACAAATTCCTTTAGCTTCCGCTTAAATAGGTGTAGGTTGTCAATGTCTGTAATATAACAGGGCAATTTATTATAAATCTTGGATGTCATGCAATATACACTGGAGCCCATCAAATAAGTTCTACAGGGTACAGTCTGAATTTTATTTCTATATCTAGCACTTCGGAATGTTTCGTACAAATGCATATTACTTTTGACAAATACTGATATCTCATAAATGTAGAGGCTAGGTAAAGTTAGTATTTTGTGTTTTCTGAAATATGGTTCACAGCTGTCAGTGCTTTTAAGTCTACACATTGCTCGTATACACTTTTTTTGGGCTTTAAAGACAGACTCCCAATCTGTCGAGTTCCCCCAGAAAATTACACCATATCTCAGCGTGAATACCACATATGCATGGTAGGCGGTCATCACAGTGGATAAATTTACAATTTTTGTTAACATGTATAACATATAGGAACATTTATTTAATTTTAAGCAGACAGATTCCACATGTGATTTCCAATTTAAATTGTAATCGACATTCAAACCTAAGAATTTTGTTACATTAACTTCATTAATTTGTGTTTCGGCATAATTTATATTTAAGTTTGCTGTCAGTTTAGTTCTATTTCTGAATGTCATGAAATTAGTTTTCTGTAAATTAATTAGAAGATTGTTAGCTCTTAACCAATCGACAATGCGTACTAATGTGGTGTTAACGTCATTTTCCAATGAAGCATAGTCTTTGTTAGAAAGTATGGCTGTACTATCATCTGCAAAAAGAATCATTGGAAAGTCCACTGTTTTAGGAAAATCATTGATATAAACTAAGAATAGTGGGGGCCCTAAGACACTGCCTTGTGGTACGCCATATATCACTTCTCTGTAGTCTGAAACATGATTAGTTTCTTGTTTTTTAACTAAGCAGAATTTCATTATTATTGTTTCCTATTACTTAAATATGACATGATTAGCTCTAAGGCATTGCCGCGAATGCCATAAGCATAAAGCTTGTTCTGTAGTATTCTATGGTCCACATAGTCAAAGGCTTTGGTTAGATCCATGTATAATGCACAGACTGGCACTTTTTTGTCGACACTTTGACCACTTTTTCAAGAAAGTTGTAAATTGCATTGTTAATATTTTTATTTTTCCTAAAACCCATTTGTTCGGCGACTAAAATATTAAATTTTTCTAGGAATTGGTATATGTTGTTATACATTATTTTTTCAAAATTTTTAGAAAAAACTGGTATAAGAGCAATTGGTCTGTAGCATGACATATCATCTTTATCACCTTTTTTAAAGAATGGCTTAATGATAGTCTTTTTTAAAATATTTGGGAAGTGACCATGCTCTATGCTTTCTAGGTATCACGATTGATAAACACTGCAACTGGAAGGCCCACGTCAATAAAGTATGCAATAAAATAAATAAATCGTGTACGTTATATATATCAACTCTCAAAAACATCAGCGTTAGAAACCGTATTATCTGCATACTATGGGTACGTGGTTTCTGTGTTGAGATATGGTCTTATTACCTGGGGTTACTCAACAGTCAGAGTGTTCATCGCGCAGAAAAAATGCATCCGCGCCATAGCGGGAATACGCCCTTGGGAATCTTGCAAACCCTTTTTCAAAATGTCTTTATGTAGGTATCTGTTAGATACGCAGGCAGGTATGAAAATGAGACGCAAATGCAGGTTGAGTGTGGAATTAATATATTTCTAAAAATCGGTCCCTTGTATAGGTACAGTGCAATAATTACTACGTAGTGGGTAAGTACATTTTAAAAGTTAGCTAGGACTAAATAGAAATACCCTATGTGCTGCATTTATCAAATGAGTAGGTATCGGTAATATATAAGGTAGGTATAAATGGTAGGTATGCCGCTACATATCTAATAATATAATCAATTTCTCAATTTTAATTTTGCTGAATTATGACTATAATAGTAACAAGTACTTTTATCTTTAAACCCAAATGTTTGCATGTCGCATTATTATGACTAAGTGTTATGGATCTGTATATTTATTTATTTAAGACCGAAATTTATGCCAACACATAGCAAATAAATTGATTTGATTTGATTTAGCTGTAGGTATTTATAAAAACAAATGAAAATCTATTTGATACACTCAAATCGAAGACATACCTACGTTAAAAATTTCTAATGTAGGTACCTGTTGTGCGTGTTATGTGCAGAGTAAATGATAGGCGAATTTGGTTTGTACTGAATATGATAAAATGTTTAATAAAAGATCACCAAGTTGGTTGGTTACAATGATTACAGCAAATTAGGACGTGGCAAGGCGAAGGTATGTAAGCGGCTGGCGAGCCCCGCGTTCCTTTACCATGTCATAAATGCAATTCAGCAAATCGCATCGCTGGTCGCTACATCATACCACATAAAACGGCTCTTATTTAACAAAAGCTTCTATGGCATTGCATCAAAAATATACAACAAAATACCTATTGACATTCTGAGATCATTTTGATTGATTTCATTCCTATTGCACTTAGGAACTAAAAAAAAAGTAAGTACCTAAGTAGTAGTGTAGTAGTAGTATTTAAAAATAAATTGCGAAACTTTTTAATTGATAAAGCACACGGATTTGTGGGATTCTCGTCAAAATAATAACAAAAATAACCAACGACCCTCGATACCTCTCCTCCGATTTCGGAAAAGACGAATCCGCAGGAAATCTAGCTTAGAAAGACGTATTGATGATTTTTGTGTTATGTAAATACTTATTGTTGTCGCGTTTCTTATTTTAATCAAGATACAACCTGACACTGACCTGCAAATTCAGCCGCACGGGTCGATCCATCAGGTAAAGCTACGCTTGCCGGGGTTGGTCAGTGGATGGGTGACCATTCTTTACATACCGAGACTCCTCCGTGCCTCGGAAAGCACGTTAAGCCGTTGGTCCCGGCTGTCATTCTTGGATCTTTCGACAGTCGTTACGGGTCGTCAGAAGCCCGAGTCTGACAACCAGTCTTACCAAGGGGTATCGTATTACCCAGTTACTGGGTTGTGGAGGTCAGACAGGCAGTCGCTCCATGTAAAATACTGGTATTCAGATGCATCCGGTTAGACTGGTAGCCGACCCCAACATAGGAAAAGGCCAGGCAGATTGACTGCAGCAAAAAAAAAAGGAGGAATTTCCCTCATAGACTAAGCTAGAACTGATTTTAACAAATGAAGTATCATTTGCATCCGGTTAGACTGGAAGCCGACCCCAACATAGTTGGGAAAAGGCTAGGCAGATTGACTGCGGCAAAAAAAGGAGGAATTTCCCTCATAGACTAAGCTAGAACTGATTTTAACAAATGAAGTATCATTAGCTTCGTCTAGATTTATATGTATGTATGCATGGACGTATCAATACCTAAGCCAGGCCATTATAGACCTGCAACGGCCTGGTCTAGGTATTGATACGAGTTCCGGGTGTGGTGCCAGAGTGTAGGTGTGCTGTCAAGAGGATCATTAAAAGGCGTTTACTGGATAAAAGGCAATATATTTAAAAAAAATCGAACGATGAGGCCGGCATTTCCTACCTGACTACTCGGAGAAGAAAGCCGAAACAAACTCACGAGGTCACTGTCTCTTTTAAAATCCAGAATATATTTACAACTGGTCAAATCATGTAAAGACCATGTAGGTTGGTGTTTGAGATGGTCTTTTGAGGAAAGAACCACATAGATTGAGTGGAGCTGTCCTACATAGTCTTCACATTTACAATAGTAGTTATGCTGCTGCTGTTGGTGGAGGGAGCGCTGGCCACAAGGCGATTCTGCTCTGCTCTGCTGTAGATCTGAAACACACTAAACACGGCGCCTCCACCAAAATGTTAACGCTCCGCAGAGCGATGACATTTTGGTGTAGGTTAGAAAGCGCTAGTAGCTAAAGCGCTTGTAGGGAGAGCCACAAGTCTTCCAAACACAACTAAGGGGTCATTGTACTCATCACTACGAACAACTTTTACTATGGTACCAAACCTGAAATCACGAAACTAAACAATATGCTCCCTACATTTCGTATAAGAATCGCAAATTCATACCTACCCGAGCAGAATATTGGGACAGACGAGTCTCTGCTACTGTGTCAAGAGTCTCACTTTCGTACAGCTCACCCATCGCCAACAAAGCTGCTCGGGTAGAGATAAAAAGTTATGAACTTTGCGAGTCCCGAGCGCGATGCGTGGAGCAGTTTACAGTGACCCCTTATTTCGTGCATGAATAGATGATTAACACTAATTACACTAACTATGGATAACTTTTTGCTAGAACATAAAGGGCAAAGTCGAGAAAGAAGGAAAAGTAGATCAGCATAAATCGCCACATGTGGACAAGTTGTTTACTGATTGAACTGAAACTGATTGAATAGTTTCGCAGGCTATTGAACGAATATAAACAATACAAAAAAAAAAAAAAAATACTAAAACAATAATAAAATAAAACAAAAATCAAACGAATAACTACGCACAGTCCCACACCCCATGCCGCTGGAGAAACAAAAAGAAAACGAGAGAAAAATAAACTAAAGAAATTATCACATTTCTTAGAGCTCTTCCGTCTGAGAAAGGTGATAATTTTTAAAGCAACCATTAACACATAGAGGCACCTTGCAAGCCTCACAAACCCAGACAGTGCGACAATCTTTCTTAACTTTGGCGCATTGTTTGCAACGCGATTTCTGCGCCTTTAATGGGAAATGTCCTGTGACGAGATTCGGCAGCGATCGACTCGGCGTGGGTGATGGTGGCCGGTTATATTTTCTTAAAATCTGGTCTGCTAGCTGCATTCTGAACTCCCGGTAAGATACTTTTGCCTTATGGCTATATATTACGTACGCATTATGAATGGACACATTCAACAGCCTGCGGAAGAGTTTCTTGTACCAAACCGCGTTACGGATTCTTTCCACGGGGAATGACTGCAAGAGTTGGTCTTTCTTGTCGACCCCCCCCATGGAAAGATTGTAGTCTAGGAGTACCTTGGGTTTATATTTACAAACTCCATGTTTCTCGGCCCCACCGATTTCTACATCATGAAATGTAGAAATCAGCGAGACCAAGTTGGAGTCTCTCCAAACTAAAACAGACAAGTCTTCTGTGTGACTGAAAGCAATCTCGCCTGTGCGCATATTGTTTTTTGTTTTGTTGCGCAGACAAGAGGGAACAAACTGCCGATTAAGTCGAAGGGTCCCCATGGTATCTGTTTTTTGAGCTTTTAAAGTCCTGGACAACAGTGGCGAATTATAAAAGTTATCCATAACTAATGTATGGCCTTTATTTAAGAGAGGGCGCATCAGCCTGTACACTATCTGCGAAGTTGCCCCCTCTGGTACATTGGCAGCCCTTTCCACATCATGTCCTTCATCAAGGTGACTCCCTTTCCCGGCATAAATCTCAAATTTCCATAAATACCCCGTTCGCGACTCGCAAAGTTCGTAACTTTTTATCCCTACCCGAGCAGCTTTATTGCTGATGAGCTGTACGAAGTTGAGTCTCCCTTTCCACAGTAGCAGGGACTCATCTAACGCAATATTCTGCTCGGGTAGATATAAACTGCTGAATTTGCGATTAAGATGATCGATAATCGGAATAATTTTGACAAGCTTAGAAGGGACAGAAACAGACGTGTTGTCGACAAAATGTAAGAACTTTTTAATAAGTAGAAACTTATTGTAGGGCATGATGTGATTGAAATCCCCGATCCGCAAGTAAGAATACCGAGGGTACCAATATTCCTTTTCGACAGGATTTGAGATGAAACTCTGCATCATAATAACTGCATAAAAAGACCATAAATCTGAAATTCTGATGTTCTGCCACCTACTAATTCTGGATGTTCGCGAAAAGACACTGGAAGAAATTGCCTGGCTGGCGTACCGGTTGGTTTCGTCTACTATCTGAGTCATAATAGTTTCATCCCATATCCTCTCGAAAATATCCAGAGGGGTCATACCATCAGTCTCAAAAGTAGGCCCAGCTGGACCAATGAATTCCTCTCGCTTGCCAGCGAAGCCGGGCTCATTGTTCCAGTTAAAAGAAAGCATGTCGTCGTTACTTACCAAACCCCGCAACGCGACATCGTCGCGGGCGTCCAACTCATTCAAGTGCTCCAGCAGGTCAGGAGTGAGATCGTCTGTACCTGCTGGAAACTCGCCCACATACCTGTGCCCGGTCGCACCCAGCGGTGCTCCCGCAAGCTCTGCAATGGCCCTCTGTCGGTCCAGGTCGATGTCAATGTCCAGTTCCTCCTCCACATCCGATCCGGCATTGTGGCCGACGTATCGCTCCCACTCAGCGACCTCATCCTCAATGCACTCTTGTTCTGAAAAAAAAAACCACATACTAAATTATACGCATACTAATAAGCTGTCACCAGTGCAACTAAAAACAAATAATAAATTAGAAGCTAGATAAATAAATGTGGTCATCATTATGTAAAAGGTAAGTTTAAAAGAACCCACCTTCTGATGCAGGGCTGATGCACGGGCCTTCGATTTTCACCTGCGGCGGCACCACATCAACTGTCGAAAAAAAATAATAAATTAGAAGCTAGATAAATAAATGTAGTCATCATTATGTAAAAGGTAAGTTTAAAAGAACCCACCTTCTGATGCAGGGCTGATGCACGGCCCTTCGATTTTCACCTGCGGCGGCACCACATCAACTGTCGAAAAAAAATAATAAAATAGAAGCTAGATAAATAAATGTGGTCATCATTATGTAAAAATATAATTTTAAAAGAAACTACCTTCTGATGCAGGGCTGAAGCACGCGTCCCACGGGTCTTCCAATTTCACCTGCGACGGCACCACATCAACTGTCGAAAACAAATAATAAATTAGAAGCTAGATAAATAAATGTGGTCATCATTATATGGAATGGGGTAATTTTAAAACAAACCACGAACAACGGAAGTCGTCGAGTCTAAAACGAGCCCACACAAGTCATTAATAATAATTAATGTGCAAGCCACAATAAATCTGTTAAAACAACATACCTGCACTCGTTGATTGCCCGGAGTTCACCTCCCAATACCTCCTTTTCCTGGAAGCTGGAGTTTCCGGTGTCCCCGGTACTAGAGGACACAGACTGCGGGGTGGCGACGGTTTTCTGTAAAATATTTGAAAGTATGACAAACAAGTCAATTTGTCACAAGTTAATTGAAAAAAAAAAAAACAAACACCTCTGCTGCTTTCTCTCCGGCGCATCAGGAAGCAGAAATCTACCAATCTCCTTCTGCTCCTTTAAGCCCTGCAGCCCAGCATTATTCTCAATGGACAAGCGAGTATTTCTTTTGTTGTCCACCACCCGCGCTGTCTGCTCCACTGGATCCATTCTAATAATCAAATGCAACATAAAATTAAAAAAACAGAAAAGACCATCCTAACCATTCGAAAACACTAAAAATGCAAACAGACACCACCACGTTACACTCTCAAGCCGACGTACGCACGGACGTCAAATTATCGCGGCGGGCTTTTATCGCACACTGGATCTTCAACTCGGTGTTGAGCCGAGCTTCGAGAATCCAACGTAACAACACACTGTTGTATTTTCAAATTTCGGCGATAAACAGAACGTTGAAAATGCAGTGCGCGAAAATAAAAAAGCCGCGATATTTTTACGTCCGTGCGAACGTCGGCTAACTCCGCCCCTAAAACGACCTACCGACTCAATATTCAAACTGATTTATAATTCCGAAAATCCGGAATTTAATTCTGATGAATAAATTCTCCATGTATACCAACATTTACATCAGATTCCAACACGGCGGACAAATTGCGTCGAACACGAGAAATAACTCAAAAAAACTCAATTACCATTGATATAACAATGATATGTACCAAATTCAATGGAAATAACGAGAATATTTTTTACATTTTTGAAGTTACTTTGTAATGTTGTAATTATTCAATGGACGGAATAATCATATAAATACGTAATAATTGTTAGATGATTTGAAGAAATCAACGTAGAATAGAATAAACGCTTATTGTCTCCAGTATTACAGCTAATTATTATACTAATTACCACAGACTAGTGTCCGTGGTAATTACAACAAAACAAGCAAAATATTTTCAACAAGCATTGTTCAAACCGTGCCGGTTGATGAAAACTACAATTTATTTTACTCACCGACTTGAATCCTGTGCTAATTCTTATTAAATAGATTATTGTTAAAACACATAAATAGTTTTTACCTGGTTTTCTCTTATAAACGCCGAAAATATAATGATTAAATTATGACAATCTAATCCGCAGCCGCCTCGAAAGAAGGAACGAAAAAGTGACAGATCACAGACATGACAGCAGACGTTACATTAAATTTTTAAATTTTAAAAGTAGACGGAGAGTCGCTCCTTGGGTTGCCATACATAGAAAAGAGCGGAATTTAATACCGAACTCGACTAAATCAATCGATTCAGAATGCACCCCTTGATATTGAAGCAACAAGGATTACATTACATTGAAACCACCTTACTAGAGTGCAGTGTGGGATCTTTTCATACAAAAATGTCCGAATCTCTTTTGCAAGATCTCGACGCACCAATAAGTGGTCAATGTTGGTGGGCCAACGCTCCACAATCTACATAAACAATTTTATTCTCGTCAAAAATCAAATCATTTATTCGCATAGAATGTAGATGTTTAACAAAAAGTTGGTAAAAATATATATATTGGCCCGTGCACATTCTGCCTGAGTATTGGCATGCAAAATTTATCATCGTCGTTTTTCATAGGTACCGTCGACAAACGCAAGGCTCCTCCAATCCCGAAACAAACCGCTTGCGAGCTGCAATAATGATTGCACTTAAGGCAAAGTAAAACAACGGACCACACAAAAAGCAACCCCAAGGTGCAATGGCGTCCGTTCCGTCGATAGTACTTTTGAAGCCCTTGTAGATTTTTTTGTTAGGAGGGGTAGCACTACCCCCCCCCCCCCCCCCCCCACCCCTAACCTAAATTGAACAATAGTGCACATGTCGGACATGTGCACTATTGTTCAATTTAGGTTTAAGACAAAGAACTTGAACTTGACAAGGGGTGAGATTTATGAGCGGTCTTCGCTGTTTTCTGTTGAAAGAGTTTTATCTTATTATGAGGCATTACAATTCTCTAAACACCATTAATGTTGAACTTATTTCCTGGGAATTTTAATGGTACATATTAACATGCAATAGATTAGAAAGCTTATCAAGGTAAAAAGTGTAATGCTACAGCCAAACCTGCGCACCAAGAACGTTTACAATGCGTGCCACCAAAGATTAGACTTGACCATAGATATATGAAAGAAGGAGATATGCCCGGTAGTTGAAAATGTATCAGAACCCGATGTCGCTAGGTTGGCCCCACCACCGCGCCACTACTACACATGTAGTTCAATTAAAGCAATAGATACAAAGTCGCGCACACACTTGCAATTCATAAATCAGAACATACTACACAATCAATTATAAACCTTAACTCGTCACACACAGCGTGCATTTACCATGCACCGTACAACTTACTCACACAAAAACATCTGTCGCTATTATTGTGTTGTGCAAAAAGCAATTTATTTTACATATACGCTAGTGATTGACTAAAACGGAAAGTTATCGATACTTCCATTTATTACTGTACAAGAAAAATTTGGGGTCCTGAAAATAAAATAAAAAATGATATGTCCAGAAAGTATTTAGCATTTAGCATTTTAAATTAAAAAAAAATGTATATTAAAAAAAAAAATACGAATCAATAAATTAAAACAATCCGGTTAAGTTGGTTTAGGCTGTGAAACCATAGGAATTGTTGAACCCTGTTATGTTGTGTTTACTCACTGACCTGTAAAGTGGAGGTATTTGTTCAGTACTTGACGTACTCTTAATTTTGGGATTGCACATTCAAAAAGCCTGCGAGTTTTCTTTAGAGGCTGGAACATTTCTGCCTTAAAGTGAATTGAGCATATGGTGCTATATTTTGTTGGGAACCAGTTAGGTGGCCTTACTGTGGCATCAATCCATTCTTATTTTGTATTTGTATCTTTTGGGAAGCTAAAAAGGTACTATAAGAACTTATTTATCATTTACATAATAAGTATCTTAAGCTATAGTCTATAGTCTAGGAACTAGTTGGCCGCTGAGACAGGGGTGAGGCGGCGGTTCGCAACGCACGTACTGAGTAATGCGCCCTTGCTCCTCCATCCCACCGCTCACATACCTAAGGCGTGGTCTATACTTCTTAACCTCACGATGAGTAAGCAGGTAGCAGGCAACAGGCGAATAGGCTTTTGTTGTTAAAAAAAAACCCTTAGTTAAGAAATAGTTAAATATATGAAAACAAACACATACCATACTCATGCATAACAAATAAATAGCATGAATATGTTGACTTATTTTAAGCTAAAATCACTAATATTTTATCTGAACCATACCGATTACTACAACGCATTTGAATCTTGTGGTGCATAGTTAAAGACTTTAGCGGAAGTAAAATACCAAAACCAAAAAAAAGTAAGGAAATAGCACGAAGATGCGATAATTTAAACCCAAAAACACTCCACCTAAACATTAATAAACTTACTTTACGACCGTTGGTTATGCATTTCTCTACTAGGTACGCTGTAAAATAATCAAAAACAGTAAAAAAGATTATTTTACATTCTCAAAGGTTTCCCAACCGTACTTAAACGTCATCTTTTCAAGTGTTCCAACCGGGCTAAAACGGTTGACAAATTGAAAAATAAACTATAATAGCAATATAATATTCGTTGGGCAATCGACATTATTATCGATAGCCTACTTTAGTGGATCTTAACCTCATCACTATCTCGCCGCAAGACACAGCGGCTGTACTATGCGACGCTCCGCGTAAATAAAGTATCGTTTTGTTATTTTTACATTGCTTGTCCAGTCGCTTAGCGACATACTTAAGGTAGTGGTTAAGTAGCAATGTATTTGCTGCAAAAATAGTACAGCCGCTGCGATATTTGAAAACAAAAATAACGTAGTAAAAGCAAGAAATATTTTACGATTTGTTGTTTTTTATGATTTTAAAGATAAATACAGTAAAATACTTTTACTTACATATGGTAAGTGATCCCGTGAGATACGAAGTTTTTAATATCACTTCGGTTTTTGCAGGAAACCACTGAACAATACGGCATTTTTATAATTTATCGTGACCATGGTCGAAAGCGTACTAGTTCGCGGAGACGGCCATTTGGCGAGTAAAGGCACAGCGTGCGCATAACGCGTGGACACAGGCACGCCCGCATGCCACTTCTCCTGTTTTTTATATTTCTATGAACTTGACACACCACGTGGTTTGACTTGGACTGTCCCTGCTATGCGGCTATGCCGCGTTGCTGTTTCCAATATCTTTGTCTGAGGTCTCGCTGCTATCCGTTTCGTTTCTTGTAAATCCCGTTAGCAGCTTTCCTGATCTTATCTTTTTCTTCAGTCATGTCCACCCAATAGTTGATTTCCTTATCGAAGTAAATCATGTCCTTCTTTATATTGTCGTTCCATGTGTAAATAGGGCGGCCGACTTTTTTGGTTTGGCCTTGTAGCAGGTGCGGTTCGCGACGTCTATGGACAGAAAAGATAGAGGTCTTCATCTGTTCTGTGTCTATGGACATGTGAGATAGCATATCCTTGTGATTTTAATGCGTTTTGGTTACGATTTTTCCGTCTAAGATTGGCTCAGGTCCTGCTTCGCCGGTGAATCTTTTGGCGGGGTTCTTTTCTTCTTTGTTCTGTTGAGTTGTATTTTAGTTTTTATTCAAAGTTGGGCCTGTAGCTCGCTGCTGTTCACCTCAGGTTGACGCGAGTGCAGATATTATAGTTCTATTTAGATAGCACACTATTTGGGTCATTTTCAAAATTAATGTACATTTTTTTTTGCGTTATTGTGACACAAAAATAACACAAATGAAGAGTAAGGGCAGAGTCACAACGAAGTATTTAAAACCAATTTTGTAGTAGAAAATTTTCTAGTAAATCAGTTTAATCTAATTTTAGTTCTAATCAAATTCTTTTCTTGCATTTCCTTCCATTTTTGTGGTTGATTTAATTTTAATCGCTCTCTTTGCCGTTCAGCAGGCGTTAACAGCATTTTTCCTAGAACGGAAAATATAGGACAAATAAGAAGCCCACACAGAGTCGCATAAGTATATTAGGTAGACACAACCACAACTGACAAGACAGTAAGAAGAAACAATAGGGAATAGAAAAGTCGAAACATGTAAAAATATCTTTCTAAAAACAGGCCAGTGTTATGATTATCAAAGTAGGTTTCAACAGAAAATGGAAAAGTGAATATACTGTAAACAAGCCCTAACCCATTTGATTGTGTAACGTGACACAAAAATAATAACACAATGGTCACACAAATGAACAAAATGACCGTGTCCCTGACCTGCAAATAATAATAATCTTGTAATTTCACCCTCCAGTAGGAGTTATATGTATAGGATACCAACACCTTATCCAAGCGACACATTATTGTTTTCCGACATGCACGAGAACGAAGTCGCAGGCACAGCTAGTCTGTAATAAAAATAGGTAAGTTGTCTGGATAATTTATGCTCGTGGTGACTGTACCAAATAACGAACTATTTATCTTTAAAAAAATACTACCTGAAAGCCTTAGTTGCCAGGCGATTAAATTCCCACAAAAAAGATCGAGTAAATAAGAATCTATCTGAAAGCGCGGGAAACTTCGTACTTGGCGGACGCGTCTTTTTTGAGATAATATTTATAAATTTAAAAACCGTAAATATAAGATCAGTAGTCGTAGTTTTAGTGTTCTATTCTCTTTTACTTGTAGTTTAATTTTAGTGTTATATATTTTCATCGGTAGTGGTAAGTTTTTTTTAGCTATTTGAACTAATAATGAAAGACCCGCCTGATCCGGGGGATTTCGTTCCCCCGGCAGGCAATTTTGTTACTATTTCCAATGAATCGGGCATGGATACCGATGGGTCGTCTTCAGCTCGACATTTGAAAAGAAGCCGTGTTCATGTGTGCAAGCACTGTAATAAGCGTCGCCGTATCCGGAAAAACCACGGTTCAGCGTCTTCGGGTTGTGGTTGCATGGACTCTACTCTTGAACCTACTGCATCAGAGCCTAGCTGCTCTGAAATAATCGTCCCTAAGGAAACAACTAATACTTCTAACAAAATGCCCGATATCTCTACTCTGCCCTCAGTTGTTCAATCTCAGATAGGTCGGAAAACATACGACAAAACGGACAGCGCGCCTTTTGTCATTCATGTACAAAAAAATATTATTTCACCAGACGATGGATCGACACTGCACCCAATCACTTTTGGCAAGTTCCTAAAACACAATGCCTTCCAAAACATAATCAACGGGAGTGTCAAAAAAATCGGACGCAATAAAATTTCTTTATCGTTTTCGAATTTTATGAACGCAAATTCCTTTATTACACATAATAGTCTTGAAACATATAATTACAAAGCTTTTATACCTACTTTTAATGTTACTAGAATGGGTTTAGTGCGTGGTGTTCCTGCGGAATGGTCTCCGGAGGAGGTTATTGATAACATAACAGTACCTATAGGTTGCGGGCCAATCTTAAAAGTCAGACGCCTCAATTTTAAAACCACTGTTGATGGTACAACAATTTGGAAACCAACCCAATCCATAGTTGTTACATTTGATGGGCAGGTTCTACCAAAGAGAATTTTTATGTGCTATAATGCATTACCTGTAGATTTATATATTTTCCCTACTATACAGTGTTTTAATTGCTGTCGTTTTGGTCATACTAAAATTCAGTGTAGGTCCAAGCCTCGTTGTTATAAATGTGGCCAAGGCCACACTGGGGACAGTTGTGAAAGAGAACAAGAAAGTGCATCGTGTTGCCTTTGCTCTGGTTTTCACTATGCTACGAATAAGTCTTGCCCAGAATTTTCTAGGCAAAAATTAATTAAAACATACATGGCACAAAGTTCAGTATCTTATGCTGAAGCGGAAAAACTTTATCCACCAGTAACTAAATCATATGCTGATACACTTTTATCTTCTCCTTCCAAAAACTTTGCACATACCCCATCAATCTCTTCACCTAATAGAATGCCTGCTTCAAGTAGCTATAAAAAGACTGTCTTCCTCAAACCACGCTCCCCTCCCAAATCTGTACAAGGATATAATAAAGAGGCTCACAATGCCATTATTAAAGATTATGACATTCCCCAACCATCAAATGGTTGTGCTCTTTCTAATAATAATGGAAAAAACGACACAAATTTTTCCATAAATGATTTTCTTTCTGCATTACACAATCTTCTTTCTCAGTTCAACATTTCACCGTCCAACGTTGCCCCGTCTTTCAATGTATCTCAATCCAGTCATAATGGACAACACATCCAAAATAATCCAGTGGAACTGCCGCAGTCTAGTAAACAAAAAGAGTGATGTTATATATCTTTTAAACAAATATGAGCCATTTGTCTTTGCCTTTGCAGAGACTTGGCTCAAATCTAATCACAGCTTTAAAATCAACGGTTATTTAACCATTAGAGAGGATAGATCTGATGGGTATGGTGGAGTAGCTATACTCATCAAGAATTCTATACCTTTCTCTATCAATACATTACCTCCTCATAGTGAGGAAATCTCAATTGTAGCTATTAAAGTGCATCACACTTGTCTTGTTTCTATGTACATTCCTCACCCTTCCTCTTCTGTCCTTCAAGAGATGAATAATCTCTTTTCTTCCCTTCCAAAGCCTTTCTTAATATTGGGGGACTTTAATTGCCATCACCAATCATGGGGTTATTCAACTTCTAATTGTTATGGCGATGAATTACTTGATATAATAGACTTACATAACTTATGCATCTTGAACTCGGGAGCTGCCACACGTCGCTCAGATCCCACTCAGAACCAAAGTGCAATCGACCTTTCTATCTGTTCTCCAAACTTAGCCTCTTCATTAACTTGGCATACTTTAACCTCTACTTATGGCAGTGATCATTTTCCAATAGTTATTTCTTATCCTCTTTAAAACCAAACGCACCATTAAGGAGGTCAAACTTAAAACATAAACTACCTAATAGAAATAATAATGACTGGGACAAATTTAGGAACATTGTTGACAGTAAGCTTTGCTCTTTGCCTGTTATCTCTGATGGCAATGAAAATAGTTGTGCTGAAGCTTTAGCACTTATGTTAATCGCAGCGGCAGATGAAGTTTTTCCTGAAAAAAATAACAATATTAGTACAATTCCTTCGCCTCCTTGGTGGGATTCAGAGTGCACTGAATTGGTTAAAAAACGTAAAGAGGCTGAATACAATTATAACCTTGATATGTCTGATATTAATTTTGAAATCGTCACCAACTTAATTAATGAAACTTGTAAACTTTTTAAGAAGAAAAAATTTGAGTCTTGGCGTAATTTTTGCTCATCAATTTCTCCAAATACTCACCCTACCACTGTCTGGCGCAATATTCGTAGATTTAGGTCCATTTATAACAACCCTTGTCCCATCCCTGATTCTTTAGCCAGTGATTTTTTAGATAAATTAGCACCGCCATGGGTACCGGATGAGGTTATTAACCTTAGCCTGCCTCTCGTATCCAATATCCAAGATACTCATACGACACTAAATCTTCCATTCACTCTCACTGAATTAAAAGGTGTTATTCATAAAACTAAGGATTCTGCACCGGGCATTGATGGCATCCCGTATTCCTTTTTTGCTAATATAAATGATGACGTCCTCATTTATTATTTAATGCTTATTAATTCTATCATGAATTCAGGAAACGTCCCTGTTGAATGGAAACGTCAAATGGTGTTGCCATTCCTTAAACCAAATAAAACTCCATCTGACGTTTCTTCATACCGTCCCATAGTCTTGTCATCAATCCTGATGAAATTAGCGGAGCACTTAGTTAAAAATCGCCTAGAATGGTATGTGGAAAGTAACAGTCTTTTGGCAGAATCACAATATGGTTTTAGAAAAGGTAAAAGTACAACTGATTGTTTAAGTATTTTAACATCGGATATTCGATTATCCTTCTCTAATAACCATTCCACCATTGCAGTTTTCCTTGATATTAATGCAGCTTATGATAATGTTGTATTATCAGTTTTACTAAATAAATTAAAAGCCTTGCAGGTTCCATTGATTTTGTCGAATTTTATTATTAATATCCTCACTGAACGCTCTGTTAACATGATAATACGAGGTATCTCATCTTGTATGGAGGGGTCTGCCACAGGGTTCTGTGCTCAGTCCCCTTTTATACAATATTTACACTTTTGATCTAGACTCGTCTGTAATTACTAACCATGTTAAAGTTCTTCAATATGCCGATGACTTATTATTATATTCTTCAAGCCAATCTGTTGAACAAGCTCGCTGTGCCATCAATTCTGCTTTATCTAATTTGGAGTTATGGTTACATCTAAACGGTTTGGATTTATCCACGTCTAAAAGCGCGGCTGTTTTATTCACCCGGAAGAGAAATATTCTCTTAGTAAACCTCTTTTATAAGGATATACCTATTCCAGTTATAGATAAATTCAGATATCTAGGTATAATACTTGATTGTAAATTAAGTAGTGTTCCTCATTGTGATATATTGTCAACAAATGTGAAAATCACCTAAACATGCTTAGATGCCTCTCTGGTGTGTGGTGGGGTGCACATCCGTTTTCGTTGAAACTTATTTACAACGCAATTATCAGAAGCACTCTGGATTATGGATTGTTCGTTTTAGAACCTGGTAGTATCATGGCTTTTAAAAAATTGGATCGTATTCAGTCTAAAGCATTACGCATTATTTCGGGTGCCATGAAGTCTAGTCCTATTAATGCTCTCCAAGTTGAATGTGGGGAAGCTCCTTTACATCTTAGAAGACAATTCTTATCAGACAAATATTTGTTCCGGATTCTTCAGTTCTCAACTCATCCTCTCATTCCTTAAATAGAGTCTTTAGTGTTGCAGATTGAATCTTCAGATTACTGGTCCCATAAACGTGCGCCTTGTTTAGTTATAAGCTATAAAAAAATTCTTTCACTTTCTTCTCCTATTCACCGTTCCAATAAACTTCCCATATTTAACTGTAGATATGAGAGTTCACAATTCAGCCCCATCATTAAATTTAACTGTGTACGTAATAAATTAGATCCCGATTGTCCTAAAAGTTTTAACAATTTCCTTGCTGATCACTTAGAATATCACCATATATTTACGGATGCTGCCAAGCGTTCTCCGATGGGTTGTGTTGGGATAGGTACTTACCATTCTCAATACAACATCGTACAAAAAATAAAACTGCCTCCGGAGACTTCGGTTTTTACGGGGGAATGTTTCGGTATTTTAAAAGCCATCGAATATACTCGTGTTTTTAAGCTCAAAAAAACTATAATTTTTACAGATTCCCAAAGTGCTCTTCTAGCCATCAACAAATCCCCTTTCGAACACAAATCGCAGTTGCCAATAATTTATTTAATAAGAGAATTTGCGTTCAGAACCATCTTTGAAGGTAATACTTTGGAATTTGCGTGGATTCCGGCTCATGTTGGAATCCATGGCAATGAAGTGGCTAATACACTCGCCGAAGATGCGGTGCAGTGTGGGGACTTAGCTCCTTATACAAATTTCAGCACTGATCTTATGATCCTACCAAAGACTTTTCTTTGGGACACCTGGAAGGTAGCTTGGGATATCGGAAGCAAGTCAAAGGGTCGTTATTTTTCATTAATTCAACCCGATGTTCCGGAAAAACCGTAGTTTGGCAAGATGGAGACCTCTGTATTAATACGGATGAGACTGGGTCATGTTTGTTCTCCAGCCCATCTTGCCAAACTTCATATCATCGACGACCCCATGTGCTTGTGTGGCACAGACGTAGGCGACCTAAACCACATTTTTTTCTCCTGTCCTTTGTATGACCGTTCTTCTTTTCTTGGTAACCTCTTGTCCCTCACTACTCCTTTTCCTACCTCAATAATTTCTTTACTTTGTACAAAAAGCTTCCCTGTATATAAATGTATAGTCTCATTCATTATTTTAAATAATATTAAGTTGTAAATTTTCGTCGTTGTAATTTGATCATTATCATTATTTTATCACCGTTATTATACTGATCCTATATATTCATCCTATCCTAAATCCCGTTTAAAAATCATTATAATATTTTCGTTTCCCTATCTTGACCTATGAACTAAACGTGACATTGGCTAAATGCACAAACCGTGCGAAGCCAAAAGAAAAAAAAAAAAAAAAAAAAACTTGCAGAGATTGGCTGTACACCACACCTATTGCAGTTCTTCGTGAGCTACATGAAAGGTAGGCAGTATGTGGACTACAATGGGTGTGAGTCTACACACTGGCCGGAGTAGCCCAGGGCAGCAATTTGGGGCCTCTCAAATTTATCATAATGGTAAACGGCTTACCGGAGGTCGTCAGACATGGCTTATGCGTTTTTATGTTTCTGTTTTTTTCCGTGTACATAAATTAAATAATAAATTAAAACAATAATAAAATCAACACGATAGATAGCCCTGAAAATTATGTCCCGAGCTACTAACACGGTGGAAGTATGCAGCTCGGTCTCGCGCCTCCCGCGTCTCGCCCCACACACCCCGCACGATTGCTCTGTCTAGACGGCTTCGTCGGACGACTCACTTTTGCCTCGAAAAACGGACATCCTCTTTTTATTAACTTATCCGATAAAACAAGTTGTTTTAAAAGTAAGAGTAAAATACCCGAGTGCCAATTGTACACCAAACACGAGTAAAAATTTTTTTAATTTTTTTTCTACTTTTCTAAATTAATTAATTACAAAAAAATATGCATTATTTTACCCTTTTCTTTATTATGTGTAATAAAACTATATTAAAGATACGAGGGGGGATCAAAAAGTAGTGAGAACGACATACTCCTTGGTAAGAAAAAAAAAAAAATACTGGCAGGCATAGCTCAGATACATATTTGTAATAATAATAAAGAAAAAAATCTTCGATTCTCTTTTGTTTTTTTCTGAATGTAGTCATTTGTTTGCTTCGTGTCGGAACGTGTTCTCGAAAATGGAGAAAAACGAAGTGCGAGCCGTTATTACTGCCCAGAGAGAATAACATACCAAATTACGAATAATTACACTGATATAGTCCCAATAAAAAAATCCCTTATCTCTGTTTAAAAAAGTTAACGACGCAAGAGATTAATTACGATTTGGAGGCAACATTAGGAGAGTCTGCTCCGCCTTATTCCACTGTCGCAAGGTGGGCTTCTTAATTTCGAGTAGGGAGAACGAGCACGGAAGACGAACATCGTTGCGACCGTCCATTGAGTTGCGCGCGCGCACCCACTAGCGACGGGTGTGTGTTGTTGGTTCGTAGTATCTCTTCGCGTAAAATGACGAACTTAGTAAAATGTACCGGCTGTAATCTCATCGTAGACGAGTTGCTATGTTATGTGCAACAGAAAATCTCGATCGCGGACGAGGAAACATTAGTTCGAATATGTGCGTCGGCTTTTACTAGTGACGAAATAAAGAAATCCAAGACGCTTTTATACGAAGCCGTACCAACGGATAAGCGGAAAATAGTCCGTAAGAATAAAGGCAAGGAGGAGCGTGATATTGCGGATATTGTAAACCTTTTTAAATCCACGGAACCAGATGACATCCCCGTGTTTGTTGCGCGACAGTTGGATAAGTTGCCTCCAATACTGTGGGATCATTTAGATTGCTCGAAGGTGCTAAAGGATATATTAGTAATGAAAGCGGAAATTGAGAACATAAAAATCAACTATGCAACTAGTGACAGCGTGCAAGATTTAAAGGCCGAAGTTTTGCGAATAAGAAACGACTCCTTACCACCGACGTCCGCTTTTAAAATAAACACAATACGTGGAGCGTGGCTAGATAGTGGGCCAGTGGGGTTGTCGCATGAATACAACAACGAGTCGACAAACGAGTCAACGGATAACTTATTATCACATTTACCTCAATATAGAAAAATGGGGGTAGACTACGAAAAAATTGGTGATTATGTTGAGGAAGGAAATGTGAGGCAGCGGTCGCGAGCTACGGAACGTAAGCAGGCGAGTGCGGGCATCGCGGCAGGGGAGAGCCCACCGCCGCCGCCGCCACCGCCGCCGATGCCGCCGATGAGTCAGCCGGGCGGCGCACGGGTCGGTACAGCTGACGCTGCGGTGACGTCATCACTGCATAGCCCTACGGCCACTGCTGCGCTGCGGGTTTCCAATCAGCTTACGGCTGAGGGCCATTATGAGTCAGAGCGATGTAGCCGGCCGATGATTGCGAAGTGCGACACTGTGACTATGACGAATGAAAATAATGACGACGGCGATGGATGGCAGCAAGTGTCTCGTCGCAAGCAAAATGTAAAATATAGATTTTTGGGAAAGTCCATAGCGAGGGACATGGAATGTTCATTTAAGGCAGCTGAGAAGATAATTCCTATGTTTATTACGAACGTACATAGTTCGACTAAGGAGTGCGATATAGTTCAGTATATACAAAAAAGAACTAAGGAAACCGTATCTCTGGAAGTAATAAACATGCGAGTGATGCGAGGGTATAAAGCCTATAAGTTTTATATACTGGAAACTAATCTACCTACGTACTTGGACGAGAAACTATGGCCGGCGGGTGTCATATTTCGACGGTTCGTTCGTTACAGACGAAGAGACATGAATCAGGAGGATACTCGTATGAATCCTGTTGGCGGCACAAATAAGTCAAATAATGGATAGTCGGCCGTATCGTTTTGCAAGTTACAACTGTAAAAATGTGAAACGAGCTGTCCGCGACATCAGAGACCTGTGCAGTACGTGTGACGTGATATGCTTGCAGGAGACCTGGTTGCTCCCACACGACAAACCTTTTGTAGGTACAATTGATAGCGGGTTCGGTTACACGGCGACGTCAGC
Source organism: Cosmia pyralina (assembly GCA_946251885.1). NCBI lineage: Eukaryota > Metazoa > Arthropoda > Insecta > Lepidoptera > Noctuidae > Cosmia > Cosmia pyralina. Next base: position 16,525,199 of record OX276369.1, on the reverse strand, counting down.
CGTGGATACGTCGGCGGGCATGTTGCGCGGACGTCCCTACGGTGGCGTCGCGGTGTTATGGCGTTACAATTCCTTTCAAGAAGTGTCGGTGATTCAGTGTAGTGAGCGTATTTGTGCCATTAAAATAGCGGCAGGCGATAGGTCAGTGTTAGTTATAAGTGTGTATTTGCCAACGAACTCTGTGAATAATTTGCCGGATTTTATTGACTGTATGAGTGAGGTTAGTGCGATTGTTGATGAGACTAACATCGAGTCTGTTTTCATATTAGGTGATTTTAATGCGGAGCCGGGTGAGTTATTTTACAATGAACTTATTAATGTGTGTAGCGAGGAGAGTTGGTCGTGTATAGATGTAGAAATGTTAGGTAGAAATTCCGGCACCTATACCTACATTAGTGACGTGCACGGGACGACCAGCTGGCTTGATCATTGTGTTGTAACTCACGCGGCGAAGCAGTGTGTTACGAATGTTTTTGTTGGGTATGACACTCTATGGTCAGACCACTTTCCTCTCATTGTCGAATGCAATCTATATGTTTTAACACCCAAGATAGTAACACGTACGGGTTGTGGTGAAAATATGGATATTCTATGGGGAGAAAGAAATGAGAGGCAGGTCTTAATGTATAATGAGGAGTGTCATAGGAGATTAAAATTAATAGATTTTCCCTCGGAATGTACACAATGTGCGGGTTATTTATGTAGTAATCATGACCATGAGCGTGTCCTAGATAAACTATACTCTGACATTGTGACTGCCCTTCAGGGCGCGGCTATGGTGAATGAGAGAAGCGCGCGGAAGTGTGGTCGAGGTGCACGCTTGGCGGGGTGGAACAGGCATGTGGGCGAGGCTCACAGGGTGGCCAGGCTGAGGCTTAACGAGTGGGTACTGTATGGAAAACCAAAGTCCGGTTGTGTGTATGAGGACATGCGAGAAAGTAGAAAAGTGTTCAAGTCCAGGTTAAAGTGGTGCCAGAATAATCAGGACCAGATTCGGATGGATACCCTCGCTGAACGACACTCGAAAGGTGACTTTCGTGGTTTCTGGCGAAAAACGAGAAAAGTAAACTCACGGCCTGGCCTTCCTGGGAGCGTCGATGGTTTGAGTGATTGTAGGAGCATTGCGAACGTTTTCAAAGAACAGTTTTCGGTTCGGTCCCCGCTTGGTCCGGCGAGTAAGGTGCTGAATGCTGATCCGATCAATAAAACTGTAGGAATAAGTTTCCTCGCGAAAGATGTCGCAAAAACCGTAAGTCAGATTTCGCGAGGAAAGTCTCCTGGGCACGACGCACTCAGTATTGAGCACCTGCAGCATGCTGGACCGCACCTGGCGAGAGTTCTTGCAATGTTCTTCTCGCTGTGTGTGTGCCACTCCTACTTGCCTGCAGACTTTATGAGGACAGTTGTAGTGCCCGTGATTAAAAATAAAACGGGCGATATGGCGGATAAAAATAACTACAGGCCTATATCGCTTGCAACTGTAGTGGCGAAGGTATTTGACGGTGTGTTGAACACGCAGTTAAAAAGGCACGTAACACTTCATGATAACCAGTTCGAACTGAATTGTCCACAGAGAGTGCAATACTGTGTTTAAAGCACACCGTTAAATATTATACGAAGAGAAAGACCCCGGTATACGCGTGCTTCCTCGATTTATCCAGGGCTTTTGACCTCGTCTCGTACGATATCCTCTGGGGGAAGCTGGAGGGCACGGACTTACCGAGGGAACTCATTAGTATACTCCGGTACTGGTACGGGCACCAGGTTAATAGTGTTCGGTGGGCGGGGGAGATGTCGGACCCTTATGTTAGCGAATGTGGCGTAAGACAGGGTGGTCTGACCTCGCCGACATTGTTCAACATTTATATGAACGAACTGATTGTCGCGCTCAGCAGTCAACATGTCGGATGCCATGTAGACGGAGTTTGTGTCAACAATTTGAGTTATGCTGACGACATGGTGCTGCTGAGCGCGTCGATCTGTGGGCTGAGGAGGCTACTCAGTACGTGTACGGAGTACGCGCGTGGACATGGTTTAAAATACAATGAGAAGAAAAGCCAATACATGGTTTTTCAGGCCATCGGTGTGTCGAGTCCTATGAACATACCGGGTGTTCATCTTGATGGTGTTCCAATAGACCGAGTTGACCAATTTAAATATCTAGGGCATCTACTCACCGAGGACCTTAAAGACCATGCTGACATGGAGCGGGAACGGAGGGTGCTGTCGGTGCGAGCCAACATGATAGCCCGCAGGTTTTCGCGTTGTTCTCCTGGTGTGAAGGTCACGCTTTTTAGAGCGTACTGCACATCACTGTACACGTGTAGCCTGTGGGTTGACTACACTGAAAGGGCGTACAGTACCCTCCGTGTCCAGTATAACAACGCGTTCCGGGCGGTGTTGGGGCTGCCCCGTTTCTGTAGCGCATCAGGGATGTTCGCGATGGCACGCACTGACTGTTTCCACGCTACTATGCGCAAGAGGTGTGCGTCCCTGGTGCGTCGGGTGCGGGCCAGCCCCAATGCCATCCTGGCAATGATCGCTGACAGGTTGGACTGTCCTTATGTCCGGCATGGCTGTGGCAGGCATGTGGCTGTTCCAATGCCAATTAGAGAATTATAATTATAATGTATTTAATTTTATTGATATAATTTGACGTAATTTTGATTTTATTTTAATTTGTTAAGATTTTGTTATTTAATGTAATTTTATTTTATTAATTTGATTTAATTTAGATTTAATTAATTTTATTGTATTTGTTTGTAATTGTGTAATTGTGTGTATTGACGTCAGTCACCCAAGAAAATGTTGCGAAAGTCGAGAAAATTGTATTGAGCGATCGAAGAGTTACCATCCGATACTTAATTCAAGAAACGGGCATTTCTTAAGGAAGTATTCAATCCATATTGAAACAATCTTTGAACATGAGAAAAGTCTCCGTAAGATGGGTGCCGAGAATGTTAACCGACAGTCTGAAACAAAATCGACTTGACATTTCGAAGATATTGTTGGACGAGTTTCAAGAAGATTCTGAAAACTTTTTGTCTCGTTTCGTAACAATGGACGAAACATGGGTCCATCATTTTGATCCCGAGACAAAACAGCAAGCTTCGCAATGGAAACGGCCATCATCACCGATCCCGAACTGTTTCATGCCGTGGCATCGGCTGGCAAGGTTATGGCCTCAATATTTTGGGACTCAGAAGGGATATTGTTGATTGATTACCTGGAGCGTGGAACCACTATTACAGGCCAATATTATGCAGCTTTAATTCCTAAGTTGAGGAATGCCATCAAAGAGAAAAGGAGAGGGAAACTTCGAAGGGGCGTGCTGTTTCATCACGACAACGCGCACAGGTCGGCAGTTGCGATGGCTGCCATTCAGCACGCTGGTTTCGAATTGGTTGACCACCCCCCTTATTCACCAGATCTGGCGCCTAGCGATTTTTATCTGTTCCCCAAATTGAAAGAATACTTAAGGGGAAACAGGTACGAAGACGATAACGAGGTGATGGATGCCGTGGAGAGCTTTTTGCAGGACCAAGACAAAACTTTTTTTTTGAAAGGGAAAGAAGTCTTGGAAAAGCGCTGGACTCGGTGTGTAGAGAGACTGTGTAGAAAAATAAATTATTAAGTTATCAATAGTCATTATAATCTATTTCATTCTCACTACTTTTTGATCCCCCCTCGTACTAGGAGTGATTACACTGTGGTAGCCCACGAAATTGAAATTTTCATGCGTTTTCTGCAATTTGCAGGTCAGTGTCAGGTTGTATCTTGATCAAAATATGATCCGCGACTATAAGAAATATGTATTTACATAATTTGAATTATAAACATCATCAATACATCTCTAGGTTAGATTTCCTGCAGATTCGTCAGATTTCGGAATCATTTTAGATAAACTAAGATTTAAAATAATAATATGTACCTACATGGTATATAAAGGAGGGGAAAGGATCATAGGGCATCAAAATATTCTTCCGCATCGCTGTCAACAGGAAAAGTGCCTAAAAGGCTGGCAGCATTGCCACGTTGTATGGCAATGCTGATTCTTTGGCCAAAATAGTAAAAACCGACTTCAAAACCAAAAACGAATAAAATGACTTTCATAAAACACTTCAACAGCTTCTGAAGTCGGTGTCAAGCTAAATTGCATTGAAGAATTAATGACACCGACTTCAGAAGCTGTTGAAGTGTTTTATGAAAGTTATTTTATTCGTTTTTGGTTTTGAAGTCGGTTTTTACTTTTTTAAAGTTTTTATTTTTTTTTTATTTTTAGTTCAATATACAATTACATGATCCAAGTCGAACGAAAAGAAGAATCATCAAAATCCGTTTAGAAATGCCGGAGATACACTGCATTTTGCATACCTACTTATAGCTTCGTAACTAAGAATAATTACATAATGTATTATATACTAAAACGTTCCTGAAAGTATGTAGATCACGATAGTGTTAGAATCATCAAAATTGGTTCATTAGTTTTTGAGAAAATCGTGGACAAACAAACATACATACATACATACATATGGGTCGAATACAGAACCTCTTTTTTTGAGTCGGTTAAAAATAGGCCAGCCCTCTGGTCACGAGGAGTCGACCAACCGTTTGGCGATGTCTTGAAAAACCAAGTGTGCACTCTGACCCCATGGCCCTAGTGTTTCAAACCCAAACGGCTCGAAAATATAACTCCCAAAAATATTATAATATCCGCACCTGCAGCAACCGCACCAGCACAACCCACTGTACTAGGAAGGTGGGATGGCGCAAGGGTATCGACACATGTTGCATCCCATACCAAAGGCCGACCTAACTTCCAAGGCAGTATGGTCATTCCGTCAAGTCTCTCCATCGGCATCGTCGCGTGCCAAGCCGTTGGGTTCTAAAACAGCTGGCACCCCGGCGGTGACAAGAGCACGACGGATGATGTCATTAATGCTATCGTGCCGTGCTATCCGGCCTGCACTCTTACTGCAAGATAGGCCATGGTGTCCGAGGCAGTCGACAGCTTCAGCGCACTGGCAGCGATGCGGAGCCCCACAAGGAGCGCCCAGACGCAACAAGTAGCGAGCCGGACGATTCATTCAAATTTAATTTCAGTGCAATCAGATGTTTTTCACAACGAGCTATCACATTCTTCTGAATTTAACGGAGTAGGCAGGCAGATAGGTATTTATAACGCAACACGTCCAATATTATTGCACTCTGAGGTGACACATCTTTTTGAAATCGATGCAGCATCCTATATTTCGGCGTCGCTTGTTTCGTCCGATAGTTTTGGTAATCCTTCGATGTCACATATTTGGGCAGTGACTTGTAGGTGTAATATGCCTTTATTTATTTATTTAAAAAAGTTACACCAACAGCTTCCTTCTGAATATAATGTACTTATCTTAACTACTAGGTAACAATCAGCAGAGAATAAAATTAAGACAGTTTGGAAAATTATCAATAATGAAACTAATAGGATCAAAAAGCATAATTTTGATTACACACTGGAGACGTCATGTGGTCTCATTTGCGATAGCAAAGAAGTTGCTCAAGAATTTGTAAATTTCTTTACCAGTATCCCACTTAAAACTACTGAAATATTAAACTCCTCGCCCTCACTTTCTTTTGATTTAGTAAAGGCGAACGTTTCGGCCTGCCCGATTGAATTTAACTTTAAGCACATTAACCCCATAACAGTAATAAAAGCTTTTAAGCAAATTAAGATCAAACCGACTGAAGATCTTTGGGGAATGTCTATTAAAGTCTGTACCTCCATAATTGAGACTATAGCGCCTTACTTAGCCTTAATATTTAATTTGTGTGTGGATCAGGGAGTTTTCCCGGATTTAATGAAATACAGTAAGGTAATACCACTTTTTAAATCCGGGGACAGTAAGGACACAAATAATTATAAACCCGTATCCGTGTTGCCAGTTTTCAGCAAGGTTTTTGAAAAAGTAATGCTTAATCAAATGCTCAATCATTTTAACACGAATAAAATACTTCACGATCAACAGTTTGGTTTCACCAAAGGACGTTGTACGACCGACGCCGGTGTAACCTTATTAAAACACATTTTTAACGCGTGGGAAGAGGCCAAGACGCCATAGGAATTTTTTGTGACCTCTCCAAGGCATTTGATTGCGTCGATCACGAAACCCTACTCTTGAAACTTGAGCATTACGGACTTAGAAAACTTGCGCTCAGTTTAGTAAAATCTTATTTAAATGATAGACAACAGCAAGTTCAAATAAATGGTATCACTTCACTTGGTTTAAATGTAAAAATGGGTGTTCCACAAGGCTCAATATTGGGTCCTTTCCTCTTTTTAGTGTATATTAATGATTTACTCCATTTATTAAAAAATCAACCACAAATGGTGTTATTTGCTGACGATACTTCCTTGATTTTTAAGGTAGGTAGACGTGATACAAATTTTGACGAAGTTAATAACGCCCTACTGCAGGTCCAAAATTGGTTCACTGCTAATAATTTAGTATTAAATGGGAAAAAAACTAAGTGCATTAGATTTTCTTTACCAAATGTAAAAAGTAGTGATTGTGAGATAGTATTGAATCAAGAGAAACTAGAATTCGTCGATAAAACCGTTTTCTTGGGGATCACGCTCGACTCTAGGCTACAATGGGGTCCTCATTTAACATCACTTGCAGGACGGCTAAGTTCAGCAGCATATGCTGTCAGAAAAATCCGTCAATTTACTGATGTAGATACTGCGCGGCTAGTCTATTTTAGTTACTTTCATAGTATCATGTCTTACGGTATTTTACTTTGGGGACGGGCTGCAGACATCGAGTCAATTTTTATTCTGCAGAAAAGAGCCATTAGAGCCATATATAATCTCCGCAAGCGCGATTCTCTAAGGGAACTGTTTAAGGAAATTAACATCATGACGGTACCTTGTCAATATATCTACGAAAATATCATGTACGTAAGGAAAAATTTACATCTTTTTAGTAAAAGAGGTGAAAGGCATAATTATAGTACTAGAAAAAGGGACCTATTAGCTCAACCAGGTTTCAGACTAGCTAAAGTAGACACGTCGTTCATGGGATACTGTTTAAAATGTTACAATAAAATACCTCCACACATACTTCAACTCAATGAGACTAAATTCAAAACTTGTATAAAACGCACACTATGCAGGCAGGCATATTATAAGTTTGGGGATTACATAACCGATAAAAATGCTTGGCTCAATGCTGGTCCTGCTCCACAACCACAACTAATTAATTAACATTTGAAGATACTGTTGGAGATGCTGAAGATTGTAAGACTATCATTGCATTGTATAGACTCAATCTCCTTTGTATTATATAATTGCATAGCACATGTGTGAGTACTATGTACATACTCTAAAGCTACCATTTACTGGGTACGTCTTTGTTTGACTTGAATGTGCCCTGGCGACTGAGAGTATGTGACGCTCACACTAATGTCTCGCTGATGGTGGCGCGTGTTGGATCATTTAGCCAATCCATGCGTCAGGTTCGTGAATAAGCGCTGTCAGTGAAGGCTGGGCATACCTTAGCGGTCAGGGCTTATTTTAATTTAATTTAAATATTTGAATTGTTTTTTTTTTAAGGACGCTTTTAACGTTCTGCATCGTTCTCACATATGAAATTTCAACATGAATGATGTAACCATTATTTTGTAACCATATCTTGATTTAAAAGAGTGTCCGTGGAGTTTCTTGCCCGTTCTTCTCCATAGGTACCTACTATGCTTTGGAATGGGCGCCTAGCTTCATCTTTCTGACTGACCGACCCCTTGACAATTCAAAAGTGCCTGTAATTGGTTTATTTGAAATAAATGCTTTGAGTTTGAGTTTGAATCGCCTCGCACTTACACAGTCGTCAATTATAGGTTAACCAGCATTTTCAGAGATAAGTGATAATGCTAGCACATATTTATTAATAAAACTAAAAGAAGAAATTAGAAATTAAGGAGGATGCGCTAAGGTAGCCCGCCGAAATGTATTTATAGCAAATAAACTTATGATTTGATTTGATTTGAAATTAAAAATGTTGTGTATTACTGATTCCACAGAAAAGATATCTCTTTATCTGTTCTGTGACTGATTCTAATGATTATAATTCTGTAAAGCCACACTAGCTACGGCCGCGTCTCATATTTTAATCAACATACAACCTGACACTGACCTGCAAATTGCAAAAAACGTAAGAAAATTTGAATTTCACGGGCTACCTTAGCGCATCCCCCTTAAGGCAGAATACTTCTTTAAGATAAACAGGGATATTGCAATTTGACCCACTTACATACTTAAGACTAAGACATAGAAATGAGATTGAAGATCGACGTCATCGCGTCAACGCCGGCTATCGCTGAAAACCAGCGCTGGGGCTCCGTTTCGCATGGGGTCGCGGCATTATGCTGAGCGGTAGCCGTTTTGCGTAGATGTGACTCATATTTTCCCCAAAACTTGCTTTTTACATTGTTTATTTTATTTTGTTGTCCTTTGCGTCATGTTTACCACAAATAAACGTATTTTCTTTCTTTCTTTCTAGATCATAATGGAAAGTACAGCTTCTAAAATAAAGTTTACATTTAAAAGGTAAATTCAATTCAATGTTTTCAGTTTTTTTAATCTGTTTTCTAACACCATGAAAGTACACTCCTACCAACTTATCTGTGAAATGGCGAAAATTGGAACTACATAGTAGGACTGTATGTACAGTCGTACAGTCCTACCAACTTATCTGTGAACTGAAAGAGGACGCCACCGTCCATGCGTCGACACAATCGAATGGCATGCGTCGGCACAATCGAAGACATTTCAACATGACGGCCGCCGTAGTTCCAATTTTCGCCATTTCACAGATGAGTGTATTTATGCTCGTGACCGTATGTACCAAAGAACTATTAGTAATCTTAAAAAAAGGCTGTACTTAAAAGCCTCAGTAGCCAGGACATTACATACCCAACAAAAAAAACTTCTTAAAATCTATATTTACCTGTCAATGTGAACGCCAAGTTTTTCAGTGTTGCCAACTTAGTAGATTTTCCACTGAAACTGGTGGTTCCAACCTCCTTTTTAGTGGCGAAATATTGCTTTTAGTGGCTGGTGGATTTTTCTAGTGGTGTAATAGAATTCATTTTCAGTTACTAAAATGCTACCACTCACCCAATAAGCCACTAACTCGTTTCGACTGCCTCATTCTCATGTCGGTGTTGAGTTGAGACACTAGCAAGGCCGTCTTAAATTATGCTGGGGCCCTTGGGCACACAAGAATTTGGGGCCCGAGTACGGCGAAGCAAAAGGAGGGTTATGTTTTTGAGCGGTATGTATGTATGTATTGACACTAGTAAAGTTTAGCAGTATGAATGTAATGAAAAACAATCAGAGGAACAGAATTAAGTTAAATCTTTTAACTGATATATTTTTTCTGTGAATATGAAATTCCAAGATAAAACAAAATAATCAGTATCAAAGAATCTCAATCTAAAACCGACGATGATGGTGCAGACAAAATCATCTGAAGAAAACGATCTATGTAATTTAGAACATCAGTTGTTATTGACTAACTTTTTATTCTTGTCTTGTTGATTTGCTAATTGTTACGCAATAATAAAGAAAATGAATTAGATACCTATTATTACTTACTGTTTTCTTTCGTAATAATTAAAAATTGTTTAGTGGACATTTTTGCGGTTATTAGAGTCGGGCCGTTTATTGTTAGTGGTGGTTTTAGAAGTTGAATCTGGTGAAGAGCCAGTTTAATTGTTGGCAGCACTGAGTAGGTAGCTTTGCTGATTGCTCAATGCTCATCACAAGTGTTGCCGTTTTAGCTACTTTGTGGCTAGATCTAGCGGATTTTCAACGGCTTTAGCCAAAAAATAATCCGTTTTAGCCACCAAAATGAATCTTGCTACTTCTAGCTACTTTTTAGATTATTACTACATACCTACTTCTATTACTCTTTTGCCACCTGAAGGTTTAACCAAACTAACAAAAACTGTCAAACCACTAAAACCAACTGAAATACCATCCACATCGTCATCCATTAACGAAGAGATTCCAGAAGACATTGTAAACTTTCAAATTGATTTTTAATTTTTTACTAAAAAACAATAAATTTAATCTTTTTAACTATAAACTTGTAACCAGTTTTTAATATTTTTTTAACAACACTATTAAATCCCTTTAAATTAAAATTATATTAGGGATTATTATTTAATTTTTTATAATAGGATAAAGTAAGCCAAAAATACTTTAGCCACTTTTAGCGGAATTTCGAAAGTAATTTAGCTACAAAACTAGCAACTTTTTTCTTTGATGTAGCCACAAACTAGATGATCCTAACGGCAACGGCAACACTGATGTTCATTGATGATGACTCATTGCCTACAATGTACTCTGTGCTGTGTCATTGACTCTCAAACTCTCAGTAGATTTCATTTGTTTTGTTAAACATAGCTTTTGTTTTGTGCCTTTGGTGGGTGTTGTACAAGTATTTATAAGGTGCTCTGTGTGTTGTACGTAGTTTGTTGTGAAGTATTGTTGAAATAAACTACCTGTTTAAATGTAGTAGATGGTGTTAAGGGACTAGTTAACTAATTCCTATGAATTCTACGAGAGATAAAGTCATCTTTCAATCATCAATCTTGTAGTAGAAGAAGTCGTATTCTTATTAAATATACACAAGCCTTCCTCGGTCTCTTGTACGCATCGTAACAGTTTAAAGTTGAACTAAATAACCTAATAGTTAAAAGATGGAAAAATTGCCAGTGTGTAGGATATGTTTAGCAGAAAATGTTCGCATGCATATAGTGATCAACAGGAACTTGCAAGAACTATATGAGAAGCTGACTGATATTCCAGTAAGTTCATAGTTTTATTAAGAATTGTGTAAATGTTTAAATGCCTCTCCTACGCAATGATTCGTACTACCTAGGTACAGTACAATCTCGCTAATCCGGCACTTCCAACCCGGCACAGATTAGTTTGCATTATTCGTATTGCTTGGTCAGTTTCCTTGTTGCCAACAAAACCGTAAACACAACATTGATTTAGATTGATGTTCACTAATAATTCAGTTTCATATGCTGAATCTGTCATTATTATGGCTTCTGCTAGTACAAGTAATAAGATAAAACATAAGACTTTGACCTTGGGTGAGAAGATGGCTTTAAAGAGGTTCTTTAGATAACATTTGTAAACTTGCAAGGGAATGCGACAATGGGCGTGCTCCTGTGCACACAATAATAAGAAATATACTCACGTGTCCCAGTATTTTGCATTATTTTCCCATATTCCACGAATCCGGTACCCTTGTGTCTGATTAGCGAGATTGTACTGTACTTACATGAACATTCGGTCAGAGGGTCGTCTCGGGAGAAGATGGAAATCACTGCCATTGGTGAAGGAAAACAGCGTGGACCAACCTGAACTTGAAATAAATTAATAAATTTTAAGTCACCAATCTGCCTTGAGCAAGAGAAGTGACCAATGCTCATTCCTTCTCTGTAAGATGCGCACAGAAAGCATTGAGGATGTTATATGTATAGTATTTTCTTCATCAGATAAATTTTGTTGCAGTTTGTAACTGAAGACAGGAGACCGATTCTTGCTTGTTTCTTCTGCTGCGCTAAACTAAAGCAATGCTACCAATTACTGAGACAATGTCTGGAAGCCGAAGAGCTGTTCACGCAGATGATGAATGAGGGTTATGAGGTGAGGTATTCTTCAACAGCCATTTATTCTCATAATTTCTAATTTCAGTATAATGTGGAAGCTACTCCTCTGAAGCTCATACTAGCTCAGCTATTGTGTCTGGATGTCACGCCGACCATACCATTGAGTGTTGTATGTTGATATGTACGCTTTGTCAAATGCTCCACATAATACTGCTACAACTTCTGTATGAAAGTTGTATGTGGCAGTTTGATAACGGTCCTCTCTCATGCCGGCACAAGCTATGCAACACTAGCTTGTGCAGTGGTCAGTGAGGTTGGTAGCATGGCCGACTCTCCAGGGTACATTGAACATACTTAAGTATCCTCACTTGTGGGGGCTCTCTTGACTGACTAGTATAATGAAGAATGGTTTATGATCACCAGAATGTTCTCCTAATACTATAATCATCTTTTTACAGCCAAATACTTTAATAAACCAAAACCACGTTAAGTTTTGCAGTGGGTTTATTAAATCTCCAACAGAAAACATAAGTATAGTTGATGAATTTCAAACAGAAAGCATTGCTATCAAAGAAGAATTGCCAGCTGTTTGTGAGGGACTAGATGATGTTATTGAGCCAAAGGAGGAACATCAAAGTGATGGTATGTTTTTAGGAACAAAAATAACAATTAAAGATATAATCTATTTGTTTTATCATTATCTGCCTAGCGTTTTCCCAACTATGTTGGGGTCAGCTTCCACTCTAACCGGATGCAGCTGAATAACAGTATTTTACATGGAGCAACTGCCTCTCTGACCTCCACAACACAGTAACTGGATAATACAATACCCCTTGGTAAGACTGGTTGTCAGACTTTCGTGCTTCTGACGACCCGTAACGACTGTCAAAGATCCACGAATGACAGCCGGGACCAACGGCTTAACGTGCTTTCCTAGGCACGGAGGAGTCTCGATATGTAAATGTTCACCCATCCAGGGACCGACCCCGGCAAGCGTAGCTTAACCTGGTCGATCGACCCGTGCGGCTGTTATTACTTAGCCACGAGCGCCTCTTATCTATTTGTTTTATATTGATCACAAATGTTTTGAACAACATATTTCAAAGTTTTGGTACTGTTTAGTTGCTTTCAATTTAACAACATTATATTTGAAATACAATTAACTAACAACATTATTATTCTTTTGTCTATTTATAAAATAAAACTAAGTGTACCTTTGTGAAGAGAGAAATAAGTAAAGATTACTATCACTATTAGCATCGCGTTAGCGACGCATGTAGCAATTTGGCGTCATTATACATAGTGCCCAGTGAAGTAGGTCCAACTTTGAGAAAGAGGTCAATTGTCGAATCCGACTCGGCTGGGCAGCGTTCGGGAAGCTTCGCAATATCTTTTCATCTCACATACCGCAGTGACTCGAAGACGAAAGTCTTTCTGGCCTGAAACGTGGTCGCTCACAATGGGCCCCATTAGAAGGCTAAAAGTCACCCAAAAGGCAATGGAGAAGGCCATGCTTGGAGTTTCCCTACGTGATCAAATCAGAAATGAAGAGGTCCGCAGGAGAACCAAGGTAACCGACATAGCCCGAAGAATTGCCAAACTGAAGTGTCAGTGGGGGGTTCCCTCTATCTGGCAGAATCTTGATGCTCCGAAATTTATTTGGCATAACACACTTGGCATAATCTTCTTTAAACGAATGTTCTTAAGGCATAAAAATTATATAATATACTTAATTATTGTTTGGCCGAATGTTTATATGTCCGAATTTACAATGGCATACTTTTAAGATGGCAGAATTTTATTTGGGATAATTTTATTAGGCATACTTATTGCCATTTCTATAAAATGGGATCCTGCCGTTTTGCCGAACAGATTTTGACAAAATTTCATTACCCAAACAAATTTTAGCAATCTTTTTAGGGTTCCGTACCTCAAAAGGAAAAAACGGAACCCTTATAGGATCACTTCGTTGTCCGTCTGTCTGTCTGTCAGTCTGTCAAGACCCTTTTTCGCAGGAACGCGTGGAGGTATCAAGTTGAAATTAATATCAAATATGTAAGTCTATGTTCGCTTGGAGTCCTAAAAAACTCAAGCTTCTAAGTCAACGCAATAAAAACATACGGCCATTTATGTGACGTATTTTGATACTCGCAAGTAAATCAAAACCTATACGGTACTTCCCGTTGTCCTAGAATCACGAAATTTGGCATGAAACAAGCTCTCACAGCAAAAATAAAGGAAAAAGTCCGAAAATTGTTGATTTGTAATTCTATCATATGAAAAAAAATTTTAACTCTTGTCAGTCTGTCATGACCCTTTTCCTCAAGGACGCGTGGAGATATCAAGTTGAAATTAATATTGAATACGTCTCTCTTTGGTCTCTCAGAGTTCTACAAAAATCATGCTCCTAAGTCAACGCAATAAAAAAATACGGCCATTTTGCGACACATTTTGATACTAGCAACTGTCGCAAGTAAATCAAAACGTATAGAGTACTTCCCGTTGACCTAGAATAATTAAATTTGGTAAGAAGCAAGGTCTCCCAGCACAAGTAAAGGAAAAAGTCCGAAAATTGTTAATTTGCAGTTTTATGACTTAAAAAAATGTTTTTTTTGGTATCCATTGTTTAGTTTGTTTTTGGAATAAATCCTTTTCAACTACCGAACGCTTCATTGTGAGTGGTCCGACACGCACTTGGCCGGTTTTTTTATTCCAATGCACTATTTGGAATGATTTTAGTACGCACATTTTCATTTGGTCAAATTTTTACTTGGCAGTATATTACCAAGGATTATTTCATTAAGGCATTTGGTCTTTAATCAAATAATTTATTACAGCAAACAATCTTTAGACAATAAACGTTTGGTCTTTTGGTCAAATCATTTGTTATGCAAAAAATATATAGGTTAGGTTAAAACTGTGACCTTCTACGCATGAGCCGAGCGAGCGAAGCGAGCGGTGTCGCGGTAGCGGCCGGCGAGTGCCAGAAACGACTAGATTTTACAGAAAAAAAATGTGGGAAAAAAAAAATTAACAGGCTATCAAGAACCGAACGATGAGGACGAGGTTAATTGGACGACGAGACGAGACGAGGTTAATTATTTAAAAAAATTGTTAGGTTAGGGTAAAACTGTGACCTCCTACGCACGAGCCGAGCGAGCGAAGCGAGCGGTTTCGCGGCAGCGGCCGGCGAGTGCCAGAAACGACTAGATTATATGGAAAAAAAAATATTTGGCTTATTTTATTTTGCGTAAAACGTGTTATTCCAACTGAAATATTTGACTACATAAACATTGGTAAAAGTATTATTTGGTAAACAAGTTATTGTTTACACGTTCACGAAAAAAAAATGCAAATGAAATTATGTGGAAAATTGTTTGGGAAGTGATAATTTGTTTGTATTTCTTTTCGATGAAACAAGTGTAACTCCAAAATACATTTTAAATCTTAAATTAAAATTAAAATACTGTCATAAAAAGTCAATATGTTGTGCCACAAAAGTTAGTGACAGAAACGAATCGCTGCAAAACCGACTCCACCTAGTCTTGTCTGCCCTACCCTAGAGTCTAATTTAAGCCCGCGTAGGCGCGGAGGGGCGAGGAGGCCTGCGAGCTGAGGAGCAGGTAGCTTGTAACGCTCGCCGCCGCGGCTGAGGCTGAGCTGCGGTGGTGAGCGTTAAAACCATCTGCGACGATAAGCTCGCGTGGGAGCGCCGGAGCCGTGACAGAAACCATGCCTGCTGCATGTTGCATGCTCGCTTGCTTGCATACTCATTCTTGCTTGCATGCTGCATGCTGCGTGTTTGCTGTATGTGCGTGGCGAAAACAAATCAGTGTTGTAACTATCAATTTTCTGTAATGTGATAGATGAGTCTTTCAATTATTGGATATTAAATATATGCTAAATGATGATTCTAAGTGTAAACTTTCTGAGATATGATAGTTCTGCCTTTTAATGACTATCGATATGAAATGTATGCCAAAAGACGATTCTGAGTGTGAAGATTCTGCGATATGATGGTTCTACTTTTTAATTATTACGGCTATGAAATTTATGCCAAAAGATTCTGACTTACAAAATTATGAGTTCTGAATGTATAAATGAGTGTATGCCAAACGATTTTCTGCGAAATGAAGTTTATGCTATCAGCTGTTATGCAAAATAATATTATGTCATAAAAAGTTCTGCTATAAAGGGTAGACCCGTCAGTGGGCAGGGCACATTGCTCGCAGAATAGATGGCCGATGGGGCCGAAAGGTTCTGTAGTGGCGACCGCGTACCGGAAGATGTAACGTTGGAAGGCCTGCCGCAAGGTGGACCGATGACCTTGTAAAGCCCGCAGGCATCTGCTGGATGCGGGAAGCACAGAACCGGTCGCAGTGGCGGTGCTTGGGGGAGGCCTATGTCGAGCAGTGGACGTCTTTCGGCTGAAATGATGATGATGATCTACATATACTTACCACAAATTAAAATCGCTTTTCGCGTTTGTCTGTATGACCGCGTTGTTCTTCTGAACTACGCAACGGATTTTGATGCGGTTTTCACCATCATTTAGAGAATTTATTTTGAAAGGTGTATGTGTATACATTTATATTAAACTTACGTATAATAAAGAAACCCGGTTGGTCCCGGCTGTCATTCGTGGATCTTTGACAGTCGTTACAGGTCGTCAGAAGCCCGAAAGTCTTGACAACCAGTCTTACCAAGGGGTATCGTATTATCCAGTTACTGGGTTGTGGAGGTCAGATAGGCAGTTGCTCCATGTAAAATACTGGTATTCAGCTGCATCCGGTTAGACTGGAAGCTGACCCCAACATAGTTGGGATAAGGCTATGCAGAAGAAGTACCTAAGTATAGTAAAGAAATCACGTTGTTTTGTCAAGTCGTGAAAACCGTGCGAAGCCGGGGCGGGTCGCTAGTTGATAATACAAGAGTAATACTCTTGACTGTTGTTGTTTACTTACAGAGCTAGAACCGGACAAGTTAGACAATAGCTGTCTAGATGTAGCAGATACACCACCACACCAATATGAGTCAGATTTAGAAGATGATGTACCTTTAAAGGAGTTTAAAACTGAAGTGGAAGAAGAACAAGAAGTGACTGAGAAGAAACGAAGAGCCAGGGAGACGCAAAGTAAGTATTAGTTAGTTATTAATCTATATTCTATAGCCGCGGACGCGAACAAAGCGCGCTGGAAAAAACTAGTCCATTGTCCCACCCGCTGACGTCATTCGGCCGCCCGCGCGAGTTTGTAAACAAACGGCCATAGTGCCGCAGGTTCTTGGAATTCTGTCGCACGTGTTCATTTCTTGGAATGATCCTGAACAGGGCTCTATTGAAGAATGCGTTTCGTTTGAATGTATATTGTATACATTTCTAGAATTCGTTGTAAAGAAGAACAAAGACACATTCCCTTCACTTACAAAGAAATGGCTCAAATAAGGCTCCCCTGATAGGAAATGCTCCGCGTTACGTAAACAGTGTACCCGCTTACATGTGCAATGTTGACTTCTATCCATAGGACCGTCGTAGTTAACTCAATAAACTGTTAATTACTGCTAACAATAACAAAACCATGGCCAGCAAGACGACAAGTCACTCATTCACGAGCATAACGCTAAAGATCAGCTATTACCCCCTCGCTGTGTTTGTGTTTGTGCCCCGACGCTACCGCAAGCAGTGACAACTAGGGAGCATGGCGAGCTTGCTGCCAGTTGCTCAGACAAGAATAATTAATACAATCACGCATGCGGGTCTATTCCGCGCGCGGGAGCAAATACGCATGACACTTACAAACGCCCAAACGTACTAGGACTGAGTAACCCAAACCACTTCAGTAATAAATAACACACAACCTCACGTCTGTATCACCCGCAGCGTCAGAGGTGTATAGTATGTACACCTACGTCGCCGAATGTAGGTATGATCAATAAATAATACACCTACATTCCGCGATGTCACATTACCTTAATAAAAATTACTCTGGAGAGCGGTTTATTCCGATTGGATCACAATCCGACCCCCATTTGTGGGATTGGATAGGAATGTGGATAAAATGAATGTTTGGTTCCGATCCGGTCCCGGTACGAAATGGTCCCTCCTGTGGAACGATTAATGGAAATGAAAATAAACAGTAGGTACAAGTTGTCGACATAATATCGTAAAGCAACAGTTATGGGTACAATCAAAAGAAACGCCACTTCAACAATATTCCAAGAGTGAGATCACACGATACGTCGCCAGTGCCTTGCGGTGCCGGGGCGGTGGCGCTGCGTCGTCCTACATTGTAGAGGTACCATTCCGAATGTGACGGCAGACCGCAAACACCAGGCGGTTGGGCAACCGCAATGCCAGACCGCAGCGACACTACTGGTTTCTATGTAACTCTATGACAACGCTTCTGTAGACGGCGACATTGCCGCCTGCTGCTGCGGTCGAGTGGACGACTGCAGACGGCATACCTACCAGTAGCTGTGCTGTCAGTGGCTGTCACGAACAGAGCGACATAATCACAGAACAGATAAAGAGATTAGAAAGGAAATAGTTCCTGATTTGTACTAGAACGCGTGTCGCCGCTTGTCCCCCACTCTGTAACTCCACTACAAGTAAGAGACCAATACGTACGCACACAAATAAACCGCACTCACTTAGATCGCGAGTTTGCTATTGGTTCTCACACTAACGCAAACACTGCGCTTGACGTACACTCACTCACACACGAGCAAAAGCAATTAATTTCTCATACACGTTACGGCTTGCATTGATCGATATTGAATTGATATCGATAAAATATACTATAATTTTGTTACTTTAAGTTTTGCAATATTTCACTTTAATTTCGGGAGGACGAGGTATGAATAGTGTGGACTTCCTATAAACATACTTACGTAATTTATTAAAAATGTCAAATTAAGGGGAACTTCCGATATAGCCGCGAAATTCAAATTTTCTTTAGATTTTCGCAAACTGCAGCTCTGTTTTATGTCATTTATTTATTTATTTATTTTAAATAGAACGGCCATAATTATATTATGTTGTTCTAGATGTTGATTGCACCCTGTAACCATAATATATTTGCTAAAAATAATTAAAATCATGTCAATTATCAAAAATCATCATGTTGCTCAAAAAAACAAGTTTTTTTTTTTCGGAAATAATTATATTTTTGAGTATAGTAAACCTAGAAAAGTATATTTACGAGTTTGATGAATACTGAATTTATTATTGAGTAACTGTTACGGGCGCAAATCCCATTTTCAATAACAAAGCTGCAATTTGCAAAAATCCAAAAAAACTAATTTCACGGCCTTATCGAATGTTTTCCATTAGACGTACATTTTTATAAATAAAAACATCCGAATTGAGAACCAACTCTTTTTTTTTTTGAAGTCGGTTAAAAACGCAACAGTGTGTTTTCTTGACGCGCTGGGATACGCTGTGTTGGATTCTCAAAGCCTTGGTTCAAAACGAGTGTTGAAAACCAAGTGCGCGAAAAAAATATCGCCTGTGCGAAGCGGCCTGAGTCCACGATAAACGTCATTAATGCGTACGAAGACACGAGGCAAAGCTAGTAAGTAAATAAATGACACGAGTAAAAAATACTACAATATTTTAATATTGAACAATAGTTTAAACTCAATTTCAATGCTGATTTTATTATTGTCCCAGAAATAATAGGTACGTATTTATTAAGTAACATGATACTTCATAAATACGTACTATTACCCTCACTATACTGGATGACTTTTTTACAGTCTTGAAAAAATAGGGTATATTAGGTGAACGGAGTAGAAGCGTATGGCATACCTAGTTTTTTTTTTTTTTTTTTTAATAGCTTAGTCAGAAAAAAATATCTAAGATCAATAAATACCACAAATTCGATGTAAACTTTTCATTTTAAAACAATAAAATCATAAATTTTGAAAAAAAATAATAAATTCTTTAAAATTATCGAAATTCAAATCATATGCAACCTGCATTTTGATTGCCTGCATTGATTTGAATTTTGTTTTTTTTTTTAATTAAAAAAAAGAACCAGATATGCCATAGGCTTCTACTCCGTTCACCGAATATACCCTATTTTTTTCAAGACGGTAAAAAAGTCATCCGGTATAGTGAGGGTACCAACACGTAACAATGACCAAAATAAGAATATCATTTGTTCCGTGCACAATTGCTACTTGAAAAATGATTTTGTGGCTGCCACAAGAAAACACAAAAACCTATACGCCGGTAATCTAGGGCTTCAAGGAGACAGCAAGGGCAATGATCATCTTACACTAGAAAACAAAATTCTCCTCAACAAAACTAAAGCTTTAGCCAAAGAGCGTGGATTTGAATTTGTGTGGGTTACTGGTTGCAAAATATTTTTAAGTAAAAACCTTACTTCTCGTAAGCATCACATCGAGACGGAACGAGATATCAAAAAGTTTTTACGTTAACAATGTCGATGCGGCTTTCTGATACTTTGTTTACGTATATCGTTTCACTAAGTTTGAGAAACACAGGTATCCGTTTTTATACGCATTCCTTTCTCGCCTGCTATTGTTCGCGGCGGCTCGCTCGGTGACGACTGGCTTGTGAATACTTGCAATTACGATTATATGCTTTATGTTCTGTCTGCTAACGTTGCGTTTTGCTGTTTGGTCGAAACTTGTTTATCTTATAATATCAACCTAATCTCATTTCTTTACGCCTATTTTTGTTGCAACTTTGTCTACATGTCATGTTGCCGTAATCTGAATGTGCTTTATATATTTTTATCTATTCAATTAAATAAAAAGCCTTTTATTAATTATTATGGCGCCTACTACTGTTTGCTATCAGAACGTACGGGGACTACGGACAAAGCTGTTTTCTTTAGGAATGTGTGCAGTAATGATTTTGATGTTATTTGTTTGACTGAGACGAAAACCGAGAATAGTTTATAAAATTCACATTTGTGTTGTATATGTTTGCAGTCAGAATCTTGGAAATTCTTTAACAGCTCAACTGTGCAACTTTTCTGAGAAATTACTTGAAATTACCCTCAATCGTTCGTCCGATAAGTTTATTGTCTTAGGAGATATCAATCAACCCAATGTTGTATGGCAGCGGGCTGGTGACGGACATTCATATAGCAAATGTGCATGGCAATGTTCAAACTAGTTTAATTGATAATCGTGTTTAATGATAGTACGTGTAATTTAATGCAATATAATAGTCACTCGAACATCAATGGTAGAATCCTCGATTTGATTTTATCTAATGATGAACTTATCGTTAGCTGCTGTGATGATCCACTAGTGCCTGAAGATCCTCATCACAAAGCCTTATGTGTTACCGCAGAATTCGTTGAGCTACATCGACTACCAGGTCGGTCCTATGTAAAGTTTTTACATAAGCCTGCCGATTACGAAATTGTAAAAGGCGAGTTAAATCGTGTAGATTGGCAGCCTGAGTTAAGCAGTAGGTAGATGGAAGAAGCGGTCATACTTTTATGGAGTACTTTTACGGAGGCTGCATTCCACGTACATACCTACAAAAGCTGTCGTCCCCAAATCAAAATACCCTCTCTGGTACAGAAGTCCGTTGTTATAAATCTTAAAGGAAAAAGCTAAATGTCATACTAAATTAAAGAAGTACAGGAACTTATCTGACTTACAATCTTTCGTTATACTCCGCCAACGGGCTAAAGACCTTGAGAGGGTTATGTTTGACAATTACATAGCTAAAATAGAATCTGACTTTTTTGTATTATATAACTGCATTGCACATGTGTGAGTACTATGTACATACTCTAAAGCTACCATTTACTGGGTACGTCTTTGTTTGACTTGAATATGCCCTGGCGGCTGAGAGTATGTGACGCTCACTGTAATGTCTCGCTGATGGTGGCGCGTGTTGGATCATTTAGCTAATCCATGCGTCAGGTTCGTGAACAAGCGCTGTCAGTGAAGGCTGGTCATACCTTAGCGGCCACGGCTTATTTTAATTTAATTATTTGAATTGTTTTTTTTTTTAAGGACGCTTTTAACGTTCTGCATCGTTCTCACATGTAAAATTTCAACATGAATGATGTAACCATTATTTTGTAACCATATCTTGATTTAAAAGAGTGTCCGTGGAGTTTCTTGCCCGTTCTTCTCCATAGGTACCTACTATGCTTTGGAATGGGCGCCTAGCTTCATCTTTTTGACTGACCGACCCCTTGACAATTCAAAAGTGCCTGTAATTGGTTTAATTGAAATAAATGCTTTGAGTTTTGAGTTGAGTTTTTTTGAGTTTTTTTTGACATACGTGACAATCTACGGGCCTTTTGGAGGTACGTCAAGTCTAAAAACCAATCTTGTTCTTACCCCTCAGCGATGCAATTTGGCCAGGTAACGTTCAGTGATGGTGACGTAATTTGTGATTTGTTCGGTAATTGTATTCGCTCTAATTTTTTTAATGAAACTGGTTGTTGAAAATCTTGATTCTAACACTTCAATAAAACTAGTTATAGGCTTTTTAAAATAACATAGATTTATTTAGCCAATTAAATTCACTAGGAAGTTTTTGCGTCCGTCGTCTCAACAGCACAGTACGAGAAGTAGAGTAATATTTTTAGTGGGTAGGATTGGCAGGCTACCGTTTTACTTTTTAAATAAGTACCTACAATATATCGATTAGTACAGAATCGACTAAAGATTGATTTTATAATTAAGTAAATCAAATAAATCAACACTGGTATTACCAACAGTCAATCTTCGGCTTCTAATATGGTCGAAGGACCCAATGACAGCACCATAGATATAAAAAATAAGGAGATATGCCCAGTAGTTTAAAATGTATCGGAACACTGTGCAAACAATTTCATATCTTTCCACTTTACGAAAGGCGAAAAATATCAGATCTTGTGTTCCTTTTCAAAATTGCCAATGGAACAACTGGTGTCACCGAGTTGCTACACAACACCGGGCTGCGAGTGCCGCCTGTGTTCTTACGTAGACCTCATTGATTGCTACACAACACCGGGCTGCGAGTGCCGCCTGTGTTCTTACGTAGACCTCATTGATTGCTACACAACACCGGGCTGCGAGTGCCGCCTGTGTTCTTACGTAGACCTCATTGATTGCTACACAACACCGGGCTGCGAGTGCCGCCTGTGTTCTTACGTAGACCTCATTGATTGCTACACAACACCGGGCTGCGAGTGCCGCCTGTGTTCTTACGTAGACCTCATTGATTGCTACACAACACCGGGCTGCGAGTGCCGCCTGTGTTCTTACGTAGACCTCATTGATTGCTACACAACACCGGGCTGCGAGTGCCGCCTGTGTTCTTACGTAGACCTCATTGATTGCTACACAACACCGGGCTGCGAGTGCCGCCTGTGTTCTTACGTAGACCTCATTGATTGCACACCCCTGTGGTAGCCACACGTACAGACGCAACTCGTACATGGTGAGAGCGAGTCGTGTGTACAGTGCAACCTGCCAGGAAGCTGATATCGACATTTTCAATACTGGTGTTGCTAAATTGAAAAACATTTTATGTAATAGCTTCTTCGAGCGTAAATAGACATTTTGTTTTGTGTTTTTGTCATAGTGAATAGTGCTTCATATGATTTAACTACATGTGGAAACTTGTAATTGGCCTTGTTTTGTTTGAATTTTTACTTACTGTATGTTTTAGCTGTAAGTTTTCCTAAAATTAATCAAATAAAATAAAATAGAAAAGTCCGCGATAGCATACGAGTATGTCTATCTTCTTATTAGTGATCGATGTCTAAGGATTATCCACAGTAACTATTTTTATCTTTTAAAATTTCATAAAAAAACATTGTTATTTCCGAAGCTATTTGACCGGTATTTTAGGTATTGGAGATTATTAAAAGAGAAGACACTGAATAGTACTGAGTTTATTGTCGAGCTGTCGCTGCACCCCCGCAAGGGGGTGCGGCAGGCGGTCACGGGGCATAGCCCCTCTCCCGCGGGCGCCATACGTTGGCCCGTAACTACGGGCCCCTCATTTTGACGGCCTACTGCGGCCTAACAGATGATGGGACGCGAATATGCGCGTCCCTGTGAATGATTGCTATATGTGTCTGTAGGCACGCCACGACGCTGCTAATCAGCGCCGCTTTCTTCACCGTATCCCGGCGGTCAACCCCTACCAGGTGGAACCCCCACCTACATGAGGGAAGCCCAGCAGAAGGCGACCTGCGACAGAGATACGGACTCGACGTTCCTACAGAAGGGATGAGTGGCTCCCGCCCGCCCCACTTTCAGAGCTAGCCGAGCCTGGCACGGGTTAGGGAGACCGTGTAATGGGTGTGTGGGTGGCATTGTACTGTGTGTATCTTTTAAAATTTCATAAAAAAACATTGTTATTTCCGAAGCTATTTGACCGGTATTTTAGGTATTGGAGATTATTAAAAGAGAAGACACTGAATAGTACTGAGTTTATTTTAGGTATGCTTAGCTATTTATACTCTTACAAAAATGAAAAATATTGTTGCGGGTGAATTTAAAACATTGCAAATTAAGTAAACCAACCACGGCCACGGCACTGCACGTGTTGTCTTTAGTTCGCACTATGCACGAACGGGAGCGCCACCATCGCGGTGGCGATAGCCATGCGCCAGCAGAGTGGTCGGGCACAGCCGGCGCGCGCGGCGCGCTTTCCTCTGTATAGGGATGCATATGTTGATGCAGCTACAGGTATATTATTAATCCTTAACTCGTGGCTAAGTAACAACAGTCGCACGGGTCGATCCATCAGGTTAAGCTACGCTTGCCGGGGTTGGTCCATGGATGGGTGACCATCTTTACATACCGAGACTCCTCCGTGCCTCGGAAAGCACGTTAGGCCGTTGGCCCCGGCTGTCATTCGTGGATCTTTGACAGTCGTTACGGGTCGTCAGAAGCTCGAAAGTCTGACAATCAGTGTTACCAAGGGGTATCGTATTACCCAGTTAATGGGTTGTGAAGGTCAGATAGGCAGTCGCTCCATGTAAAATAATAGTATTCAGCTGCATCCGGTTAGACTGGAAGCCGACCCCTACATAGTTGGGAAAAGGCTAGGCAGATTGATTATTAATCCTTATCCGATAAAATATGTTAGTTAAATTGGGAATTTCATTATGGTTTTTATGGTATCTTTCAAAGATATCACAGAATTATTATGATTGACGGCGCTGTCTTCGAACCCTTGCTCGGCTATTACGATCATCTACAATCTACATCATATGAGTACGTCTTTGATGACAAACTGTTCTGTGGTGGTGCAGTGGCTCCAGCTAATACTGGATCCAAACTCCACCACAATGGAGGAAGGTTCATCATTTATTTTCATTTATCCAGTTCAACTTAATAAGTAGTGGGCAGTGAAGGAGAATATAATTTTATTTGCGTTCACTGGGAGTGGGACCATAATCAATAGAACTTTTTGTAATGATTGTAAGGCCCGTTTACAAAGTGATCATCACTACGATAAATTACTGTATAATTTTGGATAAGAAGTGGGTAGTCCAAAATTAGCTTTATAATTTTTTGGTCATATTATTATCTAGATCGAGCCCGTGCGAAGCCGGGGCGGGTCGCTAGTTTTATATATATAATGGTATACAAGTTGTATGAGAAAGGTGTGGTGGTGTAATCAATCAATACCATCAATCTGAACAACTTTCTCCATGGGACCAACATCGTAATCAGCAGAGGGACAGTGGAGGCTATTATATAAGAAAAATATAATAAAGAAATCACGATGCTTTGTCAAGTCGTAAAAATCGTGCGAAGCAGGGGCGGGTCGCTAGTTGATAATACAAAAGTAATACTCTTGACTGTTGTTGTTTACTTACAGAGCTAGAACCGGACAAGTTAGACAATAGCTGTCTAGATGTAGCAGATACACCACCACACCAATATGAGTCAGATTTAGAAGATGATGTACCTTTAATGGAGTTTAAAACTGAAGTGGAAGAAGAACAAGAAGTAACTAAGAAGAAACGAAGAGCCAGGGAGACGAAAAGTAAGTATTAGTTAGTTAATCTGTAGGTAAGCAAACAGGCCAGAGGTTCCCCTGATAGGAAAGAGTGTACCCGCTTACATGTGCAATGTTGAATTCTATCCATAGGACTGTATCTCGAAATCTGTGTCTCGAGCTAGGACCATCGCGCATCGTAGTTAATTCAATAAACTGTTAATTTCACTGTTGTGTGTTATAGCCCACCCTTACGACACCTTTCTGATACAGCCTGTCACAGTCTAGCCATAAATACTGTTACAATTAAAAATAAGAAAGATATTACATTTGAATTTGGAATCTGTCATTTTTATACGATTGTTCATTGAGTTTTCTAATTTTGGCGCCAATACATTGTACAATATTTTGCGATATTAAAATGGAGTGGGGTGATAAAGAGAACCGAATCGCTGTGATTGCATTACACAAAGTTGGTATGGAGCCAAATGCAATTTTTAAAACTCTCCATACGCTTGGTATTAGTCAAATGTTTGTGTACCGGGCTATTAATAGGTACAATGAGAACTCTGTCTGTGACAGAAAAAGATCTGGCCGTCCACGTAGTGTTCGTACGAAAAAGGTGGTCAAAGCAATAGTCAAGGGAAAGAATTCGAAGAAATCCTGTCCGAAAGCAAAAGATTTTATCTCGGGAGATGAAGATAGCACCCAGAACCATATCGCGTATTTTAAAAGATGACTTAGGACTTGCAGCCTGTAAGAGACGCACTGGTCATTTTTTAACTGATAATTTAAAAAAGAATAGGATGGTAAAAACGAAACAACTACTGAAGCGGTACTCAAAGGGAGGTCACAGAAAAATTTTGTTTACGGATGAGAAAATCTTTACAATTGAGCAACATTTTAACAAACAAAATGACCGTATTTATGCTCAAAGCTCTAAGGAAGCTTCCCAATTAGTCGACAGAGTGCAACGTGGGCATTATCCGACTTCAATGATGGTTTGGTGGGGTGTTAGCTATGAAGGAGTGACTGAGCCATATTTTTGTGAAAAAGGTATCAAAACATCGGCACAAGTGTATCAAGATACCATTCTTGAGAAGGTAGTAAAGCCACTTAACAACACCATGTTCAATAACCAAGTATGGTCCTTCCAATAAGACTCGGCGCCGGGTCATAAAGCTCGGTCCACGCAGTCTTGGTTGGAAGTGAACGTTTCGGACTTCATCAGAGCTGAAGACTGGCCGTCGTCTAGTCCCGATCTTAATCCGCTGGATTATGATTTATGGTCAGTTTTAGACAGTACGGCTTGCTCTAAACGCCATGATAATTTGGAGTCCCTAAAACAATCCATACGATTGGCAGTGAAGAATTTTCCCATAGAAAGAGTGCGTGCTTCTGTTGATAACTGGCCTCAACGTTTAAAGGACTGTATTGCAGCCAATGGAGACCACTTCGAACAAGCTTTTTATATTTTAAATTGTTTTATATTTATGTATTAGGTTGGGGAAAAAGTCTTTTCGCATTATAGTATGTATGAACTTAAAATATAATCTCTATGGCTATACAATTTGTATCTGGCTGGTTTTGGTATCATTGAAAGTTTAAATTTTAAAGAACATAATTCCAAATTCAAATTAGGAAAATGTGTGATTTTCATTTGTTTTTCGTACTGTCAAGATGAGTGAATCTAATGAAGAAATTCGAAACATTTTAAAATTTTACTACAAAAAAGGTAAAAATGCAACGCAAGCCGCGAAAAAAATTTGCGATGTTTATGGACCCAGTGCAGTGTCTGTGAGAGTAGCACAAATTTGGTTTAAGCGTTTTCAATCCGGAAATTTTGATGTCAAAGATGCACGTCGCTCTGGTCGCCCTATTACGGATAAATACGGTCTTATTAAGACAATATTTATGGCAAGACTGTGTATAATGTTGATTTTGCATAATAACTGAAATTACAAGTTCTGCAGCTCATACCAAGCTTTTTGTCTTCTAAATAATCAGTAATTATTAAACGACTTCGAAAAAGGACGTTTGGATGTCCGCGATTTTCTCAAAAACTAATGAAGCAATTTTGATGATTCTTTCACTAACGTGTTCTACATACTTTCAGGAAGGTTGTAGTATATAAGACATTATACTCCATTTATAATAGCATTAGAAAAAAGAGGCTCGTAGAAGCAGGAGTGCACAACATTTTATTTCAAAGTTAAGATATCCTCGTAACAATTAAAATAAAATTGTTTAAAGAGAACATTAATAAATAGGTCTAAGACAGTACTAAACACTTAGATAAACGAAATAAAAGATTTGTTTTTTTTTAATTATGCTTTATTTATAATAATATCTTCATCACACATTATAACCAAAACGACTGAATGAGACAGCCAATCACGTCATGAGGAAATAAAAGTCATTTATTTAACAATATTTTAATGAAACTAACAACTTACAACACAAACACTGAAAACTGGTGAAACTTCTTCGCTTTCATCATAGAATTTAGTCACTATCATCAGATGATGAAGATGAAGAAGTTTCACCAACGTTAATAATAAATTTTTCTACCACATCATCCATTATGCCATCAAGTTGGCGAAACTTTTCATCTTCTTTAATTGCATGAGCAACACAAGACTGCCATCGTTCTGGCGTAATACTATCCAGAGCTTGTGGGAGTAATTGTTTCACCTCATTCAGTTTGAAAGTTTTATTATGTTGGGCCACATACCCCTTCATTTGAGCCCATATTAGTTCTATAGGGTTGAGCTCGCAGTGGTAAGGTGGGAGGCGCAATACTGAAATACCCTTCTTTCTAGCCATCTCATCTACAACAAACTTTTGGTATAAATGTTTTTGTGTTTTTACTTTTTCTAATAAAGTTGCCCTAAGATCTTTTTCCTCAAAAGGAATATTTTTGTTTTTTAACCATTCCTGTATATCTGCTTTTCGTGTGGCGGTAGTTGGCAGCTTCTCCAGTTTCCTTGAGTGGTATGGCGCATTATCCATAACAATTACAGCACCACTCTCAATTTTAGTTAAAATTAACTTGAACCACTTTTCAAAGTTGAAGGCGTCCATTTCGGAGTGGTAGTCTCCATCGCCTTTCTTTGCATCAAATATTAATGCAGCATCTGTTAAGAACCCTTCAGTCGATCCTGTGAAATAAAACGAATACAAGTCAATTATTCCGTACCCCTATATAGTTTCACTGCTGGAAATAGTTTTCATTTATACAATAATAAAGTAGCAACAAAATTTATAACTTTAATAGTTCGCATTGCTTGTGTAAATTCATAATACAATATAATATTACTTTGTTAATAGTCAATAACAATGGGGTGTTCATTTGCTAATGGTGAGGACAGCCAACAAAATATATATTAAAAACCAATTAATGCAAGTAAATAAAGTACATACCAATATGTCCAATTATAAGCCGCCTTCCTTTTCCCGTTGGGTTCTTTAAGCCAGTGGATAGACCTTCCCGATGTGCTTCTTTTGAAGACTTAATAGTCGTATCATGCCATATTAGGCTTTTCGTGTGACCTGTTATGATAAAAGGTTTAAATACAATATTCACAAACCAAATTTATGAAATAATGTTACACTTTCCTCTTATTTAACTGTATAATTAATCATAACATTATTGAATACAGGTTTGCTTGGTGCATAAAAAAACTGTTTAGAAACTTAGAAGCACTGTACCTTCATTTAGCCAAGTCTCATCTAAATAATATATTTTTCTTCCTTCATTCCTTAGCCTTTTTATTTCATGAAGATACTTTATTCTCCATAGGACGATCTCCTGTTTGTCTATGAGTGCACTTTTTCTGCTCCGTTTGATATAAGTGAACTTTAATGTTTCTTTAATTATTTTATATAGACTGCTTCTCTTAAAAACTGGCAAAGAATCGTCACTGTTTACTGCTTCCAGTATCTTATCTAAGGTGGGCAACTCATTATGAAAAAAGAAAGAATGAATTTTCCTGCGTATTCCACTGAATGTGATGTCATCAAAATCATCACGTTTCATGAGCTTCCGTTGGCGAGGGGGAGATTGCAGGCGACCTTTTATGTTGTACTCTTTGATTATATTGTAGACAGTAGCCCGAGATTCGCCTGTAAATAATAAGTCAAATATATGTTTTATCACAATGCATGTTACTTTCAAATATTTTTATAGTAATAATTTTATGAATCATCCTTACCGGCAACTTCAGCGGTTGTATTGATCATCTCAGTCTTATAACGAGGAGTATCTGTAGGCCAGGACTCCTTAAATTGCTTAAAAATATTTATTACAGTTTGCTTTTCTACAGCACGAAGTGCAGTCTGCTTCATTCTCTTCTTCTTGGGAGACATTATTATGTCGTCGGGGTCAACATTTGGGCCACGTTTTTTTCGCCGTTGGCTTTGGTCAGACTCAGAATGTTGTTGTAAGCCGCTCGGGCCCGCACCGGGATCACCCATAGCTCAACAAAACGTACTTAACGTTTTGTACAAACAACCCAATAACAACACTAATAACAACACTGATAACAAAACAATAACAAAAGAAAAACAGTAACAAATAACAACAAAATCACGAAAATTTGGCAATAACAAAAAACAAGTCGCAGCATTCACAAGTATTCACAAGTGAATGACATTAAACGACAACCACAGAACATTAATTACGTCAATTTCACAGGCGACATAAACCGACAAAATTAGAAAAACCCGGCTGTCAGAGCTTAAGAAGGGATTATTAGCATTTTAGAATTGGTAGAATTATAGTAAAACGAAAAACGTTCCAATATTGTACATTCCTGCTTCTTTTAGGTTTTTTTGATTGACACTGTAATTTTAAATTGAAATGAAATAATATATCTAAATGAAAGCAACTTAATTTATTATGATAAATTGTTAAAATGATTACAATTAAGTGTGACAGCTGGTATATAAATAGATTTTTAATAAATTTGGCGTCAATCGTAACTTGAACAAGTTTTTGTACTATTGCTATAAAGTGTGCATTAAAAATAACCTTTTTTAACTTCTGTCTAATGCTATTTCAAATGGAGTATAGGTAATTATTGTAATATACGAAGTTATATGCATAAATGTACTGTATTTCCGGCTTTTTTAAGGGGATTTTGATGATTCTTCTTTCCGTTTGTCACTGACTTCAAAAACCTGAAACGAATAAAATAACTTCCATAAAAATCTTAACAGCTTCTGAAGTCGGTGTCTTCAATTCTTTAATGCATCTTAGCTTGGCACCGACTTCAGAAGCTGTTAAGTTTTTTCGCCCGCGACTTCGTTCGCGTGAATTTCGTATTTTCACCTACAAATTCCAAAACTCCTTCAGCCCCTTGCATAAGTTAATTTTCGAAAATTAATAATGAGTTGATAACTATCTTATTTATTTATTCAGATATGTTGAGGGGCTCGTAGCTAAATATTAACAGTAGCACGGCTTGGTCGAAAGTAAAGTTACGCTTGCCGCGGTTGGTTCGTGGATGGGTGATCATCCATTACATGTCGAGACCCCTCCGTGCCTCGGAAAGCACGTTAAGCCGTTGGTACTCGGCTGTCATTCGCAAATCTTTGACAGTCGTTACGGCTCGCCAGAACATCGACCCTATTATGCATAGTTGGCTAGGCGGATTGTTTTTATTTATTCAGATGTCTATTCGGGCCAATTTTCAACTTCTCAGATCAAAGGCATAACAATTTTCATATAAGTCGACACTTGAGGAGTAAAATCCCCTCTTTACGTCCCCGCAGGTGTGGATTTAGAAAACTCGTTTGGCATTAGGTTCTTTTTTTTTTTTTTTTTTGTATGACCACGCATATCTTTATACAGACGTCCGATTTAAAAAAAAAATTGTTTTATTCGAGATATACATCAAAGTTGGTCCCATATAAAATTGATTAACTTTGCTTGGGTAGTTTTTGAGTTAGCTTCAATAATACGTATTTTTTCCTCACTTTTATATGGATGATGTTCTAGTTTGTTTTGCAGGTAGTGGTATTACAATTTGTGTGAGGTAGGTACCACAACTAAAAAGTGAAAAATAAATAACTTTTTTACAAAAACATACAACCGACTTCCAAAACCAACACTATAAAGTGAAAAATAACTTTAATTTCGGAAGTCGGTGTCAAGAACGAAAATACATTTAACCAGACACCGACTTCCGAAATTAAAGTTATTTTTCACTTTGTAGTGTTGGTTTTGGAAGTCGGTTGTATTTTTTTGTAAAAAAGTTTTTATCATGTAAGGGGTCGATTTTTGAAAAAGCCAAAAAGTTGTTTTTTTTTATTGTTCCTTATCTGTCATAATACCGAGTTTCTAGTAAATCGCACCGCGCGTTACATAAAGGTGCGTCCAGACAGTGCGAGGCCTGCGCCGCAAATGTTTTTTTTTTTAATTTATTTATGTGCAGCAGACCATAAGTTGATGTTATTACATGACCTAGTGTCAATCATGCATAGCGCTATTATTTTGATTCGTGTGCTTGTTAATCTTCTCCCAACACTGTACTTACCAACTTTGTAATCACAGGGGCGAGCGTTGCAAAGAAACCAAAACTAGAAGATGCAATAACAGCCGAGCAAACGGAGAAAGACAAATCAGACTCGAAAGTTATCCGGACAACTCCACAAATTGGTAAAAAACCATTTCAGTGTGATTTATGTCAACGTAGCTTTAGTCAAAAAGGTCATTTAACAAATCATGTTCGTCAACACACTGGTGAAAAATCATACAAGTGTGATGTATGTCAGCGTAGTTTTATTCAAAAGTGTCGTTTAACAAATCATGTTCGTCAACACACTGGTGAAAAACCATACAAGTGTGATGTATGTCAGCGTAGTTTTAGTCGAAAGAGTATTTTAACTAATCATATTCGTATACACACTGGTGAGAAACCTTATATGTGTGATGTATGTCAACGTAGTTTTAGTCAAAAGAGTCATTTAGCATATCATGTTCGTCGACACACTGGTGAAAAACCATACAATTGTGACGTATGTCAACGTAGTTTTAGTCAAAAGTATCGTTTAACAAATCATGTTCGTCAACACAATGGTGAAAAACCATACAAGTGTGATGTATGTCAGCGTAGTTTTAATCAAAAGATTATTTTAACTAATCACATTCGTATACACACTGGTGAGAAGCCCTATAAGTGTGATGTATGTCAACGTAGTTTTATTGACAAGAGAATTTTAAAAACACATATTCGTATACACACTGGTGAAATGCCCTATAAGTGTGATGTATGTCAACGTAGTTTTAGTTACAAGAGCCTGTTAACAGATCATATGCGAATACACACTGGTGAAAAACCTTATAAGTGTGATGTATGTCAACGTAGTTTTAGATGCAAGGGCAATTTAACATACCATATTCGAATACACACTGGTGAAAAACCTTGTAAGTGTAATGTATGTCAACTTAGTTTTAGATGCAAGAGCCTTTTAACACAACATATTCGTATACACACTGGTGAAATGCCCTATAAGTGTGATGTATGTCAACGTAGTTTTAGTCAAAAGAGTCTTTTCAGAAATCATGTTCGTCAACACACTGGTGAAAAACCTTACAAGTGTGATGTATGCCAACGTAGTTTTAGTCTAAAGAGTCGTTTAACGAAACATATTCGTATACACACTGGTGAGAAACCCTATAAGTGTGATGTATGTCAACGTAGTTTTAATGACAAGAGAAGTTTAACAGATCATATTCGTATACACACTGGTGAGAAACCCTATAAGTGTGATGTATGTCAAGGTAGTTTTATTTACAAGAGGTTCTTAACAGATCATATGCGAATACACACTGGTGAAAAACCTTATAAGTGTGATGTGTGTCAACGTAGTTTTAGACGCAAGAGCATTTTAACATATCATATTCGAATACACACTGGTGAAAAACCGTATAAGTGTGATGTATGTCAACGTAGTTTTAGATGCCAGAGGCTTTTAACACAACATATTCGTATACACACTGGTGAAATGCCCTATAAGTGTGATGTATGTCAACGTAGTTTTAGATACAAAAGCATTTTAAGAAATCATATGCGAATACACACTGGTGAAAAACCTCATAAGTGTGATGTATGTCAACGTAGTTTTAGTTACAAGAGCATTTTAATAGGTCATATGCGAATACACACTGGTGAAAAACCTTATAAGTGTGATGTATGTCAACTTAGTTTTAGTTACCAAAGCATTTTAACACAACATATTCGTATACACACTGGTGAAAAACCTTATAAGTGTGATGTATGTCAACGTATTTTTCGTTTAAAGGCTAGTTTAAACAGACATATTCTTATACACACTGGTGCCGATTCTCTTGTCACAAAATTCACTGAACTAGACTAAAAATCACTAAAATTTAGTTTATTCCTGTCAAACGACGATTTCCCATTCTGAAATTGACTTAAGTGACACAACTTAACTATATTTTAGTTTCACAGGACTAAGATTGTACGGAGCTATTCTAAATTTGACTGTTTTCAACTAAAATTTTAATTGTCAAACTAAATCAGACTATGTTTAATCGCGATTAAAAAGGTGTGGAATAAAATTAGTTGACATGAACTAAAATTCACACCGAGACCTTGACTTCGGATGCAAAAACAGTAGTGTATTTTTTTTCTTTTCTTTTGCATATATCTCGAAAACGCAAAAATAATGAAAATTTGTCCCCCCTTTATAGAACCCATAAACCCCTATGACTCAACATGTAGGTACCAAAAAAAAAAGGTACCAAAAAAAAAGGTACAAAAAAAAAAGGTACCTACATTCCATATAAAACACGTTGAAGCTGCCCCCTCCCTGCGCCCCTCCAGCTTTAAAAGATATTTGACCCGGTAACGACAGCGATGTCGGTGAACAAAATATGACAAGCCTGTCACTTCATAGTGATTTCGTTAGTTCCAATTAAAGCCACCGGGTCAAATATACTACAGGCACTATACCACGCGGAGTCACGATTGTCAAACTCGATTTTAGTTGTGTCAAAATTGTTATTAAATTTAGAGGTTTTTTTTTTGCAGAATAGCTCTAGGATTCTCATAGCAAAAAGTAAGGAATTTTAGTGATAGTTTAGTTAGTTTAGTTCGGTGTACAACAGAATCGGCACCGGTGGCCTTGTTTTAGATTCTTTCTCAGTTCGTAAATGGAACCCAAGCAGGTGGACTGACACTGGCATGGCCACCATCAGAGATTGTAATTTTGATAACACAAAAAATTAGTCGTTTGCCGGCAAATATCAGAATTTTTCGGTCACTGGTTCAAAAGTTATAAGGGTTCATCTGGAGTAAACCACCTAACGAAGATCAGCACCCTAATTGCGTATCACATTGTTAGTCGGAATTGGTTTCATTTTGACAGTTCAACAACATTCATTGCGTTATTAACGTTGTCGCGCAGATAAATTTTTCGAACATATGAAGCAATGCATTAGCAATTTGTTTCAAAATGATTCAAATTCCGGTTGATAATGTGTTATGCAATTAGGGCGCTGTTTTCTCCCAAATTTAGTTGCTAATTAGTTGCAATTTTTCTCCAGGTCACAGATTTAGACGGGAATTTTTAAGTATAGTCCAAGAGCTAGATCAAAGTTTTAAAATCTTTGATAAACAGTGAAAACAGATCTTCGCTAGGCGGCTTAGTTTTTGATATATAAATGTGGCCAAGCTGGGGAGATGCTCTCCAGGTCGGCCCTCCAATGAACCCTTATAACTTTTGAACCAGTGACCGACAAATTCTGATATTTGGCGGCAAATTTCGACTAATTAGCGACTAATTTTTTTGCCAGTGTCAGTCACTCCCGAAGCAGTGAAATGATCTGTAATCACCCAAGTGTGGCCGAGACCGCGCTTGAGCATAGATTGTCATGTCAATGATGTCAATTTTTGTTCTTTTCAAGTTTATCTGCGTTGTCGTGGTTCTGATGTTGTGGAATCGAAGTACCTATTCAATATTCATATCAAAATGGATACAATTATTACCATCATTTGGACGTAGTTAAGCAGAAAGGACTCAATCCACAATAAGTCACTTTTGAGGTATGGGCGTTTGAAGTTTCAGCTGAAATTTCTCCAACAAAAAGTTAGATTTTTTTAAATTTTTGTCCGTTATTATTAAGAAGATAGTTTATATTTTATTTGTCCATCAAAATAGTGATATATTTTGCAATAGATTTCGAGATATTAAGTGAAATGTGGGTTGAGTCCTTACAATTAAACTTAAGTTTGTAAAGAGAGGTATTTTTTTTTACTTTCTCAGAATGGACTCAAAACTACCCATCGATTAGAAAATAAGTTATAAAAAAAAGAAAACAAGTATTATTATAATAAACTTATATATTTATAGACCTTGATTATAAAATTAACAAAACTCACGTAAAAATCTAATGATTAAAATTAAAAAAATAGAAAAAACAGCGCAATAATGACCGCTAATATTAACTTCCGTCATCCTCCAAGTCAAAATCAAGATTTGGCCCGTATCCATCAACATCCTCGGTGATAGAGGTACTTCCGCTAAGGCTATTATAAAATGCGTGACAGTCTTCGGGTATAAGAGTAAACATAGATCTGAGATCTTCGAGCTTTGCTTGAGGAATGGCTTTTCCCTGGGGCCAAAGAACTTCGAAATCTTCTTCTGAAAATTGGATTGTAACCCCTCTGGTTTTTTTCGACAAATCCAGTTTTTGAATATCTCCACTCTCTGACGTCATAGTAAGTAAGTATGGATCTTCTTTTTGCAATAAAATCTGTTTAGTTTTTAGCCAGTTTACTTTATCTTTATTTGTACATATTTTGCGGTTAACTATTTTTTTTTCTATTTTTTTTGTACTTAAAAAATCTTGTGTTTTCATCCTAGTAACTTGAAGGGGGTTTTTCTTTTTACAGATTTTCATGATATTCATGTATTCTTCTGCCGTGTAGATTCGCTCGTGCCGCTTAAGCTCACATTCAATCTTACTGAAATCAGTGTCATTAGGCAAAAAGGAATGGCCGGTCTCTAAATATTTAAAAGTTATTGTTTTGAGATTTGGGTGGCTGTTAAGTATAGTTTTTAGCATGAGGATTATTTTAATATTTCTGTTTTGTCCCCCACAGCAGTCGCTCCAAAGGACTAAATTCTCTACGCCATCCCTCAGATCATTTTTAATGAAATTTATGAGGCACGAGCCAACTTCTTGGGCTCCTCGTCCGGCTTCCCCTTCAACCCAGATATTGCATCGTCCTTGATCGATAGAGCCAACGTGGATCCCAGCGTTATAAACCCATAACTGACGTTTATAAAATACTATGTTAGTAGGTATACGGGGCAAAGGTAGTGTTTTTTCGAGATCATAGGTAAGACATTCAAATTTGGGATCTGTTTTAGCACGCGCCATGTCTTGAGACATTTGATTACGAAGACCTTCCGCTCTCATTTGATGAATATCTCTTTGCTGGATCAACAGTTCTTTTTCTTCTGGTACACAACACCTCTTAATCTCAAGGGCTAATAAATCGCATTTCTTGCAAGTATCCTTCTTCAAAGATTTACAGCGGAGATTGAAATTCGTATAAAATACGCGCTTCAGGGCAGCAAAAGAGACGTATTTCTTCTCGCTGCCGTACACTTTTTTGAATTCTGTAAGATAGACGTCGTAAATTTTTTGGACGGTCATACCTAGTTTTAAATATTGCGTGCCATTGCTTCGTTCTCTTCTGTAATGAGATTCATATTTTGGGAGGGAATTAATGACATTTCTAACAAAATCGATATTCTCTTCAGAGGTCTTATTCCAACCACCTTGCTTTCGACCCCTCTTGTCGTTGTAAGTTTCATCTGTTCGCTTTTTGGTCAAACATATGTCAACTCTTTTAGACGATATTTGAAAATTTTTTAAAAACATTTCTTTACAAACGACATTCTCGCAAATATAATAATTTCTTCTGTACTGTCTAGGTTTCTTCTTACCGGTTTTGCTTTTGGTTGAGGTATATGATCGAGCTTTTTCAGATTCTTTGACATTATTTAAAATGAATAACAGCTGAGCTTCGTATGACCCCAATGTTACAAACTTATCAAACTCTTGTTTTCGTGTTTCTGTTGGAACAAGTAAGTGACAGCGTTGCTTGCAGGTGCACGGATAATCATAGAATACTTTCGATCTTACTAGTTTGTCTTTGACATGATATGGTAAATTCATGTATTTCCTATCCTTCTTCTTAGAGAGACAATATTCTGGGTATTTTCTTTTGCGTCCACGTTTGGACCGGCCCATAGTTTGTAGTGCGTCATTGTTTTCAGTAATGGGATGAGCAGCTTCAGCTTCGGGATGAACAGATTCAGTATCAGAGTCTTGACACATTGAAATTATTTCACTAACCGTTATGTCGTTGTGAACGGCATTTGTAACAATGAGCGGGCTTTCATTGTGTCGCATTTGTGTGGTTCTGTTAGTTCTAGTTTGATTATCGTGCACCATAGCAACATGAGTTTGAATCAAACCCTCTGTTATAGTTTCATTCTCCGAACTGTCGCTCTCGGGGATTTCAAAACTCTTCCTTCTCTTTCGCTTTACAGATAAATGCGAAGCATCAGTTTCTTCTCCACTGTCAGGTACGTAATCAGATTCTGTATCGTCGTCATAGTCTCCATCTTCTTTAAGGTCACTATAACTAACTCCATTACTATGGCGTCTTTTTGGGAAGTCAATATACTCATGTTCAACTGTAGAGAGATCTTGGCTGAGGGTTTCAAACAGCTCTAATGTACTCGGTGACATTGGTGGTATTGGTGAATTATTGTTTTCAGCTTCTTTCCGTGTAGCAAGAGGAGTTAGCGGAGAAAATGCAGGAGCAGCTGGTGATTCAACACCTGGTAAGAACAAGTAGAATAGCGCATTAGAGTCATAGCAGTCATTAATACCTTAGCCTGCTTATTTTCTTACATGTTTGAGTAAAAGAATATAAAATAGGAATCACTCTTTTCTGACTTACATGTTTCTGCTATGGCTTTTCGCGTAGTCACAAGCGGAGTTAGTGGAGAGTACACAGGAGCAGCTGGAGACTCTACATCTGGTTGAGTAAAGAAAGTAGGTAGTGAGGTATAGAAAAGTAAGTTCACTTCTTACATAAATATTACTCCAATTACAATATTGTGCTATGTAGGAAAGTGATATACCTACCTGATCCCACAATTTCATCAAGTTTAATTACAGCCAGAGTCGCTGAAGAGCACAAAGGATTACTAGTGTCTTGAAATCCGTCATCTGAAAATATAGAAAAGAGCACAAATCACTCAATTCTGCCATTCATTTAGGTCTCTAATTCATTTCTTAGTCAATTTCTTTCAAGTACCTTGGCAGTCGATGTCCTTGGACTCATCTGCTTCAAATCCCGAAGGGGCCTCAGGTATATTTCCATCTATTATTAAGAGTTGTCATAGTAGAAGAATAGGTTAGTAGGTGCAATTTTATTAGACATTAGATATGAGGAATAAAATATAACAAAATCAAAAACAGAGCAAAAGCATTTAGTACATCAAAATACCACAAACATTGAACCCTTACTGCTGGACCATGCTTTATTAATAAGAAAATAATCAGTATTAAAAAATAATTAATATTATCATGAACACCGCAAACCAAAAAGGTGCATTAAGCTCATTAAAATGTGCAAAAAACGCTATAATAATACGTCACAAACAATTCTTACGCAGGTAGATTGTGAATAATACTGACGGAAGTACCTAGATAGGTAGGTAACTAAATGTACTCAGTATGTCGATTGATCGTCACGTCAGTTTACAGCTGGAAAAAATGTTTCATATCAACTTACTTTACTTTTTAAATAAATTAATTATCTGTAGTAAAATTAAGTTTGTACTTCACAGAAAGCCTATGAAAAACAAAGTTATCTCTGCGAACAATAATAACCCTTTGGGTACGGAAGACTAAAAATATTAGTTAGCTATGTATAAAATTAAAATTGGTATTCTATCTACCTGATTGAACTACGTCATCCTTTGCAGGCGCCAGCACCGGCTTCCTCGCCGCAGAAATCTCTTCCGAGTCGCTCTCTATTCATTGTAATAATGTTCAGTCTAAGTTATGATTAAAAGAAAATAGTGAAAAGGAATCTTTACAGTGTCTTCCTTATCGCCATTTACTTAGGTATCCATATACGAAAAGGCAAAATAGTTTTGAGGTTAGAAATGAGCCTGGTGAAAAAACATTACTTACCATCTGAAAACTCAGTCTTTTCGTTAATCCCATGTCCCAAGGCACTAAACAAAATTCGATCAATTCGTCGCATCTCAATTCACTTGTTTTGTTTCACATACATAAACGAAATAAAACAAAACACGCGTTCACCAGTCAGTGTGCGAGCAAATGGCAGAGTTGCCAGTTTTTGAGAGTAATTTACCAACAAAATGTTGCCACTATAAAAAACGTCTGAAAAGTAATATAAGTCTTATTTTTAATACATCAAAACAACGCAAAACGAAAAAAAATTATTTCAGACAATTGTTTTCAAACTCGTTACAATACTTGGCCTGATTCACAAAAAGGAGATAGGTAGTTTGAGTCCTTCCAACAAAAATAGAAATTGATTAAATATTACTAATACTTATAACACTTAGATAACACATATGTTTTAAGTCGTTTCAATTCAATTAAAATTATTTGTATCAGTCATTTACATCTATTCCTTACAAACGATTCAGTCTGCTTGAGTCCATTTAGGTTATTTGATATTAAATGTGATGTTCATCAAAAAAATATTTTCTAAAATATCTCAAGTGTTTTGAGTCGTTTTTGATAAACAAAAAGAAATATTTTATGTCAGTAAACCTATATCACAGAAACGACCCAACCTGTTTGAGTCATTTCAGTTATTTGATAAAATGATATTTCCAATGAAAACTAATTCTTAGAAAGGATCCAAACTGTTTGAGTTTATTCTGGTTTATCGACCTTAAGAACATACTCATAGAAATGTCATTACTCAGAAACAATTCAAGCGGACTGAGTTCGTTCAGCAAATACATTTTGTATGCTCTTCATACTGTGGGTTGAGTCGGGGTAGTGTGAAAAACTAGTTTCCGTGTACATTTTAAAAATAGGATTTTCACTACATGATAGATTCAACCCTCAGGAGTACGATGGCATACTTAACTCAATTTTGGTCAAAGTGTGGATTGAGTCCTTTCTGCTTAACTACGTCCATTTATTCCACGATGATTAAAATAGAAGGTTGAACTTTAGCGTCCTCGCAGGCATTTAAGAGATACTCGTAGGTGCAAACAATGATACATTTATTTTCAGGCTACAATGGCCCATAGACACATACAAACTAATATATACAGGGTGTTTGGTGCATCGTTTGCCAAATTGAATTGGCCGAAAGAAGAGGTCATTTGCTATCGCTTCAGGCTCAAGTACTCATTTTTGGCCACACCGGTTTTTTTATTACAACTTTCTAATTTTTATTTTGAAAAAATCCAAAACTCAGCATTAAAGCTTAAATTAAAAAAAAGTTTTAAGTGTAGTCGTCAAATTTCATTTTTATTTACATATGTACTGTTGTATGGCTCTATCAAATTTAAAATTACTTGCCAGTTACATCTAGTTTTTTTTTAATAAATCACAAAGTTTTTGGAAAAATAAAAAATGAACTTAAAACTCAACTTTAAATAGCTATAAAAAAAAAACTAAAAGCGATCGGGATCTTCGAATTATTTTAAAAAGTTCTCTAGTTCCCCTTTCCAACGGTATGCAATGTGTTAAAAAACTCTTTTAATATCTTTAATAATTAGCTAAATGTGTAGTCGAGACACATCAGGCTGATATTGGATATTACGTTTAAAACACTAGTTTTCGCATAAATTACATGCTATTAGTAGATAGATACTGTTATCTCACGTCTTACGTAGTCTCTTATCTCGTTCTTACATAGGGAACTTTCCTCGAAATTGAAAAAAAAATACATTATTACAAAAATAATCATTTATTAATAAGTAATTTAATTACATACTAATCTTACAAGAATTAGAATTTCTGCAAACAGAGTTGCCCTTATTATTAGCTGATTTGCCAATTTTCAGTGAAGACAGGTCTTTTGTTTTCCAACATGACGGTTGTCCCGCTCATTGGAGAATAACCGTCAGGGAGTACTTGAATGATGCATTCCCGGACTCATGGATTGGGAGGGATGGCCCTATTCCTTGGCCTCCACGTTCTCCAGACTTAACTCCGTTGGATTTTTACGTCTGGGGACGGGCCAAAGAACTCGTCTACGCCACGGAAGTTGAGACAAGAGATGATTTAGTCCAACGCATTGAGGCGGCTTTCATGACGATCAAAGCAGAAATGCGTTTACGCACCACTACAGTTGAGATAAGACGAAGATGTCGCGCGTGCATACGCAATAGTGGTAGACAGTTTGAACAAGACTTGTAAGATTAGTATGTAATTAAATTACTTATTAATAAATGATTATTTTTGTAATAATGTATTTTTTTTTCAATTTCGAGGAAAGTTCCCTATGTAAGAACGAAATAAGAGACTACGTAAGACGTGAGATAACAGTATCTATCTACTAATAGCATGTAATTTATGCGAAAACTAGTGTTTTAAACGTAATATCCAATA
This sequence comes from Cosmia pyralina, assembly GCA_946251885.1. NCBI lineage: Eukaryota > Metazoa > Arthropoda > Insecta > Lepidoptera > Noctuidae > Cosmia > Cosmia pyralina. The sequence continues at coordinate 16,482,918 of OX276369.1, read as the reverse complement.
TCAGCCTGATGTGTCTCGACTACACATTTAGCTAATTATTAAAGATATTAAAAGAGTTTTTTAACACATTGCATACCGTTGGAAAGGGGATAGACTAGAGAACTTTTTAAAATAATTCGAAGATCCCGATCGCTTTTAGTTTTTTTTTTATAGCTATTTAAAGTTGAGTTTTAAGTTCATTTTTTATTTTTCCAAAAACTTTGTGATTTATTAAAAAAAAACTAGATGTAACTGGCAAGTAATTTTAAATTTGATAGAGCCATACAACAGTACATATGTAAATAAAAATGAAATTTGACGACTACACTTAAAACTTTTTTTTAATTTAAGCTTTAATGCTGAGTTTTGGATTTTTTCAAAATAAAAATTAGAAAGTTGTAATAAAAAAACCGGTGTGGCCAAAAATGAGTACTTGAGCCTGAAGCGATAGCAAATGACCTCTTCTTTCGGCCAATTCAATTTGGCAAACGATGCACCAAACACCCTGTATAAAGAATAAAACAAAACTTGTGTTAACAAATATAGCTTAAAACTATTTTAGTAGCACTTCACTTCACTAGCTTGTCCTTGTGCTGCCCTGTGGTACTAGTCCGCGGAAGCGACGGAAAACCACTCCTGCGGCCAAGTCATCTTCCTTGACGAGGGGCAGACAACAATTCGGTACTCGCACCACGAACGCCTTGAAGATGACGTTGCGATGCAGCTCCAATAACTGCACCCTCGGCGTGTACCTCGTCTTCTGGCGCACGTACTCCATGATGTCCTCCGCCTTAGTGGTGTAGTGTAGGCTGGAGATATAAACCGATGTGTGCGGCTTTGTGGTACACATGTTCACTTTGCCCTTCGAGCAAAGGACCCAATGGCTACCTTGTTGATGACAGTGGGCTAATTCGCCTACAAGGTTCTTGTTGTAGTCATTATTGAATAGAATAGAATATCTTTTTTTTTTTTGCATAAAATATGGTACATAAAAGGTCTTAAATAAAAAATAGTTCCATATATTTTGCTTACTTTTTCAGCATGCAAAAAATCCCATTAAAAATAAAAATATAAACAAAAACACTTATTATTATATTTTTTTATTCACATGATCTCAGTACCTAGGTACTGAGAAAATATTAAAAAATGTTAAGTTAAATAAATCTTATGTAGGAATAGTGAGATCATATTAAGTATTGATGAATTTAAATACCTGCCTTATATAAGATACTCAGCTTAATTATTTTGTATTTAGCATATAATTTAAGAATTCACCTATAGAGCCTATTATAGAGCCATTTCTTAAGTTTTATTTTAAAATAATTTAATGGTAGCTCTCCGATCTGTTTAGGTATTTGGTTATAGATTTTGACAGACATATTATAACAGTTGTTCTGGAATAGTGTGCTTCTACATCTTGTGACAGCCAGTCCGGTTGGATCTCTTGAAAGGATTTTTTTTTTATTTTCAATGGCTTTAGTAAACAGTTCAGAGTGCTTTTTAACAAATATTCCCACTTGCAATATGTTCAGACTAGATAGAGTTAGTAATCCTAATTTCTTAAATAGAGGTCTACAAGATTCAAACGGTCCGACCCCACAAATTGCTCTGACACATTTTTTTTGTCATGAAGACTGAAATAAAACAAGTTTTGACATCGTAATCAAGTAAAACGATTCCAGTACAATATTTGTAATTTATGAATACTTAGAGGGGGCCTGATGACCTGACTAACAGGTTTTTGTAAACCTTAATTTAGGCACAATTTAAGTGCGAAATTGTATCTGTAGCCTTTTTTTTTTAAGCTGTAATTTGTGGAAAGAAAATAAAAATCGGTTATATTCTAATCATTATCCTTTCTTCTTTATACAAAGGCAATCAATACGTTGCTAGGCAACAATAGTGGCAGCGAACCAGCTAAAACCACAGATTATAGTTTGTTTACATTGAACACGAAATAGTTTTTAACAGTTCTTTTGGCGCGTGGTCAAAATAGGAACTGACGCTGCCATACCTGTAAAAAAAAACACAAAATGTTTACCAACAACGCCCCCGGCAATGTCATTTAAGCGTCAAAAACTCAAAAGATCCTTGTAGCACTCTACTAATTGCTTCAAACAGATTTACTTCAATAAATGTGGGACTGTAATCGGGACTGACACTATAACGCCGATTTACTAATTAACTGAGAAACAATAAATTATGCAATCTTTATAATAGGTACATAGAGGGGTATAAATAAACGATAACAGCGCGCGCCTTCTACTTTTGTACGTGTTTGTATACATTTCCAGTTTACACTGACCTCTCATTGTAAGGAAATCCTATACAATGCGAGATTAGCTTATACTGGATAATTATAGCTTGATCTGTAGCCGGCTTGTACTTCCCGAATTCTCGGAATTTTGGCGAGCGGGCAGCGTGACCACAATCGGGTGTGTGTGCGTGTGCATCGTGTAACGTCGTTTCAGTTCGGAACTATTCGGAACGGCGTTTGTGTGCGTGTAGCGCCTAACTGCTCATCACTGATACTATCTCTGTCGGTCACGATGGCCAAGTGAGATAGCGTGCGTTTTGGCGACGCCCACCAGTGAGTTCGTGTCCGCGGCTTGGTGCACCTTATGAACACAACGTGTGGCGAGAATGCAGTCTTTTCCTTTTTGCTTCTTTGGGTCCGAAAAATTAGTCTGGGCGTAAACCAATGACTATATGCTATGGTTTAATTCTCTTTGGCGTAAACCTTCTGGTCCGTCAACATTTTTTTCTCAACTTGAGATGCTTGTAAATAATAAATATTCTACTATGCAATGTGGTTTTATTTATTTATTATGTTAAGAATTAACACATCATTCAATATAAAAACAGGCACGCCATGACTCGTTTTTTTTTAATAATTGCCATTTCCTTGAAATCGAAGATAAAAATTCTCTTTGTTCATGTTTACAACCAATTCTAAACATTTAGTCGAACGAAATGCACGCTTATAAATAAAGCTCAGTCCCTTACCAGTATAAGTAAACACGTGCAAGTGTATCCACAATTTTTGTAAACATCTGGCGCCCGGCCGGGATGACCGCAATCGGCTCAACGAACTTTTTTCGCGCGCTTTTCTCACACGCGAGCGGAATAAGAAATTATCACTTCTGACTCCACAGAAAGTAACGTACAGTAGAATACATTAGGTCGGCATAGAATTGACTTGTATAATAGGAAATTATCATCATTTATCTGACTCCATCATATCTTTACCTAGTATTAGGTGGGAAACTGTTGCACGGAACGGCTATTAGCATTAGGGTAGTCATAATCTAGCCTAATCAAATAAAAATATTTATTCGCTAGAATATGGTACATGGGGTGTTAGGTTGTTTAATTTCAGCATATCCTGCCATAACGTGGCGTGCAAATGTATTTAAAATCATGCGATGTCAACTATTCTAAGTTACAAATTAAAGATTCTATTGTCTTCTAAATAGTCATTAATGGTATAATATCTTTTAAATAGTAGTAGTTTGAAAAGTATCTTTTTAAACATTGTCAGCGGTAGGTCTTGAAAACTATTTGGTAAATGATTGTAAATAATAATCGACATGCAGTATACTTACATTTTTCTTAAATAATTTTAGTTTCATTGGTGGCAGCCGAAGTCTATCTTTATGCCTTGTTCGGCTATTTGGCCTGTCGGTGCTAGTTTTAAATAAATTATAATTTCTCTTAACAAAAATACATATTTCAAAAATTGAATAAACATGACAAAGGTAGAATTTCAAGTTTTTGAAATAGTGGCTTACAGCTGTCTAAAAATGAGCTCCACAAATTGCTCGGATACATTTTTTTTGAGCTTTAAAAACTCTGTCAAAATCTACTGAGTTACCCCATATAACAATGCCGTATCTAAGTACGGGCGATACGTAACCATGGGTAACAATTTAGGTAAGTATATTAAAATCGGGCGTACTTCCTGTAAGCCAACAGACTATGTACTACTCACTACACAGGCCCTTAAGGTAGGCGAGTCTATACAAGGAGCAGAGTTCCATTCGTCAGCTCGCCTCGTGCTTCCCAGTTGCAGGCAGAAGCTGTCGACGCCACGGCGCCGTCAGATCACGTCGGGGTCACCAAATGTTGGGTACATTCAAGTAAAACTGAAGTCGTGTATATATGTGTGTGTGTGTGTAATTATAGTATAATTTTCCGTTTTTAAAACGTGTATAGTTAACAAAGATAAAGTTTCTTGCGCGACAAGTCTCGTATATATTAGTCTATTTGAGTGTTTCCCATAGTTTTATTGATATTTTCCTCAACCTCTGCTTTCTTTCTACGAACTTCTGACCTTGCTTCTGTATCGAGGAACGTAGTTTTCAGTTTCTAGTATTCAAATATGTAAAATGTTAATTTGTACTTCCTGTAAAAACACATTTTAGTGCACGGACTAGAAAAAAAGAAGGACTCCAATGAAAAAAAAATACATAAGAGCTACAATTCAGATTATATTTTTTGACAATATAAGATTCTAATTATTGCGAGCATAAAATTTATCTGGCGTAGTTAAATGTTTCTTAACGAACATATTAGTATCATTAATAAAATATTTGTATCCAAATCATATTAGGTCTTTACCTATGAAATTGCCGTTCTGCAGTACTGGCCATTTCAAATCAAAATAATTTTTGTTTGGCTAAGAATTCTAATTTCAAATTAATTTTATTTTAAAAACATGGATTTTTTTCCAAAAGTAGTCATTTGTCTATTGATTAGTGTTACATTTTCATCGCATTTCAATCTTTTTCGTCATCATGGATACGTTAAAAATTCGAGTAATTATGGAATATGAGTACCGTCGTGGCAGCAACGCGGCACAAGCGGCACGCAACATCAACGACGTTTACGGAGCTAACACTACAAACCAACGCACCACTTGTTATTGGTTTGCTCGCTTCCGTTCTGGAAATTTCGACCTGAAAAATGAACCTCGCGGTCGTCCGAAGACTTTGGTCGACAATGACTAATTAAAGGCGATTGTGAAAGCTGATGATACACAATCTACGGCTGAATTAGCAGCAGCTTTCGACGTTAGCGTCAAAACAATATTGGTCCATTTGCGTCAAATTGGCAAGGTAAAAAGCTTGACAAATGGGTGCCCCACGAACTCAATGATCGCCAGCGCGAAGTACGCGTCGAGACGTGCCTTGCACTGCTCAACAGACGCACAAATGAAGGAATTTTGAACCGCATTGTTACCTGCGATGAAAAATGGATTCTGTTTGATAACCGCAAGCGCTCAGCAAGTTGGTTGGATCCTGGTTCAGCACCTAAACAATACCCTAAACGAAAACTTACCCCTAGAAAAGTGATGGTCACTGTTTGGTGGTCTAGCGCCGGTGTGATTCATCACAGCTTCTTACCAAACGGAGTGAGCATTACTTCAGATGTGTACTGTGAAGAACTGAACACAATGATGGAGAAGCTGGCACATCTCCAACCAGCATTGGTCAATCGCTCGTCTCCGCTGCTCCTGCACGACAACGCGTGACCTCATACTGCACAGCAGACGGTCTCCAAGTTGCAAGAACTGGGGTTGGAAGCTCTCCGTCATCCGCCCTACTCACCAGACCTTGCGCCTACAGACAACTACTTTTTCCAGAATTTGGATAACTTCTTGGCGGGAAAAAAATTCAATACCCGAGAGGCAGTACAAAATGCCTTTGAAGAATTTGTTGCCTCCCGTCCAGCTGATTTCTTTAAGAAGGGCATCAATAAACTGCCACTGCGTTGGCAAAGATGCATTGATTGCATGGGTGATTACTTCGTTTATTCGAATTAAAAATTGCATGAAAAAAATTCGTTTAAATTTTTTCATACAAAACGGCAATTTCATAGGTAAAGACCTATTATTTACACACAAAAATCATCAATACATCTTTCTAAGCTAGATTTCCTGCGGATTCGTCTAATTTACGAAATCACCGGAGAGGTATCGAGGGTCGTTGGTTATTTCTGTTATTATTTGACGAGAATCCCACACAAATCCATAAAGGATCCATAGATTTCCAATAAGCGAAAATATTGTTCGTAATCCATTTCAAGATTACGTCCAGACATGAACAATTGACACTTTTATCAAAATAGTGATATTTGGCGATAATTGTTTTAAGGTTCTGATGAAAATATTTAGAATACATTTAAATGTAAAGTAAGTAACTAGTAATAAACAATAAATAAATGCTTAAGATTATATTTCATTGTTTCCTGGTACGCCCTATTCTTTATTTGTAATACCTATCTTATTTAGGATGTATGTATGTGACGGCAACCATATTGTTTAGCAGCTGCGAGAGACGGGGACTAGTTGGCGCTAGTGGAACGTGCACCGGACGCATCGTAGACAAATCATTAACTCTAAAGGACTTGAGTCCAATCCAGTAAAATTTTGTAACGACCACCACTAGCGATCGCCTTATAGGTATGTTTTATTAGTTCCGAAACGGCAATTCGTTTCATGATCTCGGTGATTGCAGATCACCGGTGTGGATTGGGGGCTGACTAAGGAGCTGCGCTGTTGAGTCGACATGCACTAACGCTTCCAACAAATACTAACGCTTCCACCACATATAACATACGCTGTCACGTGATGCGTGCTAGGATAATTTAGGCGTGTCACGTGACAAACCCCAGACACTGATGTTTGGGTTAATCCTACATATGCATTGGTATATTTTTAAGTGAGCAATAAATAATACATAATTTTATATTTTGTTTACAGTGTGTAAACAAAATAAGTGTAATAAAAAGAAAACGTGAGATCGGGGAACCTCCGTCGGGAATGAGGTTCCTTCTCACGTATTCATCAATCACCAATGTCTCCATGAGATCTTTCAAATGGGTCCTAAGACGATGGTTCTACGTAGCGCCGTCACTGAGATCCTATACACCCACCGTTGGAGTCCACCATCAGCCAGGTGACATCATCAGTCGCCTAGGTCTCAAGGTAGACGAACGAAATTCTCAAGATAGCTAAAAACGATAAAAAATAATAAACACAATAGAAATAATGTATCTACTATGACGGCAGGTAGGTAGGTGCTCAGTTTTGGAGACCTCGGCCACGCTTCGCATGTTATTGTTATATTTTGATTTTATTTGGAAAAAATAACGCATAGGTACAGTCCACCCGTCACAAAAGTCGTCGAGACACTGACGGACGTATCGCGTTCCGAGTACCTACCTACGTGTCACAGGCCTTTGCGGGAGTGCACTGGTGAAGTTTCTTGTTTTTATTTATTATTTTAAAATATTAAAAGAAATAAAAAAAAAAAAGCAATATAAATTGCGAAATACATCATTACATATTTTTTGATTCATGCCGAGCTATTCAGCCGTTACAGAGAAAATTTACGATTTAGTTTAAAACCTTTTTTAAACTGAAAAAATCTTTGAAATAGGCCCTTGCCTATTTCAAAGATTTTTTCCGAATATTTTGGAAAGTTTTTTTTTTTATGGCAACGCACATTAAATTGCGTTTTACCGAAAACTACAGTTAGTAATTTTCATCGTAACTCACCTATTATACCTTACAAATTTTATAATCTGTGGCCATTGATATATACATATATCAATGACTGTGGCGCGTGTTAAGCTATTGTGTCATGAAGCGGGATGCGCTGTGGTAGCCCGCGAAATTCATTTTTTTTTTGGGTTTTTTGCAATTCACAGGTCCGTGTCAGGTTGAATCTTGGTCAAAATATGATACGCGGGAATAAAACTTAAGTAGTTATATAATTTTAATCATGAAAATCATCAATACGTCTCTCTAAGTTCGATTTCGTGCAGATTCGTCGAACGAACGAAATCTAACGACTCTGCACGAATTCTAACTTAAATATAGATGTATTGATGATTTTCATGGTTAAATTATTACCGCGTATCATATTTTGATCAAGATACAACCTGAAACGGACCTGCAAATTGCACAAAAAGCAAGAAAATTTGAATTTCGCGGGCTACCACAGCGCATCCTCCTTAAAAATACTTTTCTAAGCGATTCCATAGATACTCCTAAGAAATATTAAAATATGCTTGTAATCAATATCATTCATTACTCATACACTTACTTACCTGCCTATAATTAATTTATACCTAGGTAAAGGTATTTGTTTTCTGTCTTGTATGGATCAGAATGTTGGGCCACAAAAGGGATAAATGAAAAGCAGTTGCATGCAGCTGAGATGAGAATGCTAAGAGGGATGTGTGGTGTTACACGAATGGATAGAATAAGAAATGAGTACATAAGAGGAAGTCTAAAAGTGGCACCGGAGACTGAAAAGTTGTGCGGAAATCGGCTGTCATGGTATGGGCATGTGATGCGGAGGAGTGAGGAAAATGTCGTGAGGAAAGTTTTGAGTATGAATGTCGATGGCTATAAGAGTAGGGGAAGACCAAAGAAACGATGGATGGATTGTGTGAAAGATGACATGGCTAGAAAGGGGGTGACTACCGAGATGACGAATAACAGAGAAGTATGGAAAAAAAGGGCATGTTGCGCCGACCCCAAATAGATTGGGATAAGGGCAGGAGAATGATGATGTAAAGGTATTTGTTTTCTAATGAACAAGTATAAACTATACGTGATGAGTGCGTGAATCCATGTAACCCAGTATATTGAATGAATGAATTAATTTAATTAATACTTACAGAAAAAGTACATGAACTACTGAATCTAATTGTTAGTACGTCATCATTGAAGTATAAAAGCAGATCTAGACCGATCAGTTGCAGAACGTACCTTTCTCAAAATTTGCCATTTTAACCGACGAAAAAAAAAGGAGGAGGTTCTCAATTCGACACCTTTTTTTTTATGTATGACCACGCATAACTTTTTACAGAGTCGTCCGATTTGAAAAAATTTTGTTTTATTCGAGAGGGTATACATCAAAGTTGGTCCCATATAAAATTGATTAAATTTGTTTTTGAGTTAGCTTCAATAATAGGTATTTTTTCCCCACTTTTATATGGATGATGTTCTAGTTTGTTTTGCAGGTAGTGGTATTAGAATTTGTGTGGGGTAGGTACCACAACTAAAAAGTGAAAAATAAAAACTTCTTTCGACTTCCGAAATTAAAGGTATTTTTCACTTTGTAGTGTTGTTTTTGGAAGTCGGTTATATTTTTTTGTAAAAAAGTTTTTATCACATGAACGAACGACCGAAATGCTACCTATGTCGAATGTGACCGCGCCTATCGTTCTGCACCCGAACGCACCCGAAGTACGCACGAAGCGCCCGCGCGCGCTCAATTTTCATTAAAATTGAGAGTTCAAAAAGTTATTCTACATAATTATATCCAATAGTAGAAATTAAGCTGGTTTCTATAGAGATTAAGAAAGCAATTATTTTTGGAGAACATATGTTTTAGGAAACTTAGTTTGTTTTTCAGAAATTTAGTTTATTATTTGAAACGATTATTTTTCTTAGAATTGTAATTTGAATAAGCTCATGTTTGTTTGTTAAATACTTACAAAAAAAAAAAAAAGTTAAGCTTTACACTGTAATTTTGAATAAAAGGTTTATTTAAATGTAATATAAACATAACCTAAAAATAACAAAATTATATCTAAAAAATTAAAATTTAGCATCGAAAAATTCCTCCGCATCGTTGTCGACTGTCATAGTACCTAAGAGACTGGCGGCATTGCCACGTTGTATGGCAATGCTAAGCCTCTGGCCAAGGTAAAAGCCAGCCCTTTGGTCATGGGAAGTGTCAACCAGCCGCTTGGAGATGTCGTTGAATAAACCATGAGCACTCGGACCCCACGGCCCAAGGGTTTCAACCCCAATAGGCTCGAAAATATAATTATCGATAATGTTATTATAGTTTCGCCGCTAGAGGTTTTCCGCAGCCGCAGCAGCAGTGCCAACATAGCACGCCGATTTCATTTCAATTTTAAATTGGAATGAAATAATATCATCATCATCTGCTTAGCCTTTTCCCAACTATGTTGGGGTCGGCTTCCAGTCTAACCGGATGCAGCTGAATACCAGTATTTTACATGGAGCGACTGCCTATCTGACCTCCACAACCCAGTTACTGGGTAATACGATACCCCTTGGTAAGACTGGTTGTCAGACTTTCGGGCTTCTGACGACCCGTAACGACTGTCAAAGATCCACGAATGACAGCCGGGACCAACGGCTTAACGTGCTTTCCGAGGCACGGAGGAGTCTCGGTATGTAAAGAATGGTCACCCATCCACGGACCGACCCCGGCAAGCGTAGCTTAACCTGATGGATCGACCCGTGCGGCTGTTATTACTTAGCCACGAGCTCCTCCTCCTCCTAATATCTACCTACTGAAATACCCTATTGCATGTGTTAGAAAGTGGATTGTACACTAACCTTATAGGTATATATTAGGTCTTTACCTATGAAATTGCCGTTCTGCAGTACTGGCCATTTCAAATCAAAATAATTTTTGTTTGGCTAAGAATTCTAATTTCAAATTAATTTTATTTTAAAAACATGGACTTTTTTTTCCAAAAGTAGTCATTTGTTTATTGATTAGTGTTACATTTTCATCGCATTTCAATCTTTTTCGTCATCATGGATACGTTAAAAATTCGAGTAATTATGGAATATGAGTACCGTCGTGGCAGCAACGCGGCACAAGCGGCACGCAACATCAACGATGTTTACGGAGCTAACACTACAAACCAACGCACCACTTGTTATTGGTTTGCTCGCTTCCGTTCTGGAAATTTCGACCTGAAAAATGAATCTCGCGGTCGTCCGAAGACTTTGGTCGACAATGACGAATTAAAGGCGATTGTGGAAGCTGATGATACACAATCTACGGCTGAATTAGCAGCAGCTTTCGACGTTAGCGTCAAAACAATATTGGTCCATTTGCGTCAAATTGGCAAGGTAAAAAAGCTTGACAAATGGGTGCCCCACGAACTCAATGATCGCCAGCGCGAAGTACGCGTCGAGACGTGCCTTGCACTGCTCAACAGACACACAAATGAAGAAAATTTTGACCGCATTGTTACCTGCGATGAAAAATGGATTCTGTTTGATAACCGCAAGCGCTCAGCAAGTTGGTTGGATCCTGGTTCAGCACCTAAACAATGCCCTAAACGAAAACTAACCCCTAGAAAAGTGATGGTCACTATTTGGTGGTCTAGCGCCGGTGTGATTCATCACAGCTTCTTACCAAACGGGGTGAGCATTACTTCAGATGTGTACTGTGAAGAACTGAACACAATGATGGAGAAGCTGGCACATCTCCAACCAGCATTGGTCAATCGCTCGTCTCCGCTGCTCCTGCACGACAACGCGCGACCTCATAATGCACAGCAGACGGTCTCCAAGTTGCAAGAACTGGGGTTGGAAGCTCTCCGTCATCCGCCCTACTCACCAGACCTTGCGCCTACAGACTACTACTTTTTCCAGAATTTGGATAACTTCTTGGCGGGAAAAAAATTCAATACCCGAGAGGCAGTACAAAATGCCTTTGAAGAATTTGTTGCCTCCCGTCCAGCTGATTTCTTTAAGAAGGGCATCAATAAACTGCCACTGTGTTGGCAAAGATGCATTGATTGCATGGGTGATTACTTCGATTAATACAAATAAAAAATGCATGAACAAAATTCGTTCAAATTTTTTCATACAAAACGGCAATTTCATAGGTAAAGACCTATTATATATCCACTTAATTAAAAGCTTTGTATGTCAAGATGATTATTAGTTATTTACTGTGTATGAAACTAGTTATGAACATGGTGTGTAAGGAAAGGGTTTCATGAAGAAAAGCACAGAAAGACAAGACTAGGTATTTATTATTTCAATTAGGCTTGTCAATAATTATTTATCTAAGAAAGCTATTTGTCCGTTCGCAAAACTAGATAACCATGGAGAAGAACGGACAAGAAACTCCACGGGAACTTTAGTATTTTATCCATACATTTTTACATTAGGATCAGTCTTAATTAGGTATCACATTACCTTATAAATATAGATCAGATCATCATAGATCATTTTTCTCAAAGTTAGCAACTATAACAATAGATAGGAATTGCACAATATCATGAGCAATATTAGTCGTATTATAACACGTACAGAACAACATAGTTATCAACAATAATCAAGATATAATATTATCAATCAACTTACATGAACATTGTAGTTAGATCTTTCACAAGATCCAAGAGAATCCATTATACACAGAACTTCTGCTATGCAGCGTGGTGTTTTACATTGGCTTAGCCAATGACGTATTATAACTTTTAGCAACTTAATAATTACGGACATGGGACACCACTCATGGTCTGTCTGTACCGTTTAACAGTTGTAACCAAAAGACTTGGATGATAGGACCTCCTTAGCAGCTTTATATTTACGGCAGACACCAGAGGGTCTTTACCGTACGACAGCTAGCATAACGAGTCCCCCTAATTCGGGGTAGTCCCGTCTTTTATAGTTTTTAAATATTGCTGGTACCTACCTACTAGGTACAAACTATTCCCACCTCTTGGCGCCATTTTAGACCAATCACAGATGGTTATACATAATTGCCAAATAACTTCTAAAATAGGTATTACTTAACAAATCATATATTGCGAGACTGTTTTAAAACATTAAGGGATCATTTAGGAATACAGTTATTGTGTATTTATAATCTAGAAGTAAGATCTGATACGATATTAGTTTCAACCAATCAAGGGTCATGATTTATTTCTGCCAATCACAGGTTGTGACTATTGTTACAAGTTATTTAGAAATAACTTGGTACATAGAAATTGCAATGTAAAATCATGAGAAACATTATTAGTATCATATTAATTATTACTTATTCATTTACAGTATTGTTATTATAATAAAGTCTAAACTTGATTATCAGTAGCCACCATCATTGCCTATTGTGCGACAACTCTACAATCGTTGTTGGTAATACGAGTCTTTTAAGTCACAATATAAGCAATTAATATAAAATACATCTGTCTATGAAATATCAATCAAAGAAATGCAAATAACAATATGTACATTTCTACATATAAAACATTAATTTACGTTTAATAAAGTTTATTCAAATGTTACAGAAATGGAACGTTTCCGAACGTCACTGTCATCTGTCATTCTGACAGAGTGACACTGACGTTCGTAATAAGATTATCAATAAACTATTCAATTACTTAATTATTCTCCATAAATACGAACAATCGTTAATAATCCAACACATGCATGGCCCTATTCTATAAGCGGCCTAAGCATCAACCAGCCACTTCATTAAATGTTGTATAAACGTATTGGCTGAATATCATTCGGCCGTCGATTGAATGGCGGCGTTTAGTGAAAAGGCTAGGCGGTTGACCAAACGGCTAATTCAACCAGTTGGTTGCAACAGAGGCATTGCGAGCAGGCGAGCAATCTTTATTTGAAGGGTTAGCAATCGGATTGGTGCAACTCGGGCATATCCATTTACAGTATTTATCGGCGGCGGCAGGAATATTCGGTACAGATCAAACAAAGTAAAAATAAAAATCGTATATTTCTACATTACAATTACAATGAGGAGATAGCGTTGCTGCCAAACTAGGCGCAGCCGTGTATTGGACACCATTACATAAAACATTTTGGTTATTTGTTAACAAAAAGTTGAAATTGTCGGCGACAGTTAAACTTCTTATACCTACATTACGTGATTACAAACTTGCCTACTAAAACTGTGTACGTTACCCCAGCAAGAAATTGTCTCGTAGTTATATGAGTAGAACGTATAATTGGTGCCTTATCTGCTGTAAATGTGGCCCCACATAAAAAATGTGTGCCCCCCGTCGTTTTGGAAAAAAACGGAAAAAACGATTCTTGCTGGGGTAACGTTTTTCTAGCACGAACATTCTAAACGAATGATCGGAGAGAGAAAAATTGTGCATGGCCAGAGAGCTTATATGTGTGCCAAAATGTGCCCCCAAAAATAAAATCTGTGCCCCTTCAGGTTTTCGAGATATTGCATTTCCTGCTGGAGTAACGTTTTGATGAATCGTATATCTCTAAAACCATTGCATGTGCCCCTGTAGAATAAACATACACGAGTAGCTCTTAATGTGTGCCCCTTAGTGCCCCAATTAGATTTAAGAAAATATTTATAGTTTTCAAGTTATCGCGGTTTTATGAAAACCCGAAAAAACATCGCAGCACTTAAATGAGACAAGGTACAAGTTCGCTGATAACTGTATTCGGTCCTTCGTGACGCTAATAATAACCATACAAAGTTTCATAACGGTTCATACATGCGTTTTTCAATAATCTTGCTAAAAGTCAAAACGATGGTGTCATAACTTTGCCGCCGGGGTCGCGGGTAGTTCGAAAGAGATACCGTGGCCCTGGCACGGGCAACTGAAGGAACATGGGTGGGTTTTAGTCAGTAAAAGTCTGACACGCCCTCCCGCTCTGCCCAGAGCGGGAGCAGTCATTTGACGATTTCCCATCCACAAAAAAAAAAAAAAAAAAAAAAAAAAAAAATGGTGTCATAACTTTGACGGCAAAATACAAGGAACCGGCTCAATCCCAGATGTGTAGGTGTAAACCAAAATCATGTGCCTTAAGTCAAAAATATATGGTGAAAATATTCAGCTTGGAATGTTTCGCATTAAGTAAATATTAACAAAACACCAAAATATGTAAACAACGGCTGGTTATCCGACCAAATTTGAATGACTACTAAAAAGCGATGGATTCATACATATCGATGACCTTCTTTACTTTACTCACTAACCGGTTCACACGTGTTGTGCCCGAGTACACTGAAGTAGAAAAGTAATAAGTAATAAAATAAAGTTGTTATTGGATTATATTCTACTAGCTGTTTCTATGACCTTACACATGATTAAGTACATTATAAATAGTAGCCTAAGTGCTATTCCAAGGTAAGTTATCTTCTCCATTCTAAATTTCATAAAAATACATCCAGTAATTTAGGTGTGAACGAAAGATATGGCAAATGGTTAATATCCTGATATTTGCCATTTGCCAGGTCTTTGACCCAAAATTTGATTGGTCCCGATGTTTAAAAAAAAAACATATTTCATGAAATGTGTGAATACCTACTACTAAAAAGAGGCAGCTCTTTTGTATACACCGTATTTGTCTTTTTTATATATATATTTATTTATTGATAAGCCGTAGGTTAGATAAATTAACAGCAAGTTTTTCATCATTAAGGGGAATGCTCCAACCAGCCCGCGAAATTCAAAATTTCTTGCGTTTTTTGCAATTTGCAGGCCAGTGCTAGGTTGTATGTTGATTAAAATATTATTTGCGGCTGTAAGACGTATGTAGTTACAGAATTATAATCATCAAAATCACCAATACAACCCTCCAAGTTCATAAAGGCGTAGGAACAAAAAAAAAAAAAAAAAGTCATTCCTACAGCTTTATGAACTTGAGCGTTGTATTGATGATTTTGATGATTATAATTTTGTAACTACATAATGTCTTACAGCCGCGAATAATATTTTAATCAACATACAACCTAGCACTGGCCTGCAAATTGCAAGAAACGTAAGATAATTTGAATTTCGTGGGTTGGTTGGAGCATTCACCTTAATAGAAGATTCCCTTTTTTCGCCTCCCCACACCGCTGCATATATCTCTGGCCCCGCGGCATCCGCTGACGTCGTGTCGCAAGGAGTCGCTTTGTCTAGCTTGGAGAAAGTGAGACAGCTAGTACGCGTACGGTGTTAGTGTGACAGAGACAGTTACGTGTAACGTCGCTCTATTATGAATAATAGGTACGAAGTGTTTATTGACTAGGAAGTGCGTTTGGATTTTTTCTTGCCACTTGGTATTGGTAAACAGTTGCAGTTATGTTATGACCCCAAAGACACTGTTACGTTGAGTCACGCGGTTGCACTGATACTGTTTGTTTACTTTTTTTTTAAGTTGGTTGAAAGTGGCGTATTAAGCATTTTATAACAATTATGTGGTTGTAGGGGTGGTGAATTTTATGGCACGATCTGCGGTGGTAAGTATTTAATGGCATTGTTTTGACATATTTAAAAATACTTGTACACTTATCAAGTACTTGGATTTTTTTCATTACTTTACCTATTTATTTATTTTTTACAAAACATGTTCTAAATCATGTTTGTTTTGTTTTCATCTGAAAGCATATTCATACTTTCCGATTGGTCCAATAGAAATTTCATCAAAATCGATACAGTAATTTGTTTTCTTTAATACGTATTTAATTCTCTTCTTGTGCTAGGTTGATGATATAATATATAATCCCTTAATTTTTGAACTTTTGAACGCAACTGTACGGACAGCAGCTTAGGTATAATACGTCCAATAAAGAAGGTCATCGATATGTCAGTCGCTTTTTAGTAGTCATTGGAATTTGGTCGAATAACCAGCCGTTGTTTACATATTTTGTTTTTTTGTTTATATTTACTTAATGCGAAACATTCCAAGCTGAATATTTTCACCATATATTTTTGACTAAAGGCACATGATTTTGGTTTACACCTACACATCTGGGATTGAGCCAGTTCCTTGTATTTTGCCGTCAAAGTTATTACACCATCGTTTTGACTTTTAGCAAGATTATTCAAAAACGCATGCATGAACAGTTTTGAAACTTTGTATGGTTATTATTAGCGTCACGAAGGACCGAATACAGTTATCAGCGAACTTGTACCTTGTCTCATTTAAGTGCTGCGATGTTTTTTCGGGTTTTCATAAAACCGCGATAACTTGAAAACTATAAATATTTTCTTAAATCTAATTGGGGCACTAAGGGGCACACATTAAGAGCTACTCGTGTATGTTTATTCTACAGGGGCACATGCAATGGTTTTAGAGATATACGATTCATCAAAACGTTACTCCAGCAGGAAATGCAATATCTCGAAAACCTGAAGGGGCACAGATTTTATTTTTGGGGGCACATTTTGGCACACATATAAGCTCTCTGGCCATGCACAATTTTTCTCTCTCCGATCATTCGTTTAGAATGTTCGTGCTAGAAAAACGTTACCCCAGCAAGAATCGTTTTTTCCGTTTTTTTCCAAAACGACGGGGGGCACACATTTTTTATGTGGGGGCACATTTACAGCAGATAAGGCACCAATTATACGTTCTACTCATATAACTCTCTGTTCTGTAACGTACACACTAAAACTACGTCAGGCGCTGATTAATTAGACAGGAATAAACTAAAGTTTATTTTCTGTCCTTTTTCTTATTGAAATACAAAGAAAATGGTAAACTGAACTTTAATTTCGTTTTTTAATAAAAAGGAAATTTAAGTTCAGTTCACCGGCATTGGTTGCGTAGCATTTTCAAAATATGATATTTCTAACTCTAGGAAACAATATTGGATTTACGGAATATTAACGTTCCATAATTTTGATTAAGTATTAGGTATATTATTTGAATTTGAATTAAAGAAAACTATGTTCTGGAATATTTGAGACCATCAATATAATTTGAAATAGTGTTAAATTTTCGTTGAATTACTTGATATAAAAAAAAACTTATTTATAATGTTATAATGCTGTGACTTTAACCAAAAACTATGTCCTTGTAATTAATTTAAGAAATACCTTACGCTATATGTAGTTCGACTTTTAATCGTATTCAGTAACTTGACAGTTCTAAGAATAGTAAGTTATAATAAGTTATTACTTAAATTTAAAATAAAAAGTTTGCTTTATATGTACCTTATTGATGTTCATTCACTTTCGTTCATTCTTACACTAAATCATTATCTATTTTTTTTTTATCAAAATTTGGTCCCTTCAACTGTCAAGTTATTGAATACAATTAAAATTCGAACTATTATAATGATTATTAAACATTTTACGTAAAGAATGTTTTTTTTTATTTGTTGTTTTGCATTTCATCCATAAATTAATTGCATATGAACCATGCTTTACAATTTGTCGCGTTACCATCCGTAACCGTCCGTAACCGTCCGTAACCGCGATACCGGCAAACTTACTCGGCCTCACCCTTTTGGTTATTTGTTAACAAAAAGTTGAAATTGGCGGCGACAGTTTTGCAGTCTCGAAGAGGTTTATTTAATCTCTTCGAGACTGCATAACTAAAATTACAAAAATAAACTTAATTATAGTAGGAAAACTAAAATCAATTCTTAGATAACATCCATCAGACATCCTAACTAGTAATAGTAATACTTCTTTATTTCTCCTCACAATGACAAGCTTATTCTAGGTTTCACATATTATTTGTTATTAGCAATCTGAGGAGCTGGTGTCTGAGTTAGGAGTAAAAAGCCTGTATTACAAATCACCAGGTCCCCACCCCACGGAAGGACAGGAAGTTTAACTTAACAAAAATAATTATGATATTACAATCTAACATCAGGAGATTTAAGACTAAAAACTTAAGTTATTATAATTATGGGGGTTCAAGTTAAAAATAAACTATAAACAAACAAAATGTTAAACAGGGCGCCTAAGGGTGTGTGTGTGTCTATGAGAGTGTTTAATGTTGGTGTGTAGTGTTGAGTGTCAGGTGTAGTGTGCCGATGCGTACGTGAGAGGGTTTTGGTGCAAGTTATAAACTTTTAAATCGTACTAACTTAATTCATATGAAGTAGACTTTCTGTAAAATTATAATCCAATTTTTTAACCAGTCCGAAACCAAAGACTTACATTTGGTTTTTGGCAAGGGATATATCATTAAGGCTCGATTTACCTTATTGTATAAGATTTGCACCCTGGTAGCAGAAAAACCGATGTGCAAACTTAGTGTAGGTAATATTATAGCGATAGTGAGTTTGTTTGTTTATTACGCTTTCACGCTAAAACGGCCTGAACGGATTTGTATGTAATTGGGCAAATGGCTAAATGACCTGGATTAGGACATAGGATACTTTTTATTCTGGTAGTACGTTTCTGTGGGATAAATTGCGACCACCACGCGGGCGAAGCCGCGGGAAAAAGCTAGTAATTATTATAAATTCGAAAGTAACTCTGTCTGTATGTTACCTTTTCACGCCTAAACCACTGTAGTGCTATTCTGTAAACATCTCACCGTGATAACTCAGGTGAAGTGAGCGTGAAGTGAGCCGTCATTCCACCTAATGCTAGGGGTTGACACTATTGACAGCTCACTTTAAGATCACTTCACTCATGTTTTCACGGTGAGATATTTACAGAATAGCACTACTGGAACCGATTTCGATAAAATTTGGCAAGGAGATATGTGGCATCCTGGGGAAGGACATAGGCAAATTTTTGGTGTATTGCCGTTCGTCCCCTCGACTTTGTCCCCCTAGGGGGATGAACGGGAATTCGTAATTTCTTTTCCCGATCGTCCCCTGATTTTGTTGGTGGGGACGAACGAAAAAAAATAATAAATTATTCCCGTTCGTCCCCACCAACAAAATCAGAGGACGATCGGGAAAAAAAATAACGAATTCCCGTGCCTCTAGGGGGACGAAATCGAGGGGACGACCGGGAATACACCAGTTATTTTTGTTTGAAAAATTATAACCAAGGGGGTGATATGGGGATGAAAGATTGTATGCTTTGTCTCCAACTAATGCTTTGCCTCCAGACCCTTAATTCAAAGACCACATAACAATTCCTTACTTGGAAACCACGTCAATTCCTTGAGTTCACGCTCACGACATCTGCTAATAACATATTCTCTATGACACAATGAACGAATCTGCTATATTTAAAAAGCGGCCAAGTGCGAGTCGGACGCGCCCATGAAGGGTTCCGTAGCAGCAAGTAACATAATATAAAAGTTCTTGTAGTTCGTTGTAACTTTGATCGATGTTTTAATAATAGACCGATGTATGACGTATTAAAAAAAAACTACTCACTAGATCTCGTTCAAACCAATTTTCGGTGGATGTTTATATGATAATGTACATCATATATTTTTTTGTAGTTCTATCACACAAATTTTTTTTTGGGTTACAATGTTAAGTTTGTTTTTGGGATAAATTCGTTTTAACCACGGAACCCTTCATTGTGCGTGGTCCGACACGCACTTGGCCGGTTGTTTTCATAGTGCCCCGTTTCGTATCCTCTAACCAAATCCCTTTATGTCAAGGACTAGCAGAGAAATGTGCTGACTAATCATTATATTCTACATCCACACCTTTTTAATCGTGATTAAAAATAGGCTGATTTAGTTTGACAATCAAAATTTTAGGTGAGAAACAGAGGTTAGGACAAATTCAGAATAGCAAAATTGCCATTTTCACTGAAATAAATGATTTAGTGCTGTCAAACTATGATATAGTTAAGTAGTGTCACTTTAGTCAATTTCAGAATAGGAAATCGTTGTTTGACAGGAATAAACAAAATTTTTGTGATTTTTAGTCTAGTTTAGTGAATTTTGTGACAAGAGAATTGGCAACAGTGTGTTTAAGGTTACGTATATGTTGCAATAAAGTAGACTTTACCCTAAAACTACGCTGACATACATCACACTTGTATGGTTTTTCACCAGTGTGTATTCGAATATGTTGTGTTAAACTGTACTTGCCTCTAAAAACACGCTGACATTCATCACACTTGAATGGTTTTTCACCAGTGTGTATACGAACATGATAGGCTAAAGAACTCCACTCACTAAAACTACGCTGACATACTTCACACTTGTAACGTTTTTCGCCAGTGTGTATAAGAGCATGCTTTACTAAATAACTCTTTTCCCTAAAACTACGCTGACATACATCACACTGGAATGGTTTTTTACCAGAGTGCGTACGTATATGTCGTGATAAATCACTCGAATGACTAAAACTACGCTGACATACATCACACTTGTATGGTCTTGCACCAGTGTGTCGACGAACATGATAGGCTAAAGTACTCCTGTCCCTAAAACTACGTTGACATACATCACACTTATAGGGTTTCTCACCAGTGTGTATACGTATATGATTAGTTAAAATACACTTGTGATTAAAACTACGCTGACATACATCACACTTGTATGGTTTTTCGCCAGTGTGTAGAAGAACATGCTTTACTAAATGAATCTTTTCCCTAAAACTACGCTGACATACATCACACTGGAATTGTTTTTTACCAGAGTGCGTACGTATATGTTGTGATAATTGACTCGAAAGACTAAAACTACGTTGACATACATCACACTTATAGGGTTTCTCACCAGTGTGTATACGAGTATGATTAGTTAAAATAGTCTTTTGACTAAAACTACGCTGACATACATCACACTTGTATGGTTTTTCACCAGTGTGTTGACGAACATGAATTGTTAAATAACACTTTTGAATAAAACTACGCTGACATACATCACACTTGTATGGTTTTTCACCAGTGTGTTGACGAACATGAACTGTTAAATGACTTTTTGAAAAAAAACTACGCTGACATACATCACACTTGTATGGTTTTTCACCAGTGTGTTGACGAACATGAACTGTTAAATGACATTTTTGAATAAAGTTACGTTGACATACATCACACTGAAATGGTTTTTTACCAATTTGTGTACGAGTTGTCCGGATAACTTTCGAGTCTGATTTGTCTTTCTCCGTTTGCTCGGCTGTTATTGCATCTCCTAGTTTTGTTCTTCGTGTGTCAAGTTTTGGTTTCTTCGCAACGCTCGCCCCTGTGATTACAAAGCTGGTAAGTACAGTGTTGGGAGAAGATTAACAAGCACATGATACACTAGGTCCGAAAAGGAATTTCTGGTGATATTGAATAATACGCTTTATCACCAGAGACATGAAGTACAAACTTGTACTAACTGACAACTTATGGTCTGCTGCACATAAATAAATAAAAAAATAATAATTGCGGCGCAGGCCTCGCACTGTCTGGACGCACCTTTATGTAACGCGCGGTGCGGTTTACTAGAAACTCGGTATTATGTTTTTTACGTTTATTACGTTTGTCAGATAAGGAACAATAAAAAAAACTACTTTTTTTTTAAAAAATCGACCCCTTACATGACAAAAAGGGGTTAACGATTAAGTTTTTAGGGATGGTATAAATAATGTTTAAGACAAATAATGAAAACGTTCCAAACGATTTTTCTCAATAATAATAATAATAATACTTTATTTTCAGACCATGGTGTCCATTTTGTTAGTAACAATGTTCTTAAAGACTAGTGTTAGTAACATTTAAAACTACCCACAACAAAACATATAAAATCCACACCTGCGGGGATGTAAAGAGGAAATTGTTTATTCTGTAAATAGGACATCGGAATCACATTTCTACAAGTCATATTAAAAATAAAAATATTTATAAAATAAGCTCGTCGACATAATTCCTATCTGACTACCCCTGAGAAGAAATGGCGAAACAAACTCAGGGTCAGTCTCTTTTAAAGTCCAGACATAATCTTGGTCAGATCATGTGAGCACCATGTAGATCCATGTCTGAAAAGGTCTTTTGAGGAAAGAACCATACAAATTTGAGTGGACCTGGCCAGTCAGTGCAAGCATTTGTCAACAATCGTGTAGCTCAACTCAGGACTTCAGGAGCTCAACAACTCGACGAACAATACCAAACAAAGGACATTTGGGTAGGTCGCATAACCCTTAATCGGGCCGAACAAAAAAAATAACTTTTCATGGTTTAAGTGTAAGTTCTTGTATCATGTTAGATAGCAGTGTACATAAAAAACAATATAAATTACTGAAACTGAAAAAAAAAGGTTGTTTTCGGGTGGGAAATTATTTCCCTTTGCCCGTATAAGGATAACCCCAGTGGGAAATTATTTCCCTTTGCCCGATTACGTCTATAAATTTTAATAGACTAGTAACTTACCCCGACTTTACTTTTGAATTTATGTTCTCCTCAAATAATCCTCAAATAAATGTGCACTGAGTTGTTTACTTGGAAGTGAGGTGGAAGATCAGTGTGTGAACGAGGGATTCAATAAAAATAAAAACAATGTGATAAAAATTTATTCAGCCAAATGAAAGAGTTTAAAACATTCTTGCGGGCATAAGGAGACCTTGCATGTGCAGCACAAGATGTTGGTGCGTTTTTCTTTAATTTTGGTACTGCAATATCGGCACCTTTTGTAGGTAGCCCCTTTTTCGGGCAGATGCACACCGACATTTTGGAGCCGAATTTCATTCGGAACTCCAAAATTCCCCCCTTTCTTATTTTTAAAAATAATTTTACCCCTTTTCGTCTCCGTGTAATTATTTATTAACCCTCGCGCCAGCCGTAGCCTAAAGTCCTTATGCGAATCGCTCGTAATTCTATGGATGGTTGTATAAGTAATCATCATTCTCCTGCCCTTATCCCAATCTATTTGGGGTCGGCGCAACATGTCCTTTTTTTCCATACTTCTCTATTATTCGTCATCTCGGTAGTCACCCCCTTTCTAGCCATGTCATCTTTCACACAATCCATCCATCGTTTCTTTGGTCTTCCCCTACTCTTATAGCCATCGACATTCATACTCAAAACTTTCCTCACGACATTTTCCTCACTCCTCACACATGGTTGTATAAGTAATATAAGAATTTATTATGGCAGCATCAAACAAGAAAAAAAACAGTCTCATCCAAAATTTTCTACTTTTTCGGTTTATCGGATATGACGATCTAAAATGATCGAAACGATCGACACCTCCCATAGCTTGCGTATAATCAGCTATTGCTTTTGGACACAAGACGTCTGCTTTGGTGCCATCTTTTTGTGTTCTTTTTATAAAAACAACATCCTTTGGATCGTGTGCTGTGGTGAGCACGGATACATCTCGGGTATTCACCCATTTTATTGCTGATACCGGTGATGCAGTTACTGCTGCGAATTCATGTTTCCCTAAACGCATATTTCTTGGCTGAGTCTTCTTGATTATATCTGGTAGTCCCTTCCGGTTGCTACGTACTGTTCCCACAGCATACACATGTTTCATGTATAAATCATCCAGTAAGTTTACTCCAGTAAAAAAATTGTCAAATGCCAATAACGTGTTCATTGGCAAGTTTTGGCTAAATTTCCAAACAACATTGTAACCTAAACCTTCATGTTCCATGTTATCTCCCTTTCCAGTATACACCTCAAATTCATAGAGATACCCAGTTTCAGCGTCGCATCTAGCCCACACCTTGAATCCGCGCTTAATAGGCTTCTTCGGCATATACTGTTTTAAAGTAGATCGCCCCTTAAATTTCACCATACATTCGTCTATGGACTGAATACTGGAGTTAGCTGTTTGCTTCTGAAAAATTTCATTGAGTTCATTTATAAATGGTCGTAGCTTGTATAGTTTGTCATAATTCGGAGAGTTTCTTGATGGTTCCAGAGAATTGTCATTTAAATGTAAGTTTTCGGTGATTTTCTTAAATCTTTTTAGCGTAAATACTTTTGAAATCTCGGAGTTATTATAGAAGGGATCTGTCGACCAGTAATATTCCATATTAGGTAATGGGTCCATCATAATTAATATACCTAAATAAGCACTCATATCGTTATCTGTTACGTCAGACCAGTTTCTGCTCGATTTTTGGTGTGCATATTTATTTGTCTGTTCTGCAATTTTGGCTATAAGATGTCTCGGAAAGAAGTTGTTAAATACTTGGACAGGTTGTGTTTTATGAGTATAGATTGACTGGGGTATAATTTTATTGGTAAAGTTTGGAATGTTATGAATCTGATCTTCAATTTTCCATTCACGAGGATTAGTATTGAGTCTTTCTATTCTATCTATTCTTATAGTTGGTCTTGCAGGGGTGGGTTGATCGTTAACCGGTCCTGTTGGTTCGTGCGATAGAAGCAAAGGAGGTGCAGAAAGCGGCAGCACAAAAACTGAACTTGTTGGCGTAGTTGGTGACAGCAACGATGGCGTATTATGTGGTGGTGAAGAAGCAGAAGTATTTTGCCTGGATGTTGGTTCGTTCGATAAAAGCAAAGATGATGTAGTAAGCGGCGGCTCAAAAACTGAACTTGTTGGCATAGTTGATGAAATCAATGTTGGCGTAGAATGTGGTGGTGAAGAAGCAGAAGTACTTTGCCTGGATAATGGTTCGTTCGATAAAAGCAAAGATGGTGTAGTAAGCGGCGGCTCAAACACTGAACTTGTTGGCATAGTTGATGAAATCAATGTTGGCGTAGAATGTGGTGGTGAAGAAGCAGAAGTACTTTGCCTGGATAATGGTTCGTTCGATAAAAGCAAAGATGGTGTAGTAAGCGGCGGCTCAAACACTGAACTTGTTGGCATAGTTGATGAAATCAATGTTGGCGTAGAATGTGGTGGTGAAGAAGCAGAAGTACTTTGCCTGGATGTTGAAGGTCCTTGTAAAATTTCTACGAGTGAAGAAGTAGGTAGCTCTGTTTTGTTTGTAGTGTCATTTGATACAGGGTCTAAAGTTTGTTTACCAAATATTTCCTCTAAACGCCTCTCGACTAAGTCTTCTGAGTTTGTACGGTAAAATGAATCCGTTGGACTTATCAGGCAATCACCATAAATATCGTCATCATCAGAAGTATCGATGTCTGATAAATCAGAAATATTCTCTAATATATTTTCAAGTGTTTTATCATTAATTCTTCTATTAAAAGACATGATCTAAAACAATTAAAACCAACAATTAAAAACGATAAAACAGGTCAAATACATAATCCTCCTTTTTTGGCTTCACCGCAGTCGGGTAATAAACAAAATTACAAAAACAAAAATAAAAAGTCCACAGAAATAAATCCCTACATTTTATATATATTGACGCAATATGGAGTTCAGGAACGGGCAATCGCAACTATTTTCCCACTTGCAAGACAATATTTCAAATGAATATAATCCACACAAATATAACATTTTTGTATTGAATATCATAGCAATGTTACACAGAATATAATATACTAGTCAATAACGGATCAAATATCTACTTACCAGAATCTTTTCTGAAGAAACTTAACATAATTATGTCTCCACTACATGAAAAACGAACAATTTTTTCAAAAGTAACCTTAATTTGATTCTGACGTTGACATTTGACATTTGAAAGAGTGGGGTTGTCAATAAAATAAATCAGTAACTAATCAAGAATATATTTAGGAAAAAAATAGACTGGGGAGTTGCCATTTTAAAAATATACGACTGTTTATGACTCGGCTGTCGGGGTGGGAAAATACTTCCTTGTGCCCGATTAAGGGATAAAGTACTCAAAATGTCAGACACCAATAAAACTAAAACGGACAAAAAAAAAAGATCCACCTAATGCTCACATTCACAATAATTTAAGTGAAAAATATAATACTTTTAGCAAAGGTTTGTTTGACAGACAGACATGACGAATCCATAAGGGTTCCGTTTTTTGCCATTTGGCTACGGAACGGCTTGCACGTGGCAAGATATAAGCGGGGAGTCATACAGGGGCCAGGAATTTGCTTCTTTTGGTAATTTATTGTGATCTTTCGTTGTATAGGTAGTCAAGAGTCACGTCGTCGCGTCCTCGTTTATTCAATAATACAGTTTTGATTGAGCTTTCCCAAGCCGCGAAAACTGGTCTCTTGCTACCTAAGTGGATCATGATACGTCTTACCAGTCATCTGTTTTGTTTGTCTATACACTTTGTGCAAGCGTACGATGATAGTTCTGTACACTTGTGATGATGGAAACTCGGGATGAAGAATTAAACCGCCCGTGTTGAGTGTGGTAAAATCACTGATTTATTTTACTTAGTCAGTTCAGTAAATGATCGCGCGTATGCAAACGCTGATGTAGCTTAACCTACTTAATGTTACGAAATGTGCGGGTTCACTGTACAAGGTACCCAACAAGAATACGCGCGACGCGCGCTCGCAGTTGTAGCCGCTTGATCCCGTTATTCTGTCTCATGTAACATGAGACAGAATATTCTCAGAGCACCCACACACTTCACAACACAGGTTATTGCTAAGATAACAAAAAAATTAACTTACAAAAACGCTATATTTAACAGTACTCCACTTTTAAGATGTCTGTCCTTTTAAGATGATGTCTGACCGCATAACTACGAAATATCTAGGCACCGGGCCCGATCCCGGTAAACGTAGGCACGCACGGCACTTTTTCTATCACTAGCACTACACACCTGCTTAATTCTAGTACCGGTTAGTAGTAGCAGTTTTAACTAATAATAATACACACATCAACACGGTCTAGGGATATTTTTAAAAAAGCGAATTACTACCAATGTGTTAATTATTTATATGACATGTATATATTTAAAAGATACGTTATTTAATATTCTACCATTTTTTAATAATGGTTAAGGTACTTAGATTAAAAATTCAGGATTTTATGGAAAAAAATTTAAGCATAGACGGAAACCGTATATGAATTAACTTTTAATTTGTGAGTAAAAACTGAAAAAAAATAGAAAAATCATTTAATTTGTGTTTATAAACTTGAAGTTAGTAGTCTGAGAAAGCGCCCATGATGTTCATAACACATCGGCAACGATTCGGCATTCTCAGAACAAGGTTGTCAATGTCTTGCTGCGGAATATTGTCCCATGTCCTTTTGAGGTGCGCAAAAAGTTGATCTTCTGTAGCCAGATTTTCAGGAACTTCCTTCAGAGCTCTTCTTTGCAGCATATCCCACGCATGCTCAATGGAATTTAGATCTGGCGATTGAGCAGGCCAGTCTAAGGCCCTAACATTGTGTGTATGTAACCAAGCTGCTACCGTTCTCGCCGTGTGTGCCCGGGCATTGTCGTGCATGAGCAGGAAATCTTGCCCCATTTGTGTTCTGTGGGGCAAGATTACGGGCCCCAGCACCTGTTGGACGTATCGTTCTGCCGTCATATGGCCCCGCAACCAAACGAGATCCGTCCGTCCTCCAAGACGAATTCCTGCCCAAACCATAATTGTTCCTCCTTGGTATGGGTGAACTTCCTGAGGGTTCTAGAGACGGCTCCATCGTCCAGGAACTCGCCAAACACGCGTCCTTCGTGAATCTGGATGGAAGCCGAACCCGGATTCATCTGTGAACAGCACATTGGACCATTGCTCTCTGCCCCAGTCCACGTGGTTCCGAACCCATTCTAATCGTCGTCCACGATTGCCTCTCCGTAAAGGTGGGACCCGGAGTGGTCTACGAGAGCGTAGATTGCTTTCATGCAGTCGCCTTCTTACCGTTTGGTCACTCACAAGCACTTGGTGTTCCACTCGCAGCCTTTGGACCAATTGAGTCGCCGTTGCATTTGGTTGAACTCGCGCAGTAATTTGCAAAAATCGGTCTGGTCTGGGGGTAGTGATGCGACTTGGCCCCCGGTGCCTCTCCGCTACTTCACCTGTGGCACGATAGCGTGTCCACAATCTTGAAATTACATTTTGGTGGGTCCCTATGGCCTCAGCAACATTACGCTGAACAGACCCAGCTTCCAGCATTCCCACAGCTCGTAACATCTCCGCCTTCGTCAAATGTCGGCGTTGCATGGCTACAATACCTCAATTTTAACTTTATCTTTCGTTTAAAAATGAAAAAAAAACTGTAACTAAACGTAATTCGCATTGTTTTCTAAATTTCGCACAAATGAAAATTCCCTCTCCTACACATCAAGACATTTTTATGCCACCGAAACAAAAGAATTTTCAAAAATTTTAATTTGGAATTAGTCTGAGATATATTACAAACAAATCGGTGTATACAAGATTCCAATGCGGCCAGTACTTTTCGAGTTATTTAATTGAGTATGAAATATCCCTAGACCGTGTTGATGTGTGTAATTAACGAAATGACAAAAACACTGTCTACGGAATTACACTATTAAAACAAAATTGACTTTTCAATGTCACTTCACTGCGATAAATGCAAGTTCTGTGTCCTTGTCGGCAACTACTTACATATTACTACTTACTAAAATAATTACAAAAGAAGACCACGACGACGGTGCTGATGGTGCGGTGCGGATTTGCGGACGGAGTAAACAGGCGGAGCGCTCGGTGGTGGCGGCAAACTTCAAAGAGGTACCCTCCTTTGACATCGCCGGCGACCGTATCTCGCTTTATTGTTTATTTAAAACTATTTTGGTGTATTAGATACAAGATATATTTATTTTCTAAAACACGAGTAAAGTATAGGTAGAGGTAACATGTAGCTACCACATAATATTTATAAACAATAAAGCGAGATACGGTCGCCGGCGGCAGCGGCGGCGATGTCAAAGGAGGTACCTCTTTCAAGCTTACATGTTTTACCATTTATGGCGAATTCCTAAAGTAATGCACATTTTGTACAATGGGAATTAAATGGGCTTAATTCTTTTACCGGTTCGTAGTAGCAGTTTTAACTAATAATAATAATTAACGAAATGACCACAATGTTCGCTAGACAACAATGTTCGCTTATACAATCGAGCAAACCATTTACAAATTATAAACAATAGATTTTACTGCAGCGCTCGGAGATAAGCAAATTCAATACATACGAGACTCATAAAACATCTGCTAATTTCTAAAGATTATTATTTAAATGTGTTTTCCCAGAAGTCATACGTCGTCGTTTTGTGGGAATTCTGATGAATTGTTTGTATTTAAATTAGTAATTCGGGTGCTGCCGACAAAGATATACCATAAAGCTCGCATTTATCGCAGTGAAAAGTGACATTGAAAAGTCAGTTGTTTTCATACATCATTAATAGTATGATTCCGTAGACAGTGTTTTGTCATTTCGTTTATTATTATTATTTGATAAAACAGCTACTACTAACCGGTATTAGGATTAAGCATGTGTGTGTACAGGTGTGTAGTGCTAGTGATACAGAAAGTGCCGTGCGTGCCTACGTTTACCAGGATCGGGCTCGGTGAATAGATAGTTCGTAGTTAAACGGCCATACATACGTCACATATTAAAAGTGGAGTACTGTTAAACACAGCGTTTTTGTAAGTTTAATTTTTTGTTATCTTAGCAACAACCTGAACACTACCTTACATGGATGTGAAGTGTGTGGGTGCTGCCTTATGTACCTACTGTTACACGGTACGGTGGTACCTTCCTGTAACATGAGACAGAATAACGGGGTCAAGCGACTAACAGCTGATAGCGCGTCGCGCGTATTCTTGTTAGGTTTTCAATATCTTGAATGATTGTCATGCGCTTTTTAAATTAAAAAAATAGTTCCTTTGGGAAAGTTGTTTGTTATCATGAGTACAATCATGTGTTTAAAAATAAATCAGTTGCTCCACGACACATTTTGTCGAGTTATGTAGGGAACAGCTGATTTTTTTTTCGCCATTTTTGGTTTGGTCCGATAGTAAAAGTTGTTTATTATCATGAGCAAAATCATGTCACTAATTACCAGTCACCCTATATACTAAAACCTTTCTGAGAGTATGTAGATCACGTTAGCGAAAGAATCATCAAAATTGGTTCATTCGTTTTTGATACAATACAAACATACTTACATACAGATACGAGTCGAATACAGAACCTCCTTTTTTAAAGTCGTTTAATAATTACTGATTATTTAGAAGACAGAAAAGCTTGGTATGAGCGGCAGAACTTGTAATTTCAGTTATAATGCAATATCAACATTATACAGGCTGTATCAGAAAGGTGTCGTAAGGGTGTAATATAACAGACAACAGTGACGTGTCGTCTTGCTGCCCATGGAGTTGTCATTGTTATCAGAAATTAACAGTTTATTGAATTAACTACGATGCGCGATGGTCCTATCTCGAGACACAGCCTTCGAGGTACAGTCCTATGGATAGAATTCAACATTGCACATGTAAGCAGGTACACTCTTTAGGTAACGCTAACCACTTCCTATCAGGGGAACCACTGGCCTGTTTGCTTACCTATAGATTAACTAATTAATACTTACTTTTCGTCTCCCTGGCTCTTCGTTTCTTCTTTGATACTACTTGATCTTCTTCCACTTCAGTTTTAAACTCGATTAAAGGTACATCATCTTCTAAATCTGACTCATATTGGTGTGGTGGTCTATCTGCTACATCTAGACAGCTATTTCCTAGCTCGTCCGGTTCTAGCTCTGTAAGTAAACAACAACAGTAAAGAATATTACTCTTTTATTATCAACTAGCGACCCAACCCTGCTTCGCACGGTTTTTAGGACTTGTTAAAACATCGTGATTTCTTTATTATACGTCTTCTGCCTAGCCTTTTCCCAACTTTGTTGGGGTCAGCTTCCAGTCTAATCGGATGCAGCTGAATACCAGATATATATAGGGTGACTGGTAATTAGTGACCGATACTTAAACACATGATTGTACTCATGATAACAAACAACTTTAACCTGAAATCGCGAAAAAAAAAATCAGCTGTTCCCTACATAACTCGTCAAAATGTGTCGTGGAGCAGCTGATTTATTTTTAAACACATGATTGTATTAATGATAACAAACAACTTTCCCAAAGAAACGATTTTTTTAATTTACTAAGGGCATTAGCCCTTTCGACGCAGTATTATATCAGCCCTTTTGGCGAAGTAGACCGAGACATAACGCACCGGATCAATTCAGGATGGATGAAATGGCGACAGGTTACAGGAACAACTTGCGACCCACGGATGCCCCTCAAGTTGAAGGGGAAAATTTACACGTCCGTGATAAGGCCTGTCGTACTTTATGGATCGGAATGCTGGGCAGTGAAGAAGACGGATGAAAAAAAATTGCATGCAGCAGAGATGAGAATGTTGAGATGGATGTGTGGAGTGACGAGAATGGATAAAGTGAGAAATGAGTATATAAGAGGAAGTTTGAAAGTGGCGCCAGTGACAGAAAAGTTGAAAGGAAATCGTTTGTCTTGGTATGGGCATGTAATGAGGAGAGACGAAACGCATGTGACTAAAAGAGTGATGAATATACATGTGGATGGATGGAGAGGCAGAGGAAGGCCAAAGAAAAGATGGATGGATTGTGTGAGGAATGATATGAAAGAGAAGGGAGTGAATGATAGCGTGACGGTTGACAGGGGAGAATGGAAGAAGAAAACGTGTTGCGCCGACCCCAAGTAATATGGGATAAGGGCAGGAAGATGATGAAGGGCATTAGCCCTTTCATTCCAATAAGATATTGAGTATCTAACAAGAATGCGCGCTCCAACAGCTGTTATTCTGATGATATGATATGATGTTATCCTGACCCCGTTATTCTGATTTCTGTCTCATGTTAGATGAAGGTACTACCGTACTGAGTAACAGTACTTTGTACTTACAACTACTACTACTTACTACTTTACTTTTTACTTGTAGTACTTTGTTTGTTCTTTGTTTTTCTTTCTTTCTTTCTTTTTACTTAAGGCAGAGCACCCACACACTTCACATCCGAGTGTTCGGGTTGTTGATAACAAAAAAATTAACTTACGAAAACGCTGTGTTTAATAGTATGGCCGCATAACTACGAAATATCTAGGCACCGAGCGTGATTCCGGTAAACATAGGCACACACGGCACATTAGAACATAGTCCTTTGACCCATTCTGTATCACTGGCACTACACACCTGTACACACACGTGCTTAATTCTTTTACCGGTTCGTAGTAGCACTTTTAACTAATAATAATAATTAACGAAATGACTAAAACACTGTCACGGAATCACGCTATTAAAACAACAGTGACTTCTCACTCGCCCGTGACGCGCCCACGCTAACGCGCTTCGTCAGCCGCGGAGGAGCCGTTTACGTACGTAAGTACTGTGTCACTTTTCACTGCGATAAATTCAAGTTCTATCTATGGTTTATCCTTGTCTGCAGCACAAGTATTACTAAAGTAATTACAAACAAAGACGATGACGACGGTGGTGCGGGGCAGATTTACGGACCGGGGAAACACGCGGAGCGCTCGGCGATAGCGGCGGTGCCGTGTGCGTTACGCCAGCGGAATGTTGTCGCTTTTTAGGATTTCGGCTTGACAGAAATTAGTGCCTCATCTCGTGTAATTGTGCCCGAAATTTATAATTTGTGCTGTGTGAAGCTCATTCAATTTACATAGTTTTAAAACCTTTACTGCCAACGGTGACTGAATCACCGTCTAAGGGTTTTCCGCACATTACGCAAGTCATAATTATAAGTAACGAAGATCCGGGCGCATAGTAAACAATCACTTTGCGTAATGAGAAGAAAGTTTTCAATCCGATAAGTTCGTCCCTCTCGCACACCGACGCGGGGGATGCGAGGCGCTCGGTCAAGGTCGGCGCAATTTTGTTTTTAGAATTACTATTTTATATTGTCTAGGACTGTAGGTAATTTAGGTTTTATGCATTTTGCGAAGATATCACTTAATCAGGGGATTATGACACTTTCATATGAAGAATGAAAATGTTAATGCAGATCCTAAAATATATTTCAAGTGTCTTTTATGTACAATAGACAAATCAGGAAATAACACTTTTTAACTAGGTTCCTGAAAAGTCACCTAGGTGAAAACTGAACATAGGTTCGAGGCTAACGTTTGGAATGTATAAACAGAAAAATCTCCGAAAGTGAGATTTTTTAAGTCTCATTTATGGAAGAAAAAGTCTCGTAATGTTAAGAATTTTACACCTAAACTGAGGGATTACTTATGTACTATAATTTTAGGCTGGCTATAGACGATAATCTTACTTTTCACCTAAAGTGTGTTTTTTGTTTAGCGTTAAACAGTAAAAACACAATTTTAGGTATTTCTCAGGTTCCTCCGCCCATATGACCACAAAATTGCCACGAATGCATAAGTAAATAACTAAACTTATTTCAAAACCAATTTACTAAAGTGTCTTTAATGCAATCTCAAACCCTATTTTTACTGGACTACTCGAGATAAGTACCAACAACAACGCGACAACTATGAGTTTCAAGTCAGTCAGGGTGTATAACGCGCTCAGCGAGCGTGACACGTACGACGCGATCACGCGACGCCCCGCCGCCGCCGCGCCGCCGACCGAACGCGTCGTTTTTATTTTATTTTTGATTTTGTGCACCCTTCGTTATGGCATCAAAATTAAATCGTAACACTAACAGTTGTTGTGTGGACGGATTAAAAAACAGAACAACTAAGTTATTTTTTTTTAAGTTACCAAGCGATTGTGAAAACTAAGTTAATTCCATTCCATACTTAGTTACCATTGTGTATTATGCATACAGTACATTATATAATATCATCATAAAAACAATCGAACATAGGTAATGTGAGCAGGGAGTTTGTGAGTGTGACATGAGTAAAATTTTGTAGGTATAATCTAGACGTTATTACACGTGACAATGACAATCATGAAAAAATTAAATCATAGATTTTAAATGTAAATATATTATTCATATTATTTCCTTTATTTCTTTAATATACAGGGTTACTGGTAATTCGACGTATATCCGTCAGGGGCTGATAAGGGGGCCAAAATGCAACAAATTGAACCCCCCATATGTATGGCCGAAATTCAATAGTTTTCGAGATATTTGAATATTAAGAGTTTTTCGATATTTACCCAAAATTTGACATTTAATTCCAAATAAAAAAAAATATACATATTTGAATGGGTACCATTAAAAATGATGTTGTAGCTGGCACTTCAATTAAGCTATGGACATAATTAAAACTACTTAATGTAACAAAATAATTAAAATAATGAGCGATTTAAGAATAATATCTTATTAATATTTTCATTTTACGCTTCAAAAATGTTGTCTCGTCACAAAAATTATTATGACATTAATCGTACAAATAACTAAAACAACTTGCCTATTCTGTAAGCTTTCCAAAAGGTATAAAAGTCAATTTTAAAATACATAATTCGTGGCATGGCATGTGTTTGAACCGGCGCGGCGGCGCGCGGTGCGGGGAGAGAAATCATCTGTGTTTTTAGTTTATGATCCTCGCTAAAACAACCGATTTTACTGGCGAAATTCTTCGTGATGGCGCGGGGTGTGCGGGCGGGGGAGTACACGGCGTCTGCTGCGCTCGCGTCGCCTTCCTTAGTAAGTTTCGACTCTACGCCGCGCAAGCACGTGTGTTGTTATCTTAATCATTATTGTTAATTCTTGTTTCTCTTGTTATTCTTTTTGTTATCATTATTATTTCGGATAACATGGCTTCGTATTCTATTAGCGAATACGCAGACATAATATTTTGTTATGGTTTTGCCGATGGAAACGCGGCTGCGGCTCGGCGAGAATACCAACGCCGCTTTCCCGATCGTCGACTTCCCCACGTTACTGTTTTCGGGAGCACCTATCGACGATTGTCTGAAACTGGCAGTGTTCAGAGAGTACAAGTCGACGCTGGCAGACCTCGACGGTACACGGCTGACGAAGAGGACACCATTCTTTAGTGTTTTATTGATGACCCAAACATCTCAACGAACATTGTTGCAAGACAGCTCGGTATGTCTCAGTGGAAAGTGTGGTCGGTAGTACATCTATCAGGTAGACACCCATATCATTATCAACCTGTCCAAACATTGCACGAGGGAGATCCTGCCAGGCGACTCGAATTTTCTCGGTTTATGTTAAACGCTGACGCTGATGAGGAACATTTCCTAAGAAATATTTTGTGGACTGACGAGTCAACGTTTGACCAGGATGGTATAACGAATTACAATAACTTACATTTTTGGGCACCTAAAGTAGGCAGGAATCCAAAAAAACTAAAAGAAACTGCGTCGCAAATGAGATTTTCCCTGAACGTATGGATGGGTGTCCTTGATAATTATTTGCTGGGCCCTCATTTCTTGCCCCAAAATTTGAACGGCGATAATTACGAGGAGTTTTTAAGAAACAACTTAGACGATTTGTTGGCGGATGTTCCCGAAGAAATAAAAAACAACCTCATGTTTCAACATGATGGTTGCCCAGCACATTACCGGATTACTGTCCGACAGTGGCTAGACGAGAGATATCCAAACCGACGGATTGGGAGGGGAGGGCCAATTCCGTGGCCAGCACGAAGCCCTGATATCACACCACTTGATTTTTACGTTTGAGGTCATATGAAGGAATTAGTTTATGTGACCACAATAAATTCAGTCGAAGAACTTCGACAGCGATTAATAAACGAGGCGCAACAGATGAGAACAACGTTCACATCAATAGTGACGAAAACCGAAGTTAGGAAGAGAATTCGAACCTGCATTCGTAATCGAGGGGCTCATTTTGAACAAGATGTGTAATTTTTTTTATAAAATTTGACGAAATTTTTTTAATGCATTTTATTTCATACAAATACAAATGACCCTTTCTCTCGCCGCGCCGATTCAAACACATGCCATGCCACGAATTATGTATTTTAAAATTGACTTTTATACCTTTTTGGAAAGCTTACAGAATAGGCAAGTTGTTTTAGTTATTTGTACGATTAATGTCATAGAAATTTTTGTGACGAGACAACATTTTTGAAGCGTAAAATGTAAATATTGGTAAGATATTATTCTTATATCGCTCATTATTATAATTGTTTTGTTAAATTAAGTAGTTTTAATTATGTCCATAGCCTTAATTGAAGTTCCAGTTACAACATCATTTTTAATGGTACCCATTCAAATATATATATTTTTTTTTATTTGGAATTAAATGTCAAATTTTGGGTAAATATCGAAAAACTTAAAATTCAAATATCTCGAAAAATATTGAATTTCGGCCATACATATGGGGGGTTCAATTTGTTGCATTTTGGCCCCCTTATCAGCCCCTGACGGATATACGTCGAATTACCAGTAACCCTGTATACATACAAATTACATTTTTAAAGATTAGGCTATTAAAATATAAAAACATTTAAAAATATAAAACATAGTAGCCCACCGGTATCGGGAACAGGGTCCAAGTTACCGGCGGTCAGGGCTCCAGAGGGAGGAACCTCCTAACTATGCGCGCCGTGTCTAGAAGTACCGCTTTCTGAATCAGGCCCTTAATCCAGCCGCCCAACGAGAGCCTCCTTAGATGTTGGTCGAGGCTCTTGGCAATTAAGCCATTGGCTGATACGACTATCGGCACTATGATTGCTGAGTCCACATCCCACATGTCGACAACCTCGCGAGCCAAGTCAAGATACTTGATTTGTTTATCTTTCTCGGCTTTCACGAGGTTCCCGTCATGTGGGGCTGTTATGTCAATAATCATTGCGCGCCGCTCTATTCGATCCACCACCACTATATCAGGCTTATTGGCAACAATAGTCCTGTCAGTGATGATGGATCGATCCCAGTACAATGTGATATTTCCATTTTCGAGAACTGGGTCGGGCACATACCTGTAGTACGGCACTTCCGATTCCACAAGGCTGTATTTCAGCGCAAGTTGCTGATGGATAATCCTGGCTACAAGGTTGTGTCTATGCATTATTCATATTATCAATATACTATATATAAATTACTGATATGGTTACTTTTTTAATGACGAAATCGAGTCATGTGTCGGCGGAGTGGTGGGGGTTTGAGACACAGACATTTTTCGCGCGCTGCTTTTCCTTGTCACTCTCTGCCAGTCTTACGAGTATGTTTCTATGTACTTCGTGAATGGTGCAATGCAGTAATGTTGACAATCATAAAGGTACTTACAGATTGATTCTCGGCGGGCACGTGCCACTCGATAATAACCTTTAAGATAATACTATAGTAGCTTACGAACCTTGCGAACAAGTGCCGCGTTTTTGCAACATTAAATTTAATAATAGGTACTTCAGGGAAGGAAAAAAATATAAAAGACATTATATTAACCCGTAGACAGAGAATTCTATAGACTGCTGAATATCTTCCTTTGCATTCACACAAGAAAAAGAAGAACATATTAACGTAGCTAGCAAAGAAAAGAGACAGAGTAAAAATATTTCTGTCCTTTATCGCGTGTCGGCTGAGCACATCATTGAGCACAACAAGTTTGACGTTTATGGCGGTTGCAGATTGAATTCCAATTGTTTATTAATAATTACATCGAGATTATACACAAAATACGACCTTTTCGTGCTCAATTCCATAATATTACATTTGTGCAACTGTGCAAAATGGTAAGGTGCAGTGTAATAAACTGCAAAAGTGATAGTTTGATGAAGATTGCCGGATTGTCCTTTCACTCGTAAGTATTCGATCTTTTTATGTATTCGATCGCTTTGTGTTCTGCTATTTTAAATCAAATAGTCGCAGTAATGTACAAACTAATTTGCATATCGTGTTAAATCTCATAAAATCATGATTTGCGCAATATTTTTATTTTCTTACCACAAAATTCAGTGTTGCCACTTTTTGACGGGGCATTTACCCTTGAATATGGGTAAAACTGATTTTTTAAAGCAATGTCTAAAAATATTTTATTTCAGACCTTGATCCATTAATATTAGTAATACACTCTTCTTATAAGCTATTTTAGTAACAAATGTAATAAAAGTATTTTAATTCATATATCTGCACTCACCTGATGCCGCGCATTTGGTACATGTACGTAATGCGTCATTATGGTGTAGCACGGCTGTTCACTGATGACCTGAATGTCGTTGACGCTCCCACGTACTCTGCGCATCATGGAAGCATTCCTTTTACGCAAGATGGTATTGAAACCATCAGTATGTACTTCTGCAAACATTCCTCATGCACTGCAGTAACGTGGAAGCCTCAAAAACATCCTGAAAGTATACTGAACTCTGAAGACGTTGTATGCCGTCTGCGTCTATCGAACCCACAGAGTGCACATGTACAAAGATTGGCAAAAAGCCTTATCGAGTTTTACTTCTGGCGCATAACGTGCAAACCTGCGGGTCAACATATTGCATACTGTAGGGAATTTACTGGGTCCAGCGACTTACCCGCTTCAACCTTCCCGCAGCCACAATCCGAGGGTCCTGGCTTGGTAGAACGTCGGGGCTTGTCGGCAGAGCACACCACAGAGAATCTCCAGTCAATAATCCCAAACATATAGGTCCATAGGTCACGTAATACACTGTCTTCCAGGAAGATGAAAGGGGAACTTAGATTTTCGAACGTAATCAAACGGGAAACAGAATCACTGCATATAGCAACGGCGCGGGCGATCGCGACGTCTCACGTTTTTGTGACAACTGGTGGTGCGAACCCCGTACGCAACGTCCATTCCTCACGGAAAGGATGCGTTCCAGTCGACGCAGTTTATCGTCGACCCAGTATACAATAAAGAAAAATGAAAGAGCATCACGTTTATAAACCAAATTGTGTCATCTTATCCTAACACGCAATAATGCAATATTTGACAAAATATAAAAAAAAAAAAACATAAACTGTTTCGAGACGAAACATGCCGCTCACCTTAAAAGCACGCAGTTGCTTTTAAAGCTATTAAGTTAAAACTAAGATTGAAAAGAAGTGTAACTTAAAACTACGATTCATAATAACTCTAATTACTCTAGAGGAAGAGGACATATTTTAACGACTGGTCGTTTATAAAGGGAGTTTCCCATTTTCAGGGTCACTACGCGAGTGACATTGTCAGAACCGGGATGTAGAGCGTGGATGCGCGCCAACTTCCATTGCAACGGAGGCAAATGGTCGTCGCATACCACCACAATAGTGCCTTCACGAAGGGCCATGCCTCTGTCCTGAAGCCACTTACTACTCTGCTGTAACTCATGGAGATATTCTTTGCTCCATCTTTTCCAAAAGTGCTGAACTGATTGTTGAATCCAGCGCCAACGAGTGAGACGGTTCGGCGTCTCATCAATTAAGGAAACATCAGGTAAAGCCGTCATGGGTTCTCCGATCAAGAAGTGAGATGGTGTTAAGGGTAAGGGATCGGACGAATCCGCACTTAAAACGCAGAGCGGGCGCGAATTTAAGACTGCTTCGACCTGACACAGCAGGGTATGCATCTCGTCATATGTTTGAGTGCGTGTACCTACTACACGATGAAGATGGTGCTTAAAAATTCGAACTCCGGATTCATGAAGACCCCCAAAATGGCTCGCGTGAGGCGGTTGAAAGTGCCACGTGATACCTTGCTGAAGGGTTTGCTGATTAAGCACACTTTGCACCGTGTCATTGCGTAAAAACGCGTAAAGTTCTTTTAAATAATTATCACTTCCGATGAAATTCTTTCCACAATCTGAATATATATCAGTGCATAAGCCACGTCGGGACGTGAAACGTCGCAGGGTTGCTAAAAAAGCTTCTGTCGAAAGCTCGGACACTAACTCGAGATGTATGGCCTTAACGCTCATACATACGAAAACCGACACATAACATTTTATAATTTTAGCGTTGCGCACTTTATTGGCGCGAACGTAAAATGGTCCGGCAAAATCTACCGCGGTCTTTATAAAAGGTCGCGCGGGGCGGACGCGCACTGCAGGGAGCGGTCCCATGCGCGGTTGGTTGCGAGCGGGTCGCGCGCGAAAGCACGGCACGCATCGATGAATGCGTTGACGAACGATGTCTCGACTCGATAAAATCCAATACCGTTGCAAAAGTGCATGTCGCACGGACTGCGGGCCCGCATGTAAATTACACAAATGTGCGTCATCAATAATAAGATCAGTCAAAGGGTGTTTCTTAGGCAAAATCAGTTGGTGCTTAGATTCAAACGGTAAGAGCGATTTGTGGATTCGACCACCAACCTTAAGTAACTCGTCCGTATTGTCCAAGAATGGCGTTAAGCGTCGTAAACGCGTTGACGGTAATTTACCCTGTGCGATCTTGAATATGTCTTCGTTAAAAATGGACTGTTGTGTTATTTTGATAAGTCGCGTTAAAGCGAAATTATATTCGGGCACAGTAATGTGTGTCGGAAAGACTTGTTTT
Organism: Cosmia pyralina; assembly: GCA_946251885.1. NCBI lineage: Eukaryota > Metazoa > Arthropoda > Insecta > Lepidoptera > Noctuidae > Cosmia > Cosmia pyralina. Next base: position 16,442,288 of record OX276369.1, on the reverse strand, counting down.
GCTCCTTTACATTTATTAAAGAAACGAAATATCATCGCTGTGACGCGAACAAGTTTGCCGAGCGACGAAAATCGCGAGATAAAATGAACATCCTGTATGGGCGGTGCCGTAGACGCGCTAGAGCACATCGTTACGTTACGCTTTTCCTCGCATGTGTCCGCGATCGGGTTTTGAACTGGCCAGGAGTCTGGACTTAGATGGAGCCATGGGGGTCCATGGTACCACAAGTCGTGGTGTACCAGCGCAGCGGGCAGCAGGCCACGTGACGCGGCGTCGGCGGGGTTGTCGGCCGACGGGACGTGGCGCCAGCAATCCGCGGGCACGCGAGATACGACCTCGCTGACACGGTTCGAGACGAACGTTTTCCACTCGTGCGGCGATGAGCGTAGCCATGCTAGCACGATGGAGGCATCAGACCAAGCGTAGACCTGGTCGAGGCTTACACGATTACCGTAGGTAAGTATTACCTTTTCAAGTAATTTAGATAAAAGGACAGCGGCCATTAATTCGAGGCGCGGAATGGTAAGGCACACACGCAACGGGGCAACGCGGGTCTTTGCCATGATTAGGTGAGTTTGAATAATACCATCATTATTCTGATAGCGTATGTATACACACGCTCCAAACGCCTTACTGGAAGCGTCAGCAAAACCGTGAATTTGGATTGACGTTGAATTATCATTTTTAAATATGTGACGCGGGAACGAAATTTGTGATATGAGCGGTAGCTCAGAAACGAAAGAAGTCCACGAATTGGTTATGTCAACGGGCGGCGCAGCGTCCCAGTCCACGTTGGCTATCCACAAAAGTTGTATCAAAAGTTTGGCAAACAGTGTAACCGGTGATAATAATTCGAGAGGATCGTAAATTTTTGCTATCTCAGACAGAATGACACGTTTAGTACATTTTTGAGATGAAACTTGTACTTTAAAATTAAATGAATCGGACTTAGGGTCCCACTGTAGACCAAGGACTTTGACCCTTTTATCGTTTTCCATTTCAGCGAACGGAACGTTCTCCGGCCGCTCACCATGAGACTCTGGCGGTAGCACCGCAGCGAGTAACGCGGGCGCATTGCTATGCCACTTACGCAGTTCAAATCCTGCCGTCCTACAAATACCTATTAATTCTTGCTGCAGAGCGAGTGCTCTGGCTATTGAGTCTTCGCCAGAGACGATGTCATCCACGAAGACGTCGTTGAGTAAAACGGGCGAGGCGAGTTTAAACCGGTCGGCCTCATCACGAGCGAGCTGTTGAATAGTACGCAAGGCGAGATAGGGTGATGAGTTCACGCCGAATGTGACTGTACGCAAGCGGTAGTCCCGTATGGGATCATCTGGTGATTGACGCCACACGATGCGCTGGAAGTCTCTATCACTTTCACGAACTAGTATATTACGATACATTTGCTTTATGTCAGCCGTAAGCGCGACGGAATGGACACGAAATTTCAGAAGTACGTCTACTATGTCCAGGTGAAGCTTAGGACCCGTTAGTAGAACGTCATTTAGCGAATAACCACTCGTCGAGCGGCACCCGGCGTCGTATACAACACGAGTGGGCGTCGTACTTGATTCTTTAACCACGCAGTGGTGCGGAATGTAATAACATTTGTCAGCTGGGGTTTGAGCATCGACGGGCTCCATGTGGTTGAGGTCCACGTACTCCTGGAGGCACGCGTGATATTCATCCTTCAGCTTAGGGTTACGTTCTAGCCGATACTCGAGTTTATGGAACCGTGCTAGCGCAGTAGGCCGCGACTCGCCGAGGGGCGGTGCGTCGGGCTTGAATGGGAGGGCGACCACGTATCGCCCGTTCGTGTCACGAGTATGCGTATTTTGATAAAATGACTCACATATCGTTTCTTCGGGAGTGTAACTCCGCTTCTCTGGTATTGACTCCAGCTCCCAAAACTTCTGAAGATTGTCGTTGTCAAACGAGCTAAAACACACTTGGAGTGGAGTCGGAACAACCTTATCGAACGTTAATTTACCGAAAAGTAAATAACCTAACACACTATTCATAGCGATCGGCGTACCCGGCGGGCCCGTTATAATGTTGCCTAGTAACACGTGGGATAGTATATCCGCTCCTAGTAACATCTCAACGGGCTGCGGCGTATGAAAGTCCGGATCGGCTAAGTTTAAATTTTTAATGTGTGACCATCCCGAATAAGGCAGTGGTACACTTGGCATTTTTGAAATTAATTGAGGCAAAATTAATGCATTAACCGGAATGACGGGGTGTTGTTTACCTATCGGCGTAATTGAGCACGATACTAAACCTTTTGAATGGACGGGCTTGGTGTCACCAATACCGAACACCGGCACATTGCTATACCTACGCGCTAAGCCGAGTCGTTGTACACATGCTTCCGTAATAAAACACGCCTGGCTACCTGTATCAATTAGGCAACGCACCGTGGATACTTTTGTGTGATCCACGCACACATTAATTAACGCGGTTGACAATAAAACAGTCTGTGTGCGAGCGAGAGGTAAGTTAGATGCACAATTTCCATGAATCGCGACGGAAACGGGTACATCCTCCGTAGGAGAGAGCGGGGTGACTACAGGTTGCGCAACTTCGCTTAAGATCGGTAATGCTTGAGTTGAAAAATGAATTAAACTATGATGTCTTTTATGACACGTTCTACACACGAAATTCGATTTGCAGTTTTTTACGTCGTGCCCGACGTTCAAGCAATTATAACACACATTTTTGTTTTGCACGAAAGCGTACCTATCATGTGGTGACAGATTCAAAAACTCCGTACATTTTGTCAACGAGTGCGAACCGTTGCACTGCACGCAAGATCGCGCCTTATTACTATCGACCGTAGGTCGAGTTTGGGCTGACCTTGAACATTCGCGGGAAACGCGCGTTTTGCCGAAGAGACACCTTTCGCATTGTCGTCTTTGTTACCTCGCAATGTAGATTGTTTATTATTTTGCGGTGCGGAGGTACTTATGGAATTAGATGATACAATCTCATCCGCGGTTATTTCATGTTGCAAATATGAAATCAGCGTGTCCACATCGGGAATATCAGACGGACTAGTTAATGAACGCTCGAAACCCTTTCTCAGACTGATCGGTATTTTACGTAGTAAAATGTGCAACAGAACGAAATTCCACTGCTCAGTCGGAAAGCCCATGACTTCTAATGCCTTAATGTTTTCCTGGTAGGCATTTAGTAATTTTCGTACACTAAGCGAAAATTTTTCGGAGCACTGTTCTATGTCTAAAATTCGATCTAAATGTTTTGATGCAATAACCCGTTTGTTTTCATAGCGGGTTAACAAAATGTCTAATGCGATAGAATAGTTATCTTCCGTTATAGGTATCGACTTAATTAGGTTAAACGGCTCATTTTTAACGGTAAGGAGTAGGTACCTAAGTTTCTCCGTATTCGAGTACGCATTGTTGCTATGCACGAGTGATTTGAATAAATCGTAGAATGATGGCCAATCTGTAGGATCGCCTTTGAATTCTGGTAAAGGTAAGGTAGGTAGGTTTCGCCTATCGTTACCTACCGTCTCAAAAGAAAAATTACTTGAACGATTTAGACGCCTTTTTCGCTCCTCGTCTGCTTTTAACGAGTTTAAATGACCGACTATTTCGTAGTACAAGTCATTAAAATCATTACGAATTCTTATGTTCTCATCTTTGCAAAAAGATTTGGATTTAATTAGCATCTTTTCAATCCTAGCCTGAACCCTATTGAACTTTCTTTGGTGAGCCAATAAATCGGATGTTCGCGACCGAAATTGTTGCTCATATGAATTCGCAAGTAAACTAATTCGTTTGAGTTCATCCAAAATTAAATCCCTTTCGAAGATGTCTTGTTGGCAGGAAGTTGCTTCGTCATCCGGCATTTTGCGAAACAAAGATGGCGAATTTTACACACCGTGCCCGCGCGAACAAGATGACACAATTTGGAAGATAATCTCCGGCTCGTAGGAACAAACAATTATGTAGGGAATTTACTGGGTCCAGCGACTTACCCGCTTCAACCTTCCCGCAGCCACAATCCGAGGGTCCTGGCTTGGTAGAACGTCGGGGCTTGTCGGCAGAGCACACCACAGAGAATCTCCAGTCAATAATCCCAAACATATAGGTCCATAGGTCACGTAATACACTGTCTTCCAGGAAGATGAAAGGGGAACTTAGATTTTCGAACGTAATCAAACGGGAAACAGAATCACTGCATATAGCGGCGGCGCGGGCGATCGCGACGTCTCACGTTTTTGTGACAACTGGTGGTGCGAACCCCGTACGCAACGTCCATTCCTCACGGAAAGGATGCGTTCCAGTCGACGCAGTTTATCGTCGACCCAGTATACAATAAAGAAAAATGAAAGAGCATCACGTTTATAAACCAAATTGTGTCATCTTATCCTAACACGCAATAATGCAATATTTGACAAAATATAAAAAAAAAAAAACATAAACTGTTTCGAGACGAAACACATACTATATAGCTACTACTATAATATAAATAAATAAGTCACTTAAAAATCTTGAAATTAAGCAAGATCACTGGTAAAAACGAAAAGTAATGAAAAAATCTTATTAAACTTGCAGATTTCCAAATAAACCCGAAATAAGAAACATGTGGATTTCTGCTACTAGTAGGCCTAATTGGGCTCCAGAAATGAGTTCCAGGTTTTGCATTCAACACTTTGATAATAATCTTTTAAAAAAGAAAGCATGCAAAACTTTTTTATACCCCGATGCTGTTCCAAATACGGTAATAAACATGGATATGCCTCTCATGCGATTGCAAAGATTTAATTTTATTACAGTGGTTATAAAATTTTAACATTTAATTCCATTAGGTGATAGTAAATAGAGGAAGCGCTATGATGATTGAGAGCAGCGAAGTCACATCCACTGAAACATTAAACAGGGAGCTCAAAAACAGTTGAATCTGTAAGTCTATAGAATTAATATTTTAACAGCTTAATAACGAGCAGAAAGTTGTATGTACAGACGCTAGCACATCAAGCTACTACAATCTGTCAAATTTCTTTATTAGATTTTCATCTTTATCGCTAAAGTATTACGTTCAAGGTTGATTGGGAAAATTTGACAGTTTCGGGTGGCTTGACCTGCTGGCAGACGCCAGCAGGTACATAATGTTGTTTCAATAATAAGTGCGTAATAAGATAACATTTTCCTTATTTATTTTAGTATTCGTTAGCTGAGTTTTCGCCCAGAACATTGAAACGAAAATGGCAGAAAAACCAAGGAATATCAAAGCAGCGTTTGACAAAGCTAAAAGCACTTCGAGAAAAATCTAGGAGGTTGACCAAAAAGGTGGCAGATTTAGAACATGTCCTTACAGAATTAAAGTCAACACTGTTTGTTGGCGAAGATTTTCTGAAAAAAGTTGTATATCTGTCTACTAACCGAAAAGGTGTAAATCCGTCTACTAAATGAAATACAATTCATTTAAAAAAAATCTTATTTGTAAAGAATATTGGGTAAAATGTACATCACTTGGTAACCCTAAACAATAGATGTACTTTTTTTTCTGTCCCTTTCGATGGCACGGATTTCAGGAGTCTATAGAATACTCTGTCTACGCATTAACCTCTCTGCTCGGCAAGATTTTGACATATGACATACCAGCTGACTCGACGGGATGTTACGAATTCCGCCATGATATTCAGGAATTTACATCAACTTTCAGCATTCGAATTTATTTAGAAAAATATGTTACCGCAGCTATTTTATACAATAAGTTTGTGGCACATATCTTTAATTATAAATTAAGGTCGGTCAAACCGCGTCAGTCTACTGCGAAAGTTGTATAAAATCCTGTATTACTACACCTATCCAAAAGGTAGGCAACTTAGATTCGCTGAAAATATGTTCAAAAACAACTTTCTCTCTTGCTGAAAAAATGCAAAAGGGATAAATGAAGACATTAACATTCTCTTTGCATTCTTACTTTTACCATTTTTCATACATCGTCTACTTAGGAAATACGATCAAATCTTGATAAAAATTCCATAAAATTGTGTTGCGACGTAACACTTCTCAGTGCTGACCGTCTACCCAATTTTCTTATTTCGATTCTAAAGTTGCATTCAGCCTAATCGATACTCGCAATAAAATCGACCTTGAAAAAAATTTGTAGAACCTGTATAGACTCTTTGGTATATTATCCATTAATTATTTTATTTTTGATATTAATAAGTACATACACGTACAGTGTGGATAGGGGTGTAACTTTTTAGGGTTCCGTACGTTCTAATGAAAAAACGTAACCCTTATAGGATCACTCGTGTCTGTCTGTCACAACCAATTTGCTTCGAATCTACTGGACCTATTAACTTGAAATTTGGTACACATATGAATTTCTGTAGCCCAAACACGGAAGTGTAACGTAAATAGATGAATTTTGAATATGGGGTCACTTGGAGGCAAATTAGATAATTTTAAAACAGTTTTGCAAACTGTAGGTACCGTGTGACATATCAAATGAAAGGGCCTGTTGCAACGGTCTCAAATTTATTATTTTTATAATAAAAAAAAATTACCCCTCTCCCAAAATCCACAGAGCCCAAAATTAAAAAAAAAAAACATACAGAAAATAGTTCTTTGATTATAGATTCCAGGAAAATCTATAAAAAGTTTAAGGTCTTAAAATAACGTGGTAAATCTCTCAATATAGTGCGTACAAACTTACATTTGCAGTTGGAATGTATGGGAAAATATGTTTTTCAACTACAATGTTAATCTTGGGATAAATTATTTGTTACAAACCATTTTACATAACATATTCATCGTACGGAATCGGGAGGCGGCTATTCCAAATAATAATACTGTAAATCAATTCTCATAGACATTAGTTTCATGCCGATTGTAAACTCTGTATCCAAAATCCGTAAAAATAAAACACAATCTTTAATTTCGTCATGCCCGCCTGTCCGTGCGTCCGGATGTCATACAGCCGTTATACTCGGAGACTTCAACGAAAACTTGAAAGAAGGTGTATTCTTTGCACCGCTAAATAATGGTGACGTAATGTAGTGAAATTACGATAACCATAATAAGGGGTCGCAGTCCCCATACATGTAACCGAGGGATGACAAAAAAACATATGCACATATGAGTGTGGGGTAGATTTGTTGGTTCTCATAATTTAAATGATAAAGATGTGTCTAAACTCTGAGTAATGGGATATTTTCGGTTACAACCGCAGAAATAACTTTGTTTTCCATAGTTTTCTCGAGATACTTTGAAATACAAACTTATTTTTGCAGTCGATAAAATTAATGCTGTGAAATGTGCATGCATAAATATTCATCCCAACTACGGAACCCTTCACTGTGCTTGGTCTGACACACACTTGGCCAGATTTTTAAATTTCGTCAGAAATCTACAACAAAAAATAAACCATTTCTATTATTCAAAAAACTAATACCTAGTTCAAACAAAAATTACTAAACTCATACAACTAACAAAAATATTGACATGTAAAAGTGTTTGCAGAATACCCAATTTATAGGATTAATTTATCATCAGTCCCAAACAAAATTTTGCTAAACCTACCTACTGTACTACAAAATATGTAATATTAGGCATTCTGTAGCAAAAAAAAAAAATCCACAATAAATTAAAACTTTTTTTAACAGCGAGCGCATTCCAAATTTAAATACAAATAAGTATGAAACAATTCGGCGCGAAATTCAAAAATTCTGTTACCTACGGTCATAGGTCCTGTCTGTTGGCTCGGTTTCAATATAATCTCCGAAAAACGATTAAAATTACACTATAAAAGTGTAAATTATTATTAAAAACAACAATACCTATTTCATTGAATGCTTAAAACAATTTTATTTAAATTTCCAAGTATCGATTACTGACATCCGTCGTATTATTTACCTACTCGAGTCAATCGAATTAAAAATTAAAATCGTTTGGCATAATCGCTATCAGACATAATTACAATAAAAAAAAAACAATAACGGTCGGCGATTTTGAACACAAATTGAGTAGTGGTAATGAATATTATATATTATTGGACCTGTGTTTGTATATTACGTTAAGATGTGGGCTTTTTTTTGTTGTTTATAATATTTTGCATAATATTTGTCACATTTTAAATCGTATTTACATGTGTGTGTGATATTTGTGAAAAGTAAAAATGTATACAGACACGATTGGCGCCAAACTTGAACTACCTTGAACAATGGATGAATTTGTCAAATAATTCAATGATATACGATTCACTGCCCCTGTGGTGCAGTTTGGATGTTCGAAATCCCCAATTTTTATGTTTTCTAGCCTCGACCACCACTGTCATCAAAATGGCGATTATCTCATTTACAGACTTGGATATTGTAAAGGTAAATTAGTAAACTTGCGTGTTATATATGAAAGATTTGAAGCCGTTAATATGTGCGTTTTTTATCCAACTCTCATAATTAACTCACATTCATAGGATTTCATGGGTAGCATAATAAATATTTACATAATCAATTTAGAGTGTCGTGTGTCGTAATTTTGGGGTCCAATTAGGTGCGATAGAGAGACGACGGAGGTTCGAGTGTTCGGGTCCAAATGGGGGCGCTTCCGAACAATACGGTTAAAGTGAAACTAGATAGAGTACTCATAAATATAATAGGTCTTTACCTATGAAATTGCCGTTTTGTATGAAAAAATTTAAACGAATTTTTTTCATGCATTTTTTATTTGTATTAATCGAAGTAATCACCCATGCAATCAATGCATCTTTGCCAACGCAGTGGCAGTTTATTGATGCCCTTCTTAAAGAAATCAGCTGGACGGGAGGCAACAAATTCTTCAAAGGCATTTTGCACTGCCTCTCGGGTATTGATTTTTTTTTCCGCCAAGAAGTTATCCAAATTCTGGAAAAAGTAGTAGTCTGTAGGCGCAAGGTCTGGTGAGTAGGGCGGATGACGGAGAGCTTCCAACCCCAGTTCTTGCAACTTGGAGATAGTCTGCTGTGCAGTATGAGGTCGCGCGTTGTCGTGCAGGAGCAGCGGAGACGAGTGATTGACCAATGCTGGTTGGATATGTGTCAGCTTCTCCATCATTGTGTTCAGTTCTTCACAGTACACATCTGAAGTAATGCTCACCCCGTTTGGTAAGAAGCTGTGATGAATCACACCGGCGCTAGACCACCAAACAGTGACCATCACTTTTCTAGGGGTAAGTTTTCGTTTAGGGCATTGTTTAGGTGCTGAACCAGGATCCAACCAACTTGCTGAGCGCTTGCGGTTATCAAACAGAATCCATTTTTCATCGCAGGTAACAATGCGGTTCAAAATTCCTTCATTTGTGTGTCTGTTGAGCAGTGCAAGGCACGTCTCGACGCGTTCTTCGCGCTGGCGATCATTGAGTTCGTGGGGCACCCATTTGTCAAGCTTTTTTACCTTGCCAATTTGATGCAAATGGACCAATATTGTTTTGACGCTAACGTCGAAAGCTGCTGCTAATTCAGCCGTAGATTGTGTATCATCAGCTTCCACAATCGCCTTTAATTCGTCATTGTCGACCAAAGTCTTCGGACGACCGCGAGGTTCATTTTTCAGGTCGAAATTTCCAGAACGGAAGCGAGCAAACCAATAACAAGTGATGCGTTGGTTTGTAGTGTTAGCTCCGTAAACGTCGTTGATGTTGCGTGCCGCTTGTGCCGCGTTGCTGCCACGACGCGTTACTCATATTCCATAATTACTCGATTTTTTAACGTATCCATGATGACGAAAAATATTGAAATGCGATGAAAATGTAACACTAATCAATAAACAAATGACTACTTTTGAAAAAAAAAATCCATGTTTTTAAAATAAAATTAATTTGAAATTAGAATTCTTAGCCAAACAAAAATTTCATAGGTAAAGACCTAATATTATAAGTATAAAAAGGTATAAGTATACCATATTTTATTTTTCTTTCCGGACAGCCCTAGTACTCGGTTAAGCGGCGTAAATTTGTTACGGACGAGAAAGCACACAAAGTAATAACAACTTTAGCTTGCACGTGGGGGGGAAATGATTTTGTAGGCTATTATAAAATTGATTTCTTCAAGATCAAAGGAGCGCAAGTTCTGTACGTTAGTACTATTATTAATTCTGTGGCCCTGCTCAGTAGCATTCCAAGAAATGAACACTTGCGACAGAATTCCAAGAACCTGGCAGTTTGTTTACAAACGCGCGCGGGCGGCCGAATGACGTCAGCGGGTGGGACAATGAACTAGTGTTTTCCAGCGCGCTTTGTTCGCGTCAGCGGCTATAGAATATAGATTAATACATAACTAATACTTACTTTGCGTCTCCCTGGTTCTTCGTTTCTTCTCAGTTACTTCTTGTTCTTCTTCCACTTCAGTTTTAAACTTCATTAAAGGTACATCATCTTCTAAATCTGACTCATATTGGTGTGGTGGTGTATCTGCTACATCTAGACAGCTATTGTCTAACTTGACCGGTTTTAGCTCTGTAATTAAAAAAAATAATTTAAAAAATTAAAAACACGACTGCTATGTCAAAAAACGAAGTAAAAAATAAAATGATCATTCAGTCGGGGGACCATAACGAAACGGCTTCGTAACGTTTACGAAACGTTACGAAATTATTTATTTTAATTTTATACATTTTAGTGGCAATTCGGACATTCGCTGTCTTACTAAAGTCTGATTAAATCGTTTGCTACCAAAGATGAAATGTTAGTTTTGATGTAAAATTTATGCCAATAAATTATATAGCTTTTTTTCGGAATATGCTTATCAAAGCCTTCCATTTGATACCCATATTGTAATAATTGAAGATTTTTTTTCCCATTTGAAAAGGGAGTCATACTGCCGCCATATTATTTTAATTTTTCAAAAAAATATAGCCAGCGTCACATGGGATGATGTAAGGATTCTAACGATACCCCATACATCGAAATCTGTCCAGGCATTCCAAATTTATGGGGGAATAAAGAAACTCTCAAACATACATGAACCATGAAAACATTACACTCCTTTTTGGGCAGTCTTGTAAATAGTCAAGAGTATTACTCTTTTATTATCAACTAGCGACCCGACCCTGCTTCGCACGGTTTTTAAGACTTGACAAAACATCGTGATTTCTTTATTATACTTCTTCTGCCTAGCCTTTTCCAAACTATGTTGGGGTCAGCTTCCAGTCTAACCGGATGCAGCTGAATACCAGTATTTTACATGGAGCGACTGCCTATCTGACCTCCACAACCCAGTAACTGGGTAATACGATACCCCTAGATAAAACTGGTTGTCAGACTTTCGGGCTTCTGACGACCCGTAACAACTGTCAAAGATCCACGAATGACAGCCAGGACTAACGGCTTAGTGTGCTTTCCAAGGCACGGAGTAGTCTCGATATGTAAATATTCACCCATCCACGGACCGACCCTGGCAAGAGTAGCTTAACCTGGTCGATCAACCTGTGCGGCTGTTATTACTTACCCACAAGCGCCTCATCTATTTGTTTTATATTGATCACAAAATGTTTTGAACAACATATTTCAAAGTTTTGGTACTGTTTAGTTTCATTCAATTTAACGGTAACAACATTATATTTGAAACACAACAACTATTCATACATTACACTATACATGGTCTTTCAGGCCAGAGGAAAATGTCCGGCAACAATACCTGCCATAAAACTATGTGGAACACCACTGAAGAGGGTGGAACATTTTAAATATCTTGGACATATGATGTCCTCTGATCTGAAGCACGATGCTGACATAGTGCGGGAACGCAGGGCGTTGTCTGTAAGGGTGAGTATGATGGCCCGCAGGTGTGCTCGTTGTACCACTGAAGTGAAAATAACATTGTTCAGAGCATATTGTACGTCTATATACACGAGTAGCCTGTGGGTCTCATGCACGCACAGCCAGTACAACGCCTTGCGTGTGAAATATAATAATGCATTCAGGGTGCTGGTGGGGCTGGCCCGATTCTGCAGCGCATCAGGGATGTTCGCCGGGTCGTGTTATTTTTGTTCCTAAATACATACCGTCACTTTGATGTTCCTCATTTGGCTCAATAATATAATCTAGTCCCTCACAAACAGCTGGTAATTCTTCTTTGATATCAATGCTTTCCGTTTGACATTCATCAACTATACTTATGTTCTCTGTTGGAGATTTAATAAACCCACTGCAAAACTTAACGTGGTTTTGGTTTATTAAAGTATTTGGCTGTAAAAAGATGATTATAGTATTAGGAAAACATTCTGGTGATCATAAACCTTTCTTCATTATACTAGTCAGTCAAGAGAGCCCCCACAAGTGAGGATACTTAAGTATGTCCAATGTACCCTGGAGAGTCGGCCATGCTACCAACCTCACTGACCACTGCACAAGCTATTGTTGCATAGCTTGTGCCGGCATGAGAGAGGACCGTTATCAAACTGCCACATACAACTTTCATACAGAAGTTGTAGCAGTATTATGTGGAGTATTTAACATGTAGTAATAATTGTAAACACCTACATTTGACAGTACATATCAACATACAACACTCAATGGTATGGCTGGCGTGACATCCAGCCACAATAGCTGAGCTAGTATGAGCTTCAGAGGAATAACTTCCACACTATACTGAAATTAGAAATTATGAGAATAATACCTCACCTCAAAATCCTCATTCATCATCTGAGCAAACAGCTCTTCGGCTTCCAGACATTTTCTCAGTAATTGGTAGCATTGCTTTAGTTTAGCACAGCAGAAGAAACAAGCAAGAATCGGTCTCCTGTCTTCAGTTACAAACTGCAACAAAATTTGTCCTGCACTATTTTTTTGACGAAGAAAATATTATACATATAACATCCTTAATGCTTTCTGTGCACATCTTACAGAGAAAGAGGCATTTAAAAATTTACACAACACAATTCTTAATAAAACTATGAACTCACTGGAATATCAGTCAGCTTCTCATAGAGTTCGTGCAAGTTCCTGTTGATCACTATATGCATGCGAACATTTTCTGCTAAACATATCCTACACACTGGCAATTTTTCCATCTTTTAACTATTAGGTTATTTAGTACAACTTGACTGTTACGATGGTTACGATGCGTACAACTATAGTCAGTTAGTCACAGACTACTTAGGGGATACTATAGTAGTCTTTGGATGCGTACAAGAGACCACAGCAAGAGACTGAGGAAGGCTTGTGTATGTATATTTATGAATACAACTTCTACTACCTACTTGAAGATCGATGATTGAAAGATGACTATTATCATAGATATTACACTATATAAAGCACAGATATAAAGTAACACTATGACTATCTATCGCGTAGAATTCATAGGAATTAGACAGACTATAGCGGAGTAGCGGACTAGCGGTAGCCCACTCTGACTGTATACAAATCACAGAACATATATACACCTAATACAAAATGTACTCTGTGAGCATAGCTTGCTACATATTACTAATCTGTGTCTGTGAGTCATAGAGTATAGCTATAGATTTGCTGTGAGTCCACAGACGAAGTACAATAGAAGTATCTGTATAGTTTGAGTTTGTGGCTATATCAAAGGAAAAGTTGCCAGTTTAGTAAATAAATTACTTTCGAAATTCCGCTAAAAGTAGCTAAGTATTCTTGGCTGTCTTTATCCTATTAAAATTGTTTAATATAATAGGGGTGGGGATAAGTGGATTTAATAGTGTTGTTAAACAGTTACTGGTTACAAGTTTATAGCAAAAAAAAAAAAAAAACATTAAAAGTAATGTTGTTTTGTTATGTAGAAAGAGGTAGATAGGTTGGTTACACACGCTCCGCAAGTGGCACGTCAAAATCAAAATCAAATCTGGCTAATTAGCCACATTTTCGTCGTCTTGTCTCTTTTTCGCTCCCGATAATTAAGACATGCCGTCCTACTTCCACATGTCATCTAATCGTACGAAATTGTGCCGTTTTTGAACACCGAATGTTGGGTCGGTAACCTATCTACGTCTTTTTACATATAATATCATTGTGTTTTAGTAAAAAAATAAATTTCAATTTGATAGTTTACAATGTCTTCCGGAATCTCTTCGTTAATAGATGATGGTGTGGATGGTATTTCAGTTGGTTTTATTTGTTTGACCGTTTTTGTGACTTTGGTTAAACCTTCAGGTGGCAAAACAGTAATAGAAGTAGGTATGTAGTAATAATCTAAAAAGTAGCCAGACGTAGCTAGATTCATTTTGGTGGCTAAAACGGATTATCTTTTGACTAAAACCGTTAAAGTCCGCTAGATCTAGCCACAAAGTGGCTAAAACGGCAACAATGAGCCGATATACTCGGAATTCTAACTTTTTTTTTAATATTTTTATTCACGACCATAGATACAAGTCTTTCAGTCGGATACATAGAGTATAGTTATAGGATGGATACATACAAACATGGATAAAATTATCTTCATTGTAATATACGTTTGTATATTACAATAGAGCTATTTACAATTACAATGGCATGAGTTCACTTCTGTAAGTAATAATATCATATAAATCAGTTTTTACATCAATAGTTTTGTTCAGACTACCAACTTGCCGCTATTTCGGGTTGCGTGGGTATATCTCAGTGGTACTATTATGTCGTTGTTGTTTTCTTACTAATACAACTTAGTAACTTAAATATATTTATGATTACAAAATTAAATTTTTTCTATCGTATTACAAATATATTTGTACAGCACACTAAAATATTTCTTATTTTCTCACAAATCTTGAACGCGGTAGGGAACACTGTTGACGTTCACTAGCCGATATATTATTTTACTCTATGACGTTCACTGTCAATGTCATTGTCATTTAATTCGCTCAATTCAAAAACCAAAATCAAACGTTAAAACTTGAACCACGACTTGAACACTGTAAGATAACATGATCCAAATCAGTATCCTCTGCTCCACAGTGATGACATCGACTATTGTTAATTATGCGAATCCTATTCAGGTGAGCTGGTGTTAAGCAATGCCACAATCTCATGCGACTATAATATTAGGTCTTTACCTATGAAATTGCCGTTCTGCTGTACTGGCCATTTCAAATCAAAATAATTTTTGTTTGGCTAAGAATTCTAATTTCCAATTAATTTTATTTTAAAAACATGGATTTTTTTTTTCCAAAAGTAGTCATTTGTTTATTGATTAGTGTTACATTTTCATCGCATTTCAATCTTTTTCGTCATCATGGATACGTTAAAAATTCGAGTAATTATGGAATATGAGTACCGTCGTGGCAGCAACGCGGCACAAGCGGCACGCAACATCAACGACGTTTGCGGAGCTAACACTACAAACCAACGCACCACTTGTTATTGGTTTGCTCGCTTCCGTTCTGGAAATTTCGACCTGAAAAATGAACCTCGCGGTCGTCCGAAGACTTTGGTCGACAATGACGAATTAAAGGCGATTGTGGAAGCTGATGATACACAATCTACGGCTGAATTAGCAGCAGCTTTCGACGTTAGCGTCAAAACAATATTGGTCCATTTGCGTCAAATTGGCAAGGTAAAAAAGCTTGACAAATGGGTGCCCCACGAACTCAATGATCGCCAGCGCGAAGTACGCGTCGAGACGTGCCTTGCACTGCTCAACAGACACACAAATGAAGGAATTTTGAGCCGCATTGTTACCTGCGATGAAAAATGGATTCTGTTTGATAACCGCAAGCGCTCAGCAAGTTGGTTGGATCCTGGTTCAGCACCTAAACAATGCCCTAAACGAAAACTTACCCCTAGAAAAGTGATGGTCACTGTTTGGTGGTCTAGCGCCGGTGTGATTCATCACAGCTTCTTACCAAACGGGGTGAGCATTACGTCTTCAGATGTGTACTGTGAAGAACTGAACACAATGATGGAGAAGCTGGCACATCTCCAACCAGCATTGGTCAATCGCTCATCTCCGCTGCTCCTGCATGACAACGCGCGACCTCATACTGCACAGCAGATGGTCTCCAAGTTGCAAGAAGTGGGGTCGGAAGGTCTCCGTCATCCGCCCTACTCACCAGACCTTGCGCCTACAGACTACTACTTTTTCCAGAATTTGGATAACTTCTTGGCGGGAAAAAAAATCAATACCCGAGAGGCAGTACAAAATGCCTTTGAAGAATTTGTTGCCTCCCGTCCAGCTGATTTCTTTAAGAAGGGCATCAATAAACTGCCACTGCGTTGGCAATTATGCATTGATTGCATGGGTTATTAGGTACTTCGATTAATAGGTACAAATAACAAATGCATGAAAACAATTTGTTTAAATTTTTTCATACAAAACGGCAATTTCATAGGTAAAGACCTATTAGTTATAAATCTTCTTGTGATGTATTTGAAGTTATGATACCAAGGTTTAATCGGTAAATCATTTTGTATTCCAGCATACCTTCTACCTTTCGTTTCCAGGGTTATGTCCCAATACTTCTTCCACAACTGTCCATAAAGTTTTTTTAAAAATGCTGTAGTAATCAGTGAATGGAAACTTGAGCAACTCTGATTGATCCTCATCATGATCTGAACGGGCTGCTATGTCAGCTACCTCATTTCCACGAATGCCAATGTGTGAAGGTACCCATACTAATTCAACTTTAATATAGTAACTATATTAAAGTTGAATTAGTATGCGTACCTTGGTTGGTATTTGTTGTATTAGACATATAATCCAAAAACTACTTGATAACTGTTATCAAGTAGTTTTTGGATTATAAGTCTAATATTACAAATAATATAATTTAACTTAAAAGGAGGAGCTCGTGGCTAAGTAATAACAGCCGGCCGGGTCGATCCATCAGGTTAAGCTACGCTTGCCGGGGTCGGCCCATGGATGGGTGACCATCTTTACATACCGAAACTCCTCCGTGCCTCGGAAAGCACGTTAAGCCGTTGGTCCCGGCTGTCATTCGTGGATCTTTGATAGTTGTTACGGGTTGTCAGAAGCCCGAAAGTCTGACAACCACTCTTACCAAGGGGTATCGTATCACGCAGTTAATGGATTGTGGAGGTCACATAGGCAGTCGCTCCATGTAAAATACTGGTATTCAGCTGCATCCGGTTAGACTGGAAGCTGACCCCAATATAGTTGGGAAAAGGCTAGGCAGATTGATAATTTAACTTAAAAGAAGTACTTACACTATGTAGAGCAGACAAAATACTTCTGGAGTCTGTAACTATCTAAATATTGTACAATAATTACAAGACTATTTACATGCTGCAGTGCACAATAAAAGAAGAAACTGACTGACATATCAACGCACAGCCCAAACCGCTGGGTCTAGAGATTCCAAATTTGGCATGTAGGTTCCTTATGATGTCTAGGGGTGCACTAAGAAAGGATTTTTCAAAATTCACCCTCTAAGAGGGTGAAACGGGGGTCCAAAGTTTGTATGAAAAATTATATCCCTTGAGTTAATAGACTTGAAACTTGGCACAAATATTTATCTAAGTAAATTATAAAGTTTGTCATTTTTAGTTTTCCTGAACTACCCCCTAAAAAGGGATATAGGGAGTGGAAAAGTTTGTATGGAGTAATTTTAACGCGCGGTCCAATTAACTCGAAATTCAGTATTTATACTTAAGATCTAAAATGAAGAATAACGTGTATCAGGGTTTTTCGAAAATGTACCCCTTAGGCCTCTGCCTCGAATTTTGCGGGCAGCGGGGCGGCAGCGGCGGCGGCGCGGGAGCGGCCGGATTTTATGCGTAAAAACAAATGGACCAAACCTCGAAAACAGCGGCGCGGAAGCGGGGCGGGACAATGCGAGACGCGCCGCCGCCGCCGCCGCCCCGCTGCCCGCGAAATTCGAGACAGAGGCCTAAGGGGGTGAAAAGGGGTAGTCAATTTTACAGGGCAAGTTTTCTGTGGGGCTTGATAAACTCGAAAATTGGTGGTAATAATCTTTCAGTCAAGTTACGGAAATATCCCAACCGTTTTTTTTTTAAATTCCACCTTGTGGGGGTGAAAACAGGGAGTATGGTTTATATGAAATATCTTATTAATTTAGTTAAAATTTAGTTTTACTTGAAACTTGGCACAAATACTTGCCTGAGCAAGTAATAAAATTTGTCATTCATAATTTTTCCTCCAGAGGGAAGGGTATAGGGTGAGGGGAGCAGGGGAGGGGGTAGTGAGGAGGGGAAGGGGAGGGGTACTGAAGAGGGCATGGAGGAAGGAGAGGGTGTGGTGAGGAGGGAGAAAAATAGGATGATCAAGGGAGGGGGAGAGGGATAGAAGGGTGTAAGGGGGAAGGAGGTGGAGAGGGGAAACCGGTGAAGTGGAGGTTAGCGGAAAGGGGATGTGGTGAGGGGGGTTAGAGGGAGAGGGGGATGGTGAGGTTGAGGGGGTGAGAGGGGGTTGAAAGGGGTGAGAAGTGGGAAAGAGAGATGGGTGAGAGGGTGTTAGAGGGAGAGGAGGAAGGCTGATAAGGGGGTTAGAGGGAGATGGGGTGGGGTGAGGGGGGGGGGCTACGAGTGCCTTTTCACCTTAAAGTTGCTTTTTGTATAGCACTGATTCATTGAAGAGAGATTGAGTTGAGACTTTGACTGATTGATTGGAGAGCGGGAAGAGTTAGAGAGGGATAGGAGGTTGTAGTGAGGGGGAGGGTATGGAGAGGAGGGTGAGGGTAGAAGGGGAGGGGAAAGCGGTGAAGGGGATGTGGTAAGAGGAGGGTGAGAGGGCAGGGAAGGGGAGAGGGGTGAGAGGAGGATTAGAGGGAAAAGGGAGGGGTGTAAACGGGGGAGGGGGAGGTTAGCGGGAAGGGGATGGGGTGAGAGGGGATGGGGTGGGTGAGGGGATGAGACTGGGTGGTGAAGGGGATGATAGTGGAGGGTGAGAGGGAAGGGGAGGGGGCTTATAGGGAAACGGGGAGGGATGACGAGTGCCTTTATACCTTAAAGTTGCTTTTTGTATAACATTGATGCATTGAAGAAACCCTGCCCGACAGAAATGACCGAAAAATGAAAGTCAGCACAGAAAATAGCAGTAAACTCCAGTCTGCGTCGGAGCTGACACACACATTTTTTTGTTTATTTGAACGCGCTAATCTCTGGAACTACCAGACGGACTTTAATAATTATTTTTGCATTTGATAGCCCAATTCTTAAGGAAGGCTATAGGCATATTTAACATCACTCTAGGACTCTTAGGTGCTGAGCAAAAAGAAAAAAAGTCAGAAAGAACGCTAAGCAAAAACGAAATAATAGCGTGGGCAGGCGATGCATCAGCACTTCAGCAGCAAGGAATTTCAGAATGTAGTTACTGGAACCTCTATAGTTCAGTACTACTTTTTTTAGTAATTAGAAAAGAAAAAGAAAAACTAGAACAACTTTTTTCATGTCACTGGATATTATTGATATTTATTTTGTGTAACATGTATGGATTGAATGTATTTATACATTCAATTCATGCATTTTATCCATGCATACACATATATTAATTTTTTCCATATATTTTTTGTTTTTAATGTTTTTATATTTATGTGTTTTTTTTTGTTGCATCACTGTCTCATAAGATACAGGACTAACTAGTTTAGGAGACAGGGTGTTACATGAAATGAACTGTGTAGATTTATGTAGATATCCGTGTTATGTTATTTTGTACATCTGCTCTTGTGTATCATGATTATTCATGAACCTAAGTGTAATAAATATTATTCATTAATCATTAATAAATAAGTATTATTTGCTGTAGATTCATTATCATATATACCTACATGTGTCTTCCATATCTGTATTATCTACGTCGAGATCAGGATCCGTGGGAGCACAGTTCGTGGTCTTGCTTGATGTTCAAATAGAATTCACGAAATGGCTCATCAATTAACTGCATTAAATCCATTACTTACTTAAATCTTTTTTCTTTTCTGCACTGATTGGCAATGGCTGACTAGATATCTGAGTCAATTTGAAAGAATCTACAGTAATCTTCCCTCTTTTCTTAATATTGCCCAATTTTTATTTAGCCGAATTAACTTAGAAATAACGTGACAACTAGAAATAATCAACATGTGGCCATTCCGTTGTCCCGTGAATATGGCGATAAGTCGAGATGTTTATTAAAATATGTGGAATTCCAACAGGTTATTCAGTAAAAAACATATTTTTAATTTGACTCGTCATATTAATGTGAGTACTAATATGATAAAATTAGATAGCTATCCGTTGGCAATAACATGTCAACTTAGGTTTTACTGTGTTCATCAAGCTGAAAAAGTATAAATTGACATATCAAGTTACGTACGCTATTTCGGTTTTTGAGTATACCTAAGTTGATATAAGGATATAATTATTATGATGTAAGATATTTTTTGTGACTCGCCGCGTGGATATCTCGTTTTGTTAAATAAAAAACGCAAAATATCGAGATATTCATATACTGTCACAGGCCATATCTCTAAGTTACGTAGATATCGAGTTGTCAATTTTTTTTCCTACAAAACCAATGCCGTAGAAAGCCATTGCGACGATAAAAAAAAATCGTGAAAGTCGAGTTATCAAGTTCTTCACGCTATGCACGGATATTATTGTACCTACGCTTTTGTAAATGTTTATATTTCAAATTCTATTTGCTCTGTTACATTAAAATAAATCCATAATCCCCGAATATATTTAATAGTGAACATGTCAGACGAAATTTTATTGAAATTGCTCTAAATACAATCGAATAAAACAGTTTCTTCTCATAATGGACCTAAATAAAAATGCAAATGAGGAAACTGCGATTTTTTTGTATCGAGCCAAAATGTATCAATCGTGTTTTGGCCCCCATAATTTACTAAAGAATATAAGTATTCAATATTTATAATTATGAAAAAAATAAAAAGGCCGTAGTTTTTGAGGACAAAAATTGATTTTGCGTGAAGTCGAAATACGCCAAAACACCTTCTTTGGGACGCATTTCACCTTAACATTTTTTCATTTCAGATTTTAAGTGCACTGTCGTTGTTGGCACACGGCACATAGCAGAGGGCTGTAGGACAGCAATCGACAACGTTTCTGTCGCAAGCATCAGTGTCGCGTGCACTGAACCAATTTTTGAATGCGGTGATTCAGCCCTGCATCGTACAAAAGTACATTCGGTTTCCTCAAAACCGAGAAGAAAGAAATATTTTAAAAACACGGTGAGAATCTGTGTTATAATAATTTTTGTTTGCATAAGTAGGTACGAACCTCACAGTAGGAGATTTACTAAATAAATAATAAAACTAGAGGGACTATATTTAAATGGGGCTGAAGCCCTCTATATTTTAAGCTTCTTATAAATTATAATTCACACTCCTACTATTAGTTGGGGAAAAAGTCTTTTCGCATTATAGTATGTATGAACTTAAAATAAAATCTCTTTGGCTATACTATTTGTATTTGGCTGGTTTTGGTATCACTGAAAGTTTAAATTTTAAAAAACATAATTCCAAATTTAAATTAGGAAAATGTGTGATTTTCATTTGTTTTTCGTACTGTCAAGATGAGTGACTCTAAGGAAGAAATTCGATACATTTTAAAATTTTACTACAAAAAAGTTAAAAATGCAACGCAAGCCGCGAAAAAAATTTGCGATGTTTATGGACCCAGTGCAGTGTCTGTGAGAGTAGCACAAATTTGGTTTAAGCGTTTTCAATCCGAAAATTTTGATGTCACAGATGCACGTCGCTCTGGTCGCCCTATTACGGATAAAATGGATGCCATTTTTTAAAAAGTGGAGCAAGATCGGCATATCAGTAGTTACGACATAGCTGAAGAACTGGGAATTGAGCACAAAACAGTTTTGGCGCATTTAAAAAAAACTGGGTAAACAGAAAAGCTCGATATTTGGGTACCTCACGAGCTCACTGAAAGAAACCTAATGAACCGTGTACTCATTTGTGATTCTTTATCACGACGTAATGAAACCGAACCATTTTTGAAGAAGCTGATTACTGGTGATGAAAAGTGGATCACGTACGACAAGAACGTGCGTAAAAGGTCGTGGTCAAAGGCCGGTCAGGCTTCACAGACTGTGGCGAAACCCGGGTTAACTCGCAACAAGGTGATGCTGTGTGTGTGGTGGAATTGGAAGGGCATTATTCATTATGAGCTGTTACCACCAGGCAGGACCATCGATTCTAAAGTCTGCTGCGAATAACTGATGAGATTAAAGCAAGAAGTTGAGAGAAAGCGGCCGGAATTAATCAACAGAAGGGGTGTGGTTTTTCATCATGATAACGCTAGACCTCACACATCTTTAGCCACTCAGCAAAAATTAAGAGAGTTTGGCTGGGAGGTGTTAATGCATCCGCCGTATAGTCCTGACCTTGCACCTTCAGATTTCCACCTGTTTCCGTCTCTTCAGAATTCTTTAGGCAGTGTCAGGTTAACATCACGAGAGGACTGCCAAAACCACTTGTCGCGGTATTTTGATCAGAAGTCCCAAAATTTCTATAGCAATGGGATCATATCCCTACTTACAAGATGGCAAAAGTTATCAAACAAAATGGTACCTACATACTTGAGATAAATGTAAATAATGTATATTAAAAAATGTTTCGAATTTTCTTAAAAAATGCGAAGAAACTTTTTCCCCAACCTATTAAATTAGTTCTACGCGGAGCCCTCACCAGATTCTATTATGTCATCCTATGAAGAAAACGAGAATCGTTTTCTTGACAGAAGATATTCCTTAATTGAATGATTGAATGTCAGCCAGTATTATATTAACGAGGCTTGATCAAAGCATCAATCCTTTACAGTACTTATATACCTCCTAGGTAACCTCCACAAATTTGATTAATTTATTAGCAATTGATGTTGCTGCGGTATATTTTTGCCCGCTTTGCCTTCCTACTGACTCCATCAGTGGCGTGCACTCCATACATGCAAATAAGCTCTGCATACCCTGTAGTCCCATACATACATGCCCCTCGAAATGATAAATAACTTTAACGCAAGAAAAATCATGGTAATAACTATGTTAATCTAACTTATTCGCCATCTCACTGTTTATAACGCGATTTACGCGCCATCTATTACTTTTATTTGAAACTAATTTCTTGAAGCGAGCGGCGACAACCGCGCAGGCAGCGCTCCCGGTGAGCATAAGCAGAACAACGCCGTGCTTATTTTTCATACAACGCAACCCGTGTAGTACACAGCAATAGTGTGACTGTGTGCGTGAAAATGTATGCGTGTGTTTAAGTTCTGGAAGCACAGCTTATTTTACAACCCGTCCAAATTAAGAAGCCGTAAAAGCACCGCTTAGTTGTTGATTACAGAGGGTTGACTTTTTTAGTCGGATTGACCAAGATTAGTTCGTATTATTTTGTAATTGTAAAGTTTTACACGCTTTTATTCAACTTGCAATGTTTGTTTGTTTTTTCGCCATATTGTTTTGATTTGATTGTTTTTCTTGGCGCAAGTGATTAACTGTATATTATTATGTAATTATTTTAATAATTTGTAAAAAATTGAAAATTATACCTGTGAGACCTGTGCTGCCGAAGTGTGTTAAATAAATTAAAATCTGCCGCTTTTCGACGTTATATTTTGAGGAAAAAGTTAAATTCATTGTAAACGGAAGGTGTGAACCCGGGTTTTATTTAACTCAAAAAAAAAAGTAATGCCTCTCGTTATATTCATAGAAAAGTTTTGTGATACCTAATTATTACCTACTGGCAAATAACACAAACACATTGTATTTTATCCCTTGCTTTTTGTTTACAAATCAAGATAATAATAATATTTGGACCTTTATCGGATATTCAGATTAAAATATTTTAGATATTCGTTGTGGTCGCAAACAAACATCATGCGAAGCCAATGGCGCCGTGCGGTAAGAGTCAGTGTAAGATTAGGGTTATGGTAGGGAGGTCGGGTAAAACAAACGGTCGGGAAAAAAAAAACTTAGGTACTAGTTTCAGCTTGTTAAAGTTTTTATTTTTATTTTAGACGTGCATACCCTGTCTGAAATCTCTGTGCACGCCACTGGACTCCATGATTAGGTTTTATGTTAAGATGCGCTAAGGTAGCCCGCGAAATCAAAATTTCTTACGTTTTTTGCTTTACAGAATATATTATAATCATTAGAATCAGCAATACAACTACATAAGTTAGAATTAACCTCAAATCTAGCGATTTCAGGAAATCATGTTCGCAAACTGCAAAAAACGCAAGAAAATTTGAATGTCGCGGGCTACCACAGCGCATCCTCCTTAAAATAAAACAGGAATATCACTTTTGCAGATTTCATGACAAGTTTAACATGCCGGGACTGCATAGGCTGTATAGATTTATTTATTTTTTTCTTTTTTTTTTTAGGTGGCACATTTATGTTCGAGAGGAGCTCGTGGCTAAGTAATAACAGCCGCACGGGTCGATCCATCAGGTTAAGCTACTCTTGCCGGGGTTGGTCCGTGGACCAGCTTTACATACCGAGACTCCTCCGTGCCTCGGAAAGCACGTTAAGCCGTTGGTCCCGGCTGTCATTCGTGGATCTTTGACAGTCGTTACGGGTCGTCAGAAGCCCGAAAAACTGACAATCAGTCTTACCAAGGGGTATCGTACTTATTACCCAGTTAATTGGTTGTGGAGGTCAGATAGGCAGTCGCTCCATGGAAAATAATGGTATTCAGCTGCATCCGGTTAGACTGGAAGCCGACCCCAACATAGTTGGGAAAAGGCTAGGCAGATTGATATATGTTGCGATGATTCGTCCTAATGAAAATGAGGACAGATATTTTTGCCGTTAGGGATATCATGCCAGAAATGTCCAGCTATAATAATAAGTCAAATTTAATATTACGTATGATGCACCTATGACAGCAGTGGTGGCCCAATGCTGTCGGCTCCGATTTACCAAGTTGTAGGCCGTGGGTTCGAACCCAAGCAGACACTTCCTGACAAATGTTCTTTAAACGGTGAAAGAAAACATTGTGAGTAAACAGACATGTCCTAGAACCAAGGATTCGAAGAAATGTCTTGCGTCATTTACCAGCCCGTATTGTGCCCTGGCTCACTCCCTCTCGCTGAGAGGAGGCCTGTGTCCCAGGTCCCAGCAGTGAAAACGTTAAGTTACGAGTAGGTACCTACTGTTGAAACTTGAAAAGCACACAGCTCGATAGCTCGCTGATAAGTGTTTATTAATTAAGGATCGTATTGTACCTAAGTACGGAAACTCGACAGGAATATTATAAAACTTTATAACATGGGAAGCACTGTACTTTATAACCCGTCGATTTGTTATAGTACCTAGTTATTTTTTTTTTTTTTTTTTTGTATAATATATCCTTTTCAGTGTAATTTTGGTATCCCTGAATAAGGAATAAGGAAATCGAGAAAAACATTTTTTTACCAAAAACGATCGCCTAATCAAGCCTTCGGGACCGGGTGAGATGTGGGAGTAATAGGGTGGGGAACACCATGAGATACCTCAAGGACATTGACCTTGAATCCAAGGTCAAGGGTCAGGGACACAATTCACTTACACCCAAAGAGGGAGGGTAGGAGCTGATAGGCTGCCAATACCAAGAGTGAGAACGGTATTTGCTACCCGGTTTTCACTCTTACTCCCTGTTCGTGTCTTTCACAGTCAACAAATCCACACTAAGGATCCCTGGAAACATACTCGAAGCCAAGGTTACTTTAAAGGCATGGCTTCGGAACCTCACCTATGACGAAACAGAAAACATCTTGTGCCCCTTGACATAGCTTGCACCTTCCCTTCCCCTTCTTTAATTCCCACACATATAATAACAACACCCATACACTCACGCACACACACACTCTCACTCACGCACACACACACTCTCACTCACGCACACACACACTCTCACTCACGCACACACACACACTCTCACTCACGCACACACACAACTTCACTCACACTACACTCTTTCACGGCTCCAATTAGTAATAAGTTATTTTCATTATTATCTTTTTATTTTATTTTTGTGTTTATTATTATTTATTTTTTTGTCCGGCTGTGCTGTCACATTGAACGTTCGGCAACTCAATCTCTTTTACTGATTATTGGGCCACCAAGATACAGGCTATGCCTAGTTTGGGGCCCACGGCTATTTCTTATGATGTATAACTTTTGTGTGTGTGTGTAAATTATTATTCTATTCTTTAGCTAAAGGTGCGTTACCTCATAAAAATCGCTGATTTTGATCTCAGGGTTATTGACTTTCAAAAGGTCCTTGACCTCATTGGTATGAAGCGTCTATTCTACCCAAAAAAAGTTGATACTGTAAAAAAACGTCATTTTTCTTCTTTTTTTTCCAGCTCAAGGTAAACTTTTCATCGTCTAATATTGATACGAGTCAATCACCACCTCATCTAACCCAAATTATTCACCAACAATAGAAAGGATCTGGCGCTCGGCGGCCGCTGCCGCGGCACGCTCGCCTTCGTGCGTTAATGGTCACTGTTCTAACCTAACCTAACCCAAATGATTCACCAACCTTAGGAGAATCACGGATCTTACCTGTTACTGCTGAGAATCGCGGATCTTGACTTTTGGAATTTTGTACTTAACCCGAAGGTCAATGACCCTGAGGTCAAGGTTAATGTCCTTGAGGTGTTCCATAGTGGTTCCCCACCCTATTACTCCCACCGAGTCCCGAAGGCTTGATAAGGCGATGGTTTTTGTTTTTTTTTTTTAATTTTTTGTTCTTGATTTCCGTATTTCAGGGATCCCTAAATTACACTAAAAAGGATATATTATACAAAAAAAAAAAAAATAACTAGTATACTAAATCGACGGGTTATAAAGTAAAGTGGAGCCATACCATGATGCAGCACGTACCTATTCTACCGGGTTGTAAGATTGCATTTATGTTAAGATTTAAAAATATATTTTTACAGGTGACATACACCGATTTAAATATATCACATGTAGATGCCTCCTATGGTGGGGCTTCTCATGATAATTTTATTTTTCACCATTCCGAATTGAGGGAGCACTTGGAGGAATTGGGACAGTCTGAAAGAACGTATTCACTTGGTATGCCTGATTAACTAAAAACTTATTAAGTATTTAATTCCCACTTAGTGCCAGCCTAATTAATTACACAATTTTCTGAATTACAGGTGATTCTGGATACGCTCAGCGTGCGTTCCTAATGACGCCTGTCGCAAATACCGAAGAGCGAACACCAGAAGCAAGCTCCACGGCACGGCTCGCAATAGCGTGGAGCGTGCAATCGGGTTGTTGAAGGGTCGCGTCAGGTATTTGTTGGTTCACAGGGTGCTGCATTACAATCCAGACACGGTTGGAGATATTGTGACAGCATGTTGTGTGCTTCACAATATTTGCAATCGTGCTGGATTGCCGGGCCCTGTGATAAGTAGCGAGGCAATGATAACACGGAGGCTATTAACCCTAATGAAGACGATCCGCTTAGGATAGGGCGGAATGCCCGGATTACCCTCCATAAACAGTCTGTGGCATTTACGATGATATTGTTTATATTTTTACATTTTATTTCACTTATTATTTCCTTTATTTAATTAATATGTACATACAAATTACATTTTTAAATATTAGAATATAAAAAAAATAAAAACAAAAAATATTTCACTTTATTATTATTATTATACATTTTTTACATACTTACCTATCTTTTCAAAGTGGTAGAGGTAATGTACCGCTCTTTGGGCCACTACCTACCAGAATGGATATGGCGATGCCTCCAAATGAATTGCTGCTGAATTCTATCTATTTTATTTCAAGAGGACGTGTTCACTTTTACGCGACCAAAACAATTGTCTTATTACAGTTTAATTCAAATTTTCTTACTTTTAGGGTTCCGTACCTCAAAAGGATAAAACGGAACCCTTATAGGATCACTCATGTGTCTGTCTGTCTGTCACAGCCAATTTGCTCCGAATCTAATGGACCGATTAAGTTGAAATTTGGTACACATATGAATTTCTGTGACCCACGGACAGGTAAAGTAAATAAATTAATTTTGAATATGGTGGTCACATTTGGGGGGCAAATAAGAAAATGAAAAAAAAAAGTTTTGCAAACCATACCATGTTACATATCAAATGAAAGGACTCAAATATATTTTTTTTATAATTTAAAAAAAATTGTTTTAAAGTTATTTAAGAAAATAGACGAAAATTGAGCATAAATTATCTCCGAAACTACTGAGCCTAAAACTTAAAAAAAAAAAACAGAAAATGGATCTTTATCTGTAAATACAAGAAAACCTATAAAAAGTCTGTGGTCTTAAAATAACATGGTAAATCTCTCAATATTGTGAGTACCAACTTACATTTACAGTTGGAATGTACGGAAGAACATGTTTTTCAACTACAATGTTAAGTTTGTTCTTGGAATAATTCATCCCAACTACGGAACCCTTCATTGTGCGTGGTCCGACACGCACTTGGCCGGTTTTTTTGAGTCAGTTTGCTACATGAAAATATACTCAGAGATACTAAGTGTCTAAGTATTACAAGACCCTCTGAAAGCAGAATATTACATCAAAACCTAATGACAAGAATTCTCCTCGAGGGTTCACTTTAGCGCAAACTTAATGCCAGTGACCCTCCTGGAACCTACTAGCAATATGTAGTGCGGCATGGCACATGAGCTCTATGAAAAGTAGGTGGACTCATGTGTTATTAATTAACCCCTCGGCTGTCGATCGACCATTGAATGGTTCCTGTGTTATGTGTTCACCGACCATTTTTTAAAATTCAAAAAAAAGTTTCTTCGGGTCGCCTCTCTTTATCCGACTGCATCGAAGAAATTTTGGTTTAGAAGGTTTTTAGGGGATTTATAGGTATAAAAAAAACAATAGTCATAGGTATGCAAGTTAATAAAATTTGGTAAAAATAAAAAGAAAACAAGCAAAAAATATAAAACTAAACAAACACAAAATATAAAACTAAACAAACACAAAATATAAAACTAAACAAACTCAGAATATAAAACTAAACAAACACAAAATATAAAACTAAACAAACACAAAATATAAAACTAAACAAACACAAAATATAAAACTAAACAAACACAAAATATAAAACTAAACAAACACAAAATATAAAACTAAACAAACAAAAAATATAAAACTTAACTATTAATTTGGACAAAAAAAAATTCTTTTAAGGTGTTGACTCCATCCCGGACGGCATCCGCAACTGCGCGGTTGCTGTCCCCCAGACACGTAAGAGCGGCCGCCATGTCTCTCTGCGCCTGAGCTGTTATGAGATTGCTCTCTGCTAACCTCTCTTCTAGCGCCAACCGCCTCTCCTCGATCTTCAAAAAACGCTCCGAAATGGAGGTAATTTGGGACCTCCTTTGAGATGGCGGCTGGGTAGGTCCTTCGCGTCTTAAATCTGAAAAGAAATAAAAGTAGGTATATTAAAATACTACACTTACTCCTCTACCTCTAATAAAATTAAAACCTCATTGTAAGAACGATGATAAATAATGTAGGCACTTACTGGCAGAGACATGGGGACGAGATAGCCGTGTGGGGGGAGACGGAGCCAATTTCGGTCCGGGTTGGTGGGGAGACTGTGAGTTCTAAAGAACAAAACGGTATGTTATTTTATTACATACAACATTTCACTATAAATATAGACTGTAGATAAGGAACATGTGCTAAGATAGCCCGCGAAATTCAAATTTTCTTACGTTTTTTGCATTTTGCAGGGCAGTGTCAGTTTGTATGTTGATTAAAATATGATTAGCGGCCGTCAACCCGTAACTAACATGGCTTTACAGAATTATAATCATTAGAATCAGCAATACAACTCCATAAGTTAGAATTAGACCTCAAACCACATATTTCATGAAATCGCTAGATTTGAGGTCAATTCTAACTTAGGGAGTTGTATTGCTGATTCTAATGATTATAATTCTGTAAAGTCATGTTAGTTACGGCCGCGAATCATATTATAATCAACATACAACCTGACACTGCCCTGCAAAATGCAAAAAAACTTAAGAAAATTTAAATTTCGCGGGCTATCTTAACGCAAACATACTTGTGTTCTGGTATCACTATTTTCTCCTTCGTGTGCTTCGATCAATAATAGTACTAGATTCCCGATAAGTGCTTCAAAAACGGCCCGAAAAATAAAAACACAAATACTTTTGTGGTCTTATTTCAAACATCGACTGTTCTGGAACAGGGAAATGCATGGAGTAGTATTGTTACTTTATATGTTATTTTTGTTTGTAGATTTCCTAGTGATATACTTGCTTTCTTATTAACATAAGACCACGTCGAGCTATTTTTTGGGAACATACGGAGTCAAAGTGGACATAATAATAATCCCAACACTAGACAATTTAAAGCCAGTTTTAAAAAGCTGCTGTCTCATTTGGAACTGGGCTCCAAATTTACCGGAAATTGCAGTCGCTCCATGTAAAATACTGGTATTCAGCTGCATCCGGTTAGACTGGAAGCCGACCCCAACGTAGCTGGGAAAAGGCTAGGCAGATGGAGAGAACATACCAATTTTATCCGGATCATCATCTCTAAACAAAATTAATAACTTGTCGATAGGTTACCGTTTTGAAGAAACCGAGGAGAAAAATTTAAGTTCTGCAGAAATTTAAAAAAATAAATCTATAGAACAAAATTTCGATAAATACCAGACAAACTGCACTGAACTGAGTGAAAAACTAGATCATAATCCAACTTCAGATATTGTTACGCAAATAGTAGGTTACATTTCTGGTTTTGTAGTCAGTAGCCTTGTTAAGAAAATTAATTGCGAGGACTGTAAAATGGATCTACGGGCTAAACAAAAATTATGGTTTCATAAATTAATCGATTTAAGAGACATGGGTGGTTTATGTTATGCTTCAAACGACGTGTTCGACGTATGCATGAAAACCGAACGAGTTATACGCAATTGTCTTCGCATGAGTGGTGGCAAAACAATACAAAAAAAAATATTGTTAATATTTCAAGCGTCTACCTGTTGCCGTTACCAATATCCAGCAAAAACGAGCAAAAAAAAAACACGTTTGTTGTATGGGAGCCCCCTTAAATATTTATTTTATTCTGTTTTTTAGTATTTGTTGTTATAGCGGCAACAGAAATACATCATCTGTGAAATTTTTAACTGTCTAACTATCACGGTTCATGAGATCAGCCTGTTGACAGACGGACGGACAGCGGAGTCTTAGTATTAGGGTCCCGTTTTACCCTTTGGGTACGGAACCCTAAAAAAGTATATGATATAATACAAATATTTTTTATAACTTCAAAATCGCGTACAAAAGTAGACGCACCCATTTTTTTAATACGGGTTGATTACAATGAGCCAACCCGCAGACAGTTAATAGCAATGTCTTAATAAAATAACTATTGTACTAATTTAGTCCTTCTACGTTTATAAATCGGTCAAAAATATTTGCTACCATATAAAACGAACCATGGCCTAAAAAATATATTATTATTCTGCTACTCTACGTCTGTCACTACTTACTGTGTTCTGAGCATTGAAATGTAAATACCAAGAACTATGTCTAGTTCCAAAATAGAGTAAGCACGAAATTGTCAACAAAATGTTTTTAACCTTAGTGCTCAAGATTTAAGTTTCATTTTAGAATAAATATTTTTGTACTTATTATAAAAATGACTTTTTATTTTCAAGCGACATTTTTAATTTATTGCTTTTACCTTTCTCCGATGATAGAAGGACTTAAATATAAATATTTTGCAATCATAATTAAACTTTATGTTTGATTGTTAAGGTTTATAATGAATTGAAGTTGTTAATATTATAAAACTTTTTTCTATATTTCGTAGTAACAAATGTAAATGTTTATGTGTGTGTAAACGTGGCCACTACAGCGACTTATTTTTGTTCCTGATCCTGTATCTAGTGCTATTATTGATCGAAGTTCGTGTGCAGTGACTTCAGGACTAACAGGATCCTTAAAATTAAATAATTAAATTGAGTTTTCTCGAAATCAATTTGAGAAATAATAAAAAAAAAACCGGCCAAGTGCGTGTCGGAACACGCACAATGAAAGGTTCCGTAGTTGGGATGAATTTATCTTAAGAACAAACTTAACATTGTAGTTGAAAAACATGTTCTCCCATACATTCCAACAGTAAATGTAAGTTTGTACTCACAATATTGATAGATTTACCATGTTATTTTAAGACCACAGACTTCTTATAGGTTTCCCTGTAATCTACAGGTAAAGATCTATTTTCTGTATTTTTTTCAAAATTTTAGGCTCAGTAGTTTCGGAGATAAGGGGAGGGGAATGCCCAATTTTCGTCTATTTTCTTAAATAACTTCAAAACAATTTATTTTAAAATTATAAAAAAAAATATATTTGAGTAAGCCCTTTCATTTGACATGCCACATAGTGTAGTTTCCAAAACTTTTTTTTTTTTAATTTTCTTATTTGCCCCCCAAAAGTGACCTCTATATTCAAAATTAATTTATTTTTTTACCCGTCAGTGTTTGGGTCACAGAAATTCATATGTGTACCAAAGGATGACGGGCGTTTTTGTATGGCGACTGGTCGTAAAACCAACAGAAATGAAATCTATCGTAATATTTAGTACTCCATAGTAAGATAACGTTTACATGAATTTTGTCTCCATTATCACTGGGGTTGAAGAGCAGTGAAGTCCAAAAGGTGTATAAAATAAAATGCATAAAAATTATGGATTTATATTTCAATTTCATGGTTTTATTTCATTTTCGTTCTTAACAGTTGTTTATTTATATATTAGGGATAACAACAGCATAAATATTGTAGATTTTTACATTTGGTATGTGAATTACAAATTACCCAATGACAGTTACCCACTACTAACATATAAAAGAAAACAAAAACAGTTACTCATGTGTTAATGAAAATATGTATACTAATTAAACTAGGTATGAGCATATTTTAATACTCATTGCACAGAAACATTATTATTACAGTATTGTTTGTTTAACTGTATCATTAATATTATAGGTACAATCGCGTTACTTCTCGGTGATACACTTGCTTTGAACGAATTTACGCTGCATGATTGCGCGTGTGTGCATGTGGCCTTGCCCACATTTAATTTGTGCCAATTAGGGAAGTTTGAAAGAGCAAGAAAAATAACCGATGTTCATTCAGTTGCCATTTGTGTAAGTAAAGGGCGTGTGTAACAACTGTTAAAAGTATTAAACCAAATACAAGAAACAACTGCACAACATTTGAGATAATCCTAAGGTAATAAAATAATATACCTTAAAAATATTTGGTTATGCTTTCGCCAACGTATGGCCCATTGTATTAAGCCGTCTTAATGTTTAACCGGGTTTCCAGACATACCCACTAAATAACAATGGGACTTAGATCATGAACCTATTTTTATTGTAGTTGCAAAAGTTGCGGCAGCTATAAACAAAAAGCTCTGATAACATAGTATCAACTGCGCCAAGTATACTGGTTTAAATGTTAATGTAATTGTGCTATTTCAATCGGAACATAGAGCAATAAAAGAAAAGATACCAAGTGTGGTCAATTTATAATAAAATTACGTAAGTTGCTACTTTTCAACCGACTTCAAAATGGAGGAGGTTCTCAATTAGCTTGTATTTTTTTTTATTTTTTATGTTTGTTACCTCAGAACTTCGTCATTTATAAACCGATTTGGAAAATTATTTTTTTTATTTGAAAGGATATACTTCCAGATTGGTCTCATTTTTACCAAAAATCCAGTTCTGATGATGGGATCCATGAGGAATTGAGAGAACTCCTCAAAAATTATAAATCGCTTTCACCCGGCCGGCCGACCGAAAAGTAACGCCACTGTACTACATTGTTCTGACCAGTAATAAGACACCATAGCATAGCGTGTACTCAATTATTAATAATAAGGTCTTAAAACATATTGCAGTATTGTTACACTGTAACATTAATATTATAGGTATTATTCTAACCAGTGATAAGACGCCATATCGCGTATTTAGTGGTCATTATCGATAATAAGGTTTAATAAATGTTGAGCTGGACCAGTAAATGGCTCATACCTTCCTAAGCCTACATACCATAATACAGAAACGATATGGGCACAGCTCCCGACTGTCCTTCTGCCAATCATACAAGTACAATAGTGCTGAATTATTGCGTTTCTGTCGATTTGGTCTCTGTCAATTAAAATATAGGAATAATATGTGCGCGCCCTCACATGCCGCGACTGTATCCGCACTCGAAGTAACCACACATTGTCTTGCAAAATATCGCATTCGTTTAAATCATATAATATATCATCCCTACACATTTCAATCAAATAAATGCCATTGTGAAAATGTTCTGCGACATAAGATTTTGCTAGCTTCATATGGTATGTCCCTAATGCGTGCAAAATTATACAGTCTTCAGTTAGACGAGGAAAATCACTCAAAAATGGGAGGTTTGCTTCCATTCTTGTAAAACTTCGACGTTGTCTGTTAAGGTTTTTCATTTCGACGTATTCATATAAACGATTGGGAGTATTCATATTTTCATTAATCAAGCTCACGATATCTAGAGCTAGCCTGTGATCTTGAAAAACGGGATGAAAAGCATTTAACAGGCTTGCACCAATTTTAAAATCGTTAAACATATGGGGAAGAGCTCTATTAAAATATGTTTGTCGAAGTAATCTATAGCATTGTTTCATTTTTCCGTTAATCGCCTCGACAACCCAGCGGCAAATGGTTACTAATCGAGATTTGTTGGCTTGCTCTGTAGTTAATTGTCTTTCGCTCCTATCTTTCGTAGGCGGTATATGTGCCTCATAACCACATTCCTCGAGACTGTTTAAGCTATCTCTAAAACCTCGATCGAGAATAAAAACATCACCCTGTCGAAAAAACCAAGGCCAGGGGCTATCTTCATTGCGAACAATCCCTTTCATGATTGTTGCATCGGATGTAGTCGCAGCAAAAGGACCAATAACGTCTATTATATAACCGTCGGTAGACACAATCATGAAAGGCTTTAATAAATTCTCATATTTGTGCAAGCTGTATGATAAACGTTGAAATAAAAAGTTTGCACTTTTTTCAATAAAAATGTAGGTTCCATCGCAAATAGTGATTGCCTTACTATTTTCGTTGTTACCAAATATACTCTTAGGTATTAACAAATTCCTTTCAAGAATATCGTTCCTTGAAATGTGGTCAAGACCTAAATGTAATCTGACAAATTCTTGTAGCAAGCATTCTCTGGCAATTTTTAATTTTCGCTCTAGAGTACGACGAGACATTTTAAATAACGACGCTAAGCGTTCATTACTTTCACCAGTACGAAGTTTAGCTAAATATACACCAAGAACCGTCTTTGGACGATTACTTTGTTCTGCTATAGTTGGTGTCTGATTTAATATAATATTAAACTGCTCATAATTAAGACCCACCCAAAAATATAAATCGACGTCGTCTAGGTTTGTCATCGTATCGAAATTAAATCTGGTACCTTGGGAAACACCCTCTTTAAAAATATTACATATGTCTGTAAACTGAGCACAGTTAAAATCGTGATACGTATGAATATTATTAATTAATTCATTCCAGTCATTGCTTTCTAAATGCTGCTGACACACTCTGGCTGCTTCGGGCACATATAAACTATACTCACAAAGCATGTGTATTTTAAGCGTGTTAGGAATTCTGCGCCGTGTACCATTCTCGCAGTTATTAAAAATACAGCGATCTGATCTGTTCGGGGCTCGTTTATACTCTGGCACTTGTATAGTTCGCTGTTCCTGCGCCTGTACAGCTTCATGTGGCAGCACTACTTCATGTGGCTGCACTGCTTCATGTGGCTGCACTGCTTCGTGGGACTGCACATCTTCATGAGGCTGTGCTGCTACATGGGACGGTGCTGCTTCATCGGGCAGTACTGCATTATGAGGGTTGTAGGGCTGTCCATGTAGATCGTTATTAACGCGTTGCCAACATCTGTGGCATAATGAATATTGGTTATTAAACTCCACCTGAAAACAAAACAAAACAAATACATGTTTTAAAACGAATCTAACAACAAGACAAATAAATGTTTTACTAACAAGTCTTACAAAATCTACCGCTCGGCTGTCAACCGACTTCTAGGAGCTCACATAAAAAAAATAAGCATCTAATAAGGCGCCTCCTAGAGGTCGATCGGCGGTTAAGAATTAGAACGATACTACTATATCTTTACTGCTCTAACTTGAACAAGTGTAGGCAAAAAGACAAGGAGGGCTTAACTTCACATCGCCACATGGTACTACAGTGTTCTCGGAATTCGAAGTATAAACACTTATGGCTGTTCGGAAAGGGAGCACCGTGGGCGCAGCTAGCTTAATTACCTTTTTTGTTTAGCGAGCAACACAATAGCGCATCTGTGCCATTTTGATCTTTTTAACTATTTCTTTTAGTTTATGATTCCAGATACCGGTTGAAAGAAACCAACTCCTATTTATAGTTGTTCGTTAGTTCACATTTTGACTACGACGTTTCTCTTTCCGAACAGAATCTATCCAATTTTTTGTTCGGTGTCTCTCAGTTGGTCGTCTTATCGTTAGCTTATTTCGTAACGATTCCAACGACATAGGCTTTATATACATCTTGCATACAAAACTTTAGAGATATCGTCAGTTTAATCACACGTGCCGATAACGTGCGAGGTCACCAGAAGTTCCGCGACATTTGCGACAATTCGTGCTAAATGGCCGCGACGGCCGAGCGGTAAAATAACGTTGAACCGAATACATGAATTTATGTAAGTTGATATTATGGTTAGTTTATTTAAGTACTTACATGTATCAAAGCATGTTCTCGGATATATTCTGCCAATTGAGGTCGACGCTCAGGAATACTGTCTTCCAAAACATGTCGCCTTCGTCGGTAAATAGATCGTGGACACGTAACGCATCGTCGTTCTTCCATGGCATTTAACAAATGCAGCACAACAAACGTACAACAGGGAAACAGGCAAGGTCGTGGATTTAAAAAACGTGTACGACAACAAAAGTCCAATCACAAGGCAATAACAAAGCAAGAAACAAGCCGGGGTCAAGAAGTCGAAACACACTGATAATATTGAAATACAACGTACACAAACAACAAGCGTTCAACGACTGAGTGCGCACGCTCACCCAAAATCACGCAATCCATGGGCGGTTGTAGCCGTTTCTCGAAAGCGGGGGAAGGGGTAGGGTGCAGAGGGCTGCTCTCCTCCAATCTTTGGTTTGTGTTTCCAAGAACAAACACTTTTTACCTGTTTGAATTTTTTACCTCAATAATAATAAATATCTCTGTACTCCTGCTACTTATGTATATGTTGTCATACTATGAAATGAAGTACTAAATATAAGCTTTCATATGATATGTATTTCGACTCTGTTGGTTAAACGACCATTTTGACCAAGATCCTTTAGAGGTTTTTTTTTTGCAGAATAGCTCTAGGATTCTCATAGCAAAAAGTAAGGAATTTTAGTGATAGTTTAGTTAGTTTAGTTCGGTGTACAACAGAATCGCCACCGGTGGCCTTGTTTTAGATTCTTTCTCAGTTCGTAAATGGAACCCAAGCAGGTGGACTGACACTGGCATGGCCACCATCAGAGATTGTAATTTTGATAACACAAAAAATTAGTTGTTTGCCGGCAAATATCAGAATTTTTCGGTCACTGGTTCAAAAGTTATAAGGGTTCATCTGGAGTAAACCACCTAACGAAGATCAGCACCCTAATTGCGTATCACATTGTTAGTCGGAATTGGTTTCATTTTGACAGTTCAACAACATTCATTGCGTTATTAACGTTGTCGCGCAGATAAATTTTTCGAACATATGAAGCAATGCATTAGCAATTTGTTTCAAAATGATTCAAATTCCGGTTGATAATGTGTTATGCAATTAGGGCGCTGTTTTCTCCCAAATTTAGTTGCTAATTAGTTGCAATTTTTCTCCAGGTCACAGATTTAGACGGGAATTTTTAAGTATAGTCCAAGAGCTAGATCAAAGTTTTAAAATCTTTGATAAACAGAGAAAACAGATCTTCGCTAGGTGGCTTAGTTTTTGATATATAAATGTGGCCAAGCTGGGGAGATGCTCTCCAGGTCGGCCCTCCAGATGAACCCTTATAAGTTTTGAACCAGTGACCGACAAATTCTGATATTTGGCGGCAAATTTCGACTAAATAGCGACGAATTTTTTTGCCAGTGTCAGTCACTCCCGAAGCAGTGAAATGATCTGTAATCACCCAAGTGTGGCCGAGACCGCGCTTGAGCATAGATTGTCATGTCAATGATGTCAATTTTTGTTCTTTTCAAGTTTATCTGCGTTGTCGTGGTTCTGATGTTGTGGAATCGAAGTACCTATTCAATATTCATATCAAAATGGATACAATTATTACCATCATTTATTCCACGATGATTAAAATAGAAGGTTGAACTTTAGCGTCCTCGCAGGCATTTAAGAGATACTCGTAGGTGCAAACAATGATACATTTATTTTCAGGCTACAATGGCCCATAGACACATACAAACTAATATATATAATGAATAAAACAAAACTTGTGTTAACAAATATAGCTTAAAACTATTTTAGTAGCACTTCACTTCACTAGCTTGTCCTTGTGCTGCCCTGTGGTACTAGTCCGCGGAAGCGACGGAAAACCACTCCTGCGGCCAAGTCATCTTCCTTGACGAGGGGCAGACAACAATTCGGTACTCGCACCACGAACGCCTTGAAGATGACGTTGCGATGCAACTCCAATAACTGCACCCTCGGCGTGTACCTCGTCTTCTGGCGCACGTACTCCATGATGTCCTCCGCCTTAGTGGTGTAGTGTAGGCTGGAGATATAAACCGATGTGTGCGGCTTTGTGGTACACATGTTCACTTTGCCCTTCGAGCAAAGGACCCAATGGCTACCTTGTTGATGACAGTGGGCTAATTTGATGGGTTATCGGTTAAATTGAAACACAATTATAAGAGATGACGGCAGATTTAATAAGATGAGAGCGGAGCAGCATTACAGTAGTAAAAGGAACGACATGACAATGTCAGTTGGACAGATGCATTTGACAGCTTGACAGCTGACACATAGTACAGAGACAATGTTTAGTTTACTTTTCTTAACACTTGCCCTTAAACTAAAACACAATGTCTCGCCAGACAACTGGCCCTGAAACTTATGTTACATAATAATAAATTATTTATGTATACAAACAATAAAAATGTTATCCAAATAACAAACAAACAAATGTTTACATTTAACGTTACTTAAATATACCTAAACCTTTTAAGAAAAAATCATGTTTTTCCTTTGTTAAGGGTTTTGTTAGAATATCAGCAATCATTACATCAGTTGACAAATACTCAATTTTAATTATGTCTTTACTAACAATTTCTCTTATGAAATGATGCCTTACATCTATGTGTTTTGTCCTACTATGATACATAGGATTCGAACTTAATCTTTGAGCAGATTGATTGTCATTATAAATCAATGTTTTACAAAACTTTCCCAGTAATTCATGCAAAAAATTTCT
Source organism: Cosmia pyralina (assembly GCA_946251885.1). NCBI lineage: Eukaryota > Metazoa > Arthropoda > Insecta > Lepidoptera > Noctuidae > Cosmia > Cosmia pyralina. The sequence goes on along the minus strand of OX276369.1, from coordinate 16,402,837 downwards.
AATGAACAAAGCCTCTTTACAGGCATCTGATAAGGCCATATATTCAGCCTCCGTGCTAGAGAGAGCCACTGTTTTTTGTTTTTTACTCTCCCATGATATAGTGCTATTACCAAGTTTAAAAATAAAACCAGTGTAAGATTTACGATCATTTTCGTCACCTGCCCAATCAGCATCTACATAAGCAGTGACATTCAGCTCACTCTTCTGAAAAGTTAAACAATAATCTTTAGTACCTTTAAGATAGCGCAACACACGCTTAGCTGCTTTCCAATGAGTTTCTGAATGAGATTCGTTGAACTGGCTCAGCACGCTTACAGCATGGCAAATATCAGGTCTGCTACAAACTGCAATATACATAAGACAGCCAATTAAATTCCTATAATCATATTTATTACTTTTGTCTTGACTTGCAATTAACTTTGATCCCTTTTCCATTGGAGTTTTCGCTGGTTTACAGTCTTTCATGTTAAATCTCTCTAAGACTTTTGTTATGTAACCCGACTGATCAAGAGTGATCTTATCTCCTTGTTTACAGATCCTCATCCCCAATATCTGATGGGCTGGTCCCAGATCACGCATGTCAAACTCCTTCATCAAGTCATTCTTCACGGTAGACCTTAAATATGAGTTAGATGATGAAAACAAAAGAATGTCATCGACATACAAAGCAATAATTATAAACTCGCTTTGTGAACGTTTGAAATAAACACATGGTTCTGCTGATGTTCTACTAAATCCAAACTTCTTCATTAAAACATCATTAATTTTATCATACCACATTCTAGATGCTTGTTTCAATCCATAAATGGCTTTGTTTAATTTGTAAACAAATTGTTCTTTACCATTTCTTTTAAAACCTTCTGGTTGCTCCATATAAACTTTTTCTTTTAATTCGCCATTTAAGAATGCAGTCTTTACGTCTAAATGATCAATATTTAAGTTATAATGAGCAGCAATGGCAATCAGAGTTCTAATTGTGGAGTATCTTACAACTGGAGAAAATGTTTCTTCATAATCTACTCCATATTTTTGCGTGTAGCCCTTGGCCACAAGCCGTGCTTTATACTTTAACAATTCGCCATTGAGACCTCTTTTCTTCTTAAAAACCCATTTGCATTTAATTGGTTTTTGATCATTTAATTTTTCAGTAAGGGTCCAACAATTGTTTTTCATAAAAGATTCATACTCATCTGTCATTGCTTCTTTCCATTGAGCTGCATCTGGACCATTCAGTGCCTCCTGCACTGTCTCTGGTTCTTCATCATGACTGCTCAATCTACGTACCAGCTGCGCAGACTCATTCAACCTCATTGAATCTTCATAATCTGATGAAACCGTTGCATCTTCTATGGATGATTCTCCTGGAATGTAAGTCGAATCCAAAGTATCATTTGCATTAGAACTGTCCCCGCTCTCAGAGTCATCTACTGTGACAATACTTGTCCCTCTTGCACGCCTCCTTGTTATAAGGTCATCAGATCGTGTAAGCCTCATAGTAGATGTCTCCGAGTGCTCAGGAGACTCATCAGTTCCTGATATATCATGGGTATCAGACTGTACATTAGCCTCTGCAGTTTGCCCAACACTCGAACTTGTGAGATTTAATGAGCTCATGCTTTTATAAATATCATCATGTGACCTATCTGCTAAATCTGCAATAAATCTATTTTCCAAGAATTTGACATCTCTTGCCTTGATACACTTAAATGAGTCAGGCTCCACCAGCCTATAACCTTTCGTATCTTCGCAATAACCTACAAATATGTACTGCTTAGACTTGGAATCCAGTTTCTTTCGATTATGAGAAACAGCATATGCAATGCAGCCAAAAATATGCAAATAATTAAGATTCACCTTTTTATTGGTCCACTTCTCCTCTGGAACTAATCCAGTGACAGCTTTGGTTGGTGTTCTATTTTTCAGGTAGACTGCAGTGTTGACCGCTTCTGCCCAGAATTTGTTGTCGAGCTTAGCATCTCGCAGCATGCATCTTGCTTTCTCCAGAATGGTCCTGTTTGCACGCTCAGCCACTCCATTTTGCTGTGGCGAGTGTGGGACCGTGGTGTGATGCTTGATGCCATTATTCTTCAAAAAAGTCTGTAATTTGAAATTAACAAATTCACCACCATTGTCACTACGGAGAACCTTTATTTTATGGTTGGTTTCATTTTCAACCATAGCCTTAAAATGTTTGAAATGCTCAAACACTTCGTCTTTTGACCTAAGAAAATACACAAATGTTTTCCTACTATAGTCATCGATAAAACAAAGAAAATACTTAGCACCACTAAAAGACTCAACTGGTAAAGGACCACACAGGTCTGTATGAACTAAGCCTAAAACATCAGAAGCTCTTGTGTATGATTTCTTGGGAAACGGTAATCTACTTTGCTTGCCCTCAATACACGCAATACATGGCTGAAAAACTGTGGAGTCATAATTAATACCTTTGACCATACCTTGTTTAAGAAGCGCCATACTTCTGGAGTTCAAGTGTCCGAGTCGACGATGCCAGGTTTCTTGTGATGCCACCGATACCTCTTCCTTCGATTGTGGCGAACAAGCAGTCATAACTACTGCTTCTGGAGCTGATGTCACCGACATTACTGATGATTTACTAGTACCTCTCTCTGAGCACGGAGTCTGACACATGTCTAACTTGTAGACCCCTTCATCTAAGCTCCCTGTAGCTAAAACATCCTTTCCATCATAAACATGACATTTCTTAGCACTAAAAACTACTTTGTACCCTTTACTGACTAAGGTACTTACAGACAATAGGTTGGCAGACAGTTTAGGTACATAATAAACATTACTAATTATCCTAATACAGTCTTTGAGCTGAACCTGCACATTGCCATATCCTACAGTCTCTAGTTTTTCCCCATTTGCTACTGTAACACTCAATGGCTTGTCACGCACAAAATCAGATAAGACACTTTTATCATTACACATGTGAGCCGTTGCTCCACTATCTACATACCACTCACTCGACTTGATGCTGACAGACAGCGCTGTCAACAGCACTTTTGAATTTTCCTTGTTCTCTCTTTCTCTCTGTTGTTGTGGTTTTTCTCGATGTTTCTTACTCTGCTTCGGGCAATCTTTAATAAAATGTCCAGTCTTCTTACATCTGTAGCATTTTGGAGTTTTTCTTGATGTGTCTGTCGTTTTCTGTGATGCTGATAGTGCAATTGCACTCTCATCTGGCTTATCACGACGTTGAGATTCTTGTAACAACTTTGCCTTTACTACATCACTAGATAGCTTGACATTTGAGTTTTCCAGAGCCATGATCAGAGGATCATAGTCAGCCGTCAGTCCGCTTAACATAATTACCGCTACAAAATCATCATCCAGAGGAGAATTTATATCCTGTAATTGTTGTGATAATTCTACGATTTTGCTAAGGTAACTGTCCATACCATCACCGCTAAGTTTTGTACTAAACAACATTCGCAGTAATGATAATCTTCTACACAGCCCTTTATCCTCGAAAGCCTTTTCAAGGTTAGACCACGCTTCATGCGCGTTCTTACAATAGCGTATTTGCGGAAATATATTCGAATTTACGGACAAACATATCCTTGCAAGTGCCTTTTGTGATTTTTTTCCGTCGCATGTTCCATTGTTCTCGACGCAATCCCACAAGTCTTCATGGATCAAAATCATTTTCATTAGGAATTTCCATGTTCCATAATTCTCTATTCCACGTAATTTCTCGTGAACATTATGAATAAGTGAAGATGACGCACCTGTTGTATTTGTTGAAGACGCCATTGTGTGGGTCACACCGGCCGCCGGCTATTTTCGTCGGATTGCGCAGTTTCGGGAAAAATAATACTTTTTCTTTTCCGAATATGTCCTGGGCCCATAACCTGATGGGTTATCGGTTAAATTGAAACACAATTATAAGAGATGACGGCAGATTTAATAAGATGAGAGCGGAGCAGCATTACAGTAGTAAAAGGAACGACATGACAATGTCAGTTGGACAGATGCATTTGACAGCTTGACAGCTGACACATAGTACAGAGACAATGTTTAGTTTACTTTTCTTAACATAATTCGCCTACAAGGTTCTTGTTGTAGTCATTATTGAATAGAATAGAATATTTTTTTTTTTTGCATAAAATATGGTACATAAAAGGTCTTAAATAAAAAATTGTTCCATATATTTTGCTTACTTTTTCAGCATGCAAAAAATCCCATTAAAAATAAAAATATAAACAAAAACACTTATTATTATATTTTTTTATTCACATGATCTCAGTACCTAGGTACTGAGAAAATATTAAAAAATGTTAAGTTAAATAAATCTTATGTAGGAATAGTGAGATCATATTAAGTATTGATGAATTTAAATACCTGCCTTATATAAGATACTCAGCTTAATTATTTTGTATTTAGCATATAATTTAAGAATTCACCTATAGAGCCTATTATAGAGCCATTTCTTAAGTTTTATTTTAAAATAATTTAATGGTAGCTCTCCGATCTGTTTAGGTATTTGGTTATACACTTCTGGACACATCTATTGGCCCACCTTAGAGTTTAGGTTTCGATGGCCCCTACCGAAATATGATTGCTAGATTGAACAAAAACTGTTGATGCAGTTTTAAACCTGATACATTTTACCATCTTTTTGGATCGTATTGTTTTAAATTTGAATTCAGAATACCATACGACATGGAGCTACGCCTAACAAGTCGGATATGCGCCTTGTTAAAGGCAATTGATTTTTGAATAAAAAACATGTTTTATCAAATAAAGGTTTAATTTAATAACGCGTGTTGCCTCCATGGGCATCTACCACAGCTCTCATACGATTAGGCTTAGAGTTTATCAACCGCTCTATGAAATTTTGAGGGATCATCTCCCATTCCTCTTCTATGGCAGTTTTCAACTCCTGCATCGTCTGGGCAACTGGCTGACGAGCCCTAACACGTCTTTTTAGCTCGTCCCACATGTGCTCAATGGGGTTCATGTCTGGGCTTCTGGCTGGCCAGTCCATAACTGTGATGTTCACATCCCGAAGATATTCCCTGACGATGCCGGCCGCATGGGCTCTTGCATTATCATGCATAAAAAGGAAATTTGGGCCCACATAGTCCGCGTATGGTATCACGTGAGGTTCTAAGCACTCACGAATGTACCTTTCAGCATTTAATGTTGGCAGCCGTGGTCCTGTAACAACCTCAAGTTGAGTTTTGCCGCTCGCGGATATACCGCCCCAGACAGTCTATGAGCCACCGCCATAAGCAACCCTCTCTTCAAAGCAGCATTGTGCGAAACGCTCTCCATTACGTCGGTAGACCTTCTTCCTTCCATCATTGCCATGTAACACAATTTTAGACTCATCAGAAAAGAGTACACGGCTCCAATCTTGCTGTGTCCAATTTAAATGACTGCGTGCGAAATGAAGGCGCGCTGTTCGGTGGGCTCGCGTTAGTTTGGGGCCATTAGCTGGCTTGTGTGGTACCATATCGCGTTCTTTTAACCTTCTCCGAACAGTTCGAGCGCTCACAGATACTCCGTGGAAGTCGCGAAGTTGGTTTTGTATCTCAATGGAGGTAAGGTGACGATTTCTCAAGCTGGTCGTCACGATGAATTGATCCTGCCTTTCAGTTGTGACCCGAGATCGTGGCCTTCCTTGGCGACGAACAAAGCCGCCAGTCTCTAGGTACCTCCGATAAACATTTCGGACCGCAGATCGACTTAAATTAAGTTGAGCACTCACGTTTCTTTGGCTGTGTCCGGCCTGAATAAGTGCCACAGCTTGGGCGGCGACTTCAGGTGAAGTATCCATAGATTATTGATTGAACCTCACCTTAATGTTAAGAATAAGTAATGTTTGTTGCAAAACCATAGATATCAATCATTTTTTCAAGAATTAAATCCAAGTAAACCAATAAAACCAAGTTTTCTTAGTATTCGATTGTTTGATATCAACAAACAGGCTCCAAATTGTCTTTTGTTTCTTTAAATTCTGTGTTCGAAATTCAAAAAAAGACTATTGAATGAAATTGTGAATGTGCCAGGTTCAAAACTGCATAAAAACTTTTTGCTCGACCTAATATAAAATTTTAGCTAGGACCAAACGAAACTGAAAATACAAGGTGGGCCAAAAGATGTGTCCAGAAGTGTAGATTTTGACAGACATATTATAACAGTTGTTCTGGAATAGTGTGCTTCTACATCTTGTGACAGCCAGTCCGGTTGGATCTCTTGAAAGGATTTTTTTTTTATTTTCAATGGCTTTAGTAAACAGTTCAGAGTGCTTTTTAACAAATATTCCCACTTGCAATATGTTCAGACTAGATAGAGTTAGTAATCCTAATTTCTTAAATAGAGGTCTACAAGATTCAAACGGTCCGACCCCACAAATTGCTCTGACACATTTTTTTTGTCATGAAGACTGAAATAAAACAAGTTTTGACATCGTAATCAAGTAAAACGATTCCAGTACAATATTTGTAATTTATGAATACTTAGAGGGGGCCTGATGACCTGACTAACAGGTTTTTGTAAAACTTAATTTAGGCACAATTTAAGTGCGAAATTGTATCTGTAGCCTTTTTTTTTTAAGCTGTAATTTGTGGAAAGAAAATAAAAATCGGTTATATTCTAATCATTATCCTTTCTTCTTTATACAAAGGCAATCAATACGTTGCTAGGCAACAATAGTGGCAGCGAACCAGCTAAAACCACAGATTATAGTTTGTTTACATTGAACACGAAATAGTTTTTAACAGTTCTTTTGGCGCGTGGTCAAAATAGGAACTGACGCTGCCATACCTGTAAAAAAAAACACAAAATGTTTCCCAACAACGCCCCCGGCAATGTCATTTAAGCAATGATATTATATTAAACAGATATGTTGTAAGCGCGCAATCGTGAAGACTCGAAAACATCCCAATTAGGACATATTGCCTTTAGTCTGCGTCACGTATGGCGACGAGACGGAGCTTTGTTGAAGCAGCTAAAAAATTTAAAAAATGCCTTCGTGTGTATTTAGAAAGTGTACCAATTATGATACCAAAGTTAATAAAACACAAGGGATCTCATACCACATGTAAGTACGCAATATACTTCGATTTATTAATATATTTCAATTATTTTCCTAATATTCTGATATTTGGAGGTTAGAAAAAGGAAAGAAATAGAAATACACATGTTGTCGTGAGGACGACAAGGACGCGCTCACTCCGGACATAGAATAAAAGTACAGATGCGAACATCGTAGGCAGTAAAGTCATAGTTACCCCACAGTTCTGTTTTCCTTTTTTCTAACCTTGTATTATTTAATAATTTTGTTTTTATGTAATAATTGATATACTTAATTAATATAGGGAAAAGAAAATATAAATAGCTTTATTGTCTTTTCTTCGTTAAGGTTTCCAGCCAATGAGGTCCGGTTTCAAGAATGGATCGCAATTGTTCGTAAACAACGAAGTGAATCAGATTGGATGCCTTCAAAAAGCAGTAGAATTTGTAGCAATCACTTCAAGGCCACTGATAAATATACTTCAAACAAAGGTCGAACACTTCTCAAAAATAATGCTGTTCCTTTTATAGAGGTAAAAAAATGTTAAAAATGTGTATCCCTTAGCCACTACCCTCCTATTTGGCCAAGTTGGAATTGTTCTGAGGCCTTACTGCGAGTTTTTATGCTTACTCGATCACGTTTACGTTAACGTACTTCAATTTGTATGGAATAATTGTGTTTCCCATTATAGTCACCAGACGGCGCTTATTCAGTTTCAGTATAAATTGAAGTTTACGTTAACTTGATCGCGTAAGTGTAAAAACTCGCATTAAGGCCTCTGGCATTCTAAGTAAAACTGTAAGCATTATTCGATTGACATCAACTTTCAGTATAAACTAAATTTGCTACGAGTTTCCCTTTATATAACGTCGCATGTATTTAACTTAGTTTGTTTTATTTGCCAGGAACACATAAATATAAATATTCTGAACTCCCCGACAAGTCTCGACAATGTCAGCATACCGGACATGGAAGATATTTTAGAATCACCCAGAAAAGCGGCACTTAAAAAACGCGTACGCGAATTAACATTTAAGCAAAAACTGTTACAGAAGAGGAATAAAGTACTTGCTCAACAAAATAAACGACTGAAGAAACGAGTTGCCACCGTAGCCCTGATATTGAGAGATTTAAAGACAAAGGATTACATTTCAAAAGAACAATTTTCTCAACTTAACTTAAAGACCGAAGTCCTAGATTTAATAAATAGACTGTATTTAAAGAAAAAATCCAAGAAGTCATATCGAGTAAAGTATCCCCCCGCTCTCAGAAAATTTGCACTTACTCTTAATTTTTATTCTTCTGCCGCTTACAAATATGTAAGAAGTACGTTTGATACTGCTTTGCCACATCCGCGTGTGTTAGCCAAGTGGTATGAAAATACTTCTTGTACGCCGGGGTTCACACATCAAGCGTTTGATATTTTGGCAAAGAAGAGTGCTTTATCAGGTAAACGCCTATTATGTACCCTTGTAGCAGATGAAATGGCGCTTAGGCATCAAACGATTTGGACTGGTAAAAAAACTGACGGTCTTGTTGATTTCGGTATTGATTTTAGCCCCAGCAATGATATTGCAACTCAGGTGTACGTTTTCATTTTAGTTGGTCTTAATGAAAGCTGGAAGATGGCCGGTAGGTTACTTTTTTATTAAAAATCTATCAGCAGAAACACGGGCCAATTTAATTAATACTTGCATAAGTAAATGTTACGATTCAGGTGCTGATGTTGTGGCGGTCACATTTGATGGTTGTCCAAGTAACTTAGCTGCGGCTGAATTTTTAGGTTGTGATTTAAAGGCACCAAATAATTTAAAAACTACGTTTTTACATCCTGATTGCGGCATTGAAGTTGCCGTATTTTTAGACCCATGCCATATGATAAAATTAGTTCGCAACACCTTCGAGGCAAAAAAAGTTATATTCGGGAATAATAATACAGAAATAAGATGGAGTTTAATTGTTGCTTTGAATCAACTTCAAACCAGTCAAGGATTAAATTTTGCCAATAAACTCTCACAAAGACATATAAACTTTCGAAATGAAATAATGAAAGTTAAGTTAGCCACACAGCTATTAAGCAGAAGTATAGCCAATGCTTTAGAACTCTGTGATCAATTAATAGTATCATCCAAAATTAAAAATACAGAACCAACCGTGGAGTTTATCTCAATCTTCAATGATTTATTTGATATTTTTAATTCCAGGTCATCAGGAAAATACGATTTTAAAATACCCATTAGTTTAAATAATTCTGCGCAAATTTTAAATTTTTTGGAGAAGGCCAAGACATACATTTTGTCATTACGAATTTATAATAAAACAAAGCGCGTACTAAGACACAGAATTATAATTAATATATCCAAAAAATCTATAGTTGAATGCAAATCTAAAACTGGCTTTTTAGGTTTTTTGATTTGCATTCAAAGTTTAAAACATCTTTTCACCACTTATGTAACTGCAGCAACATTAACAGGACACACACCAGCATTAGCATACATTGCAACTTACCGATTAAGCCAAGATCACATAGAGAATTTTTTTGGTATTATCAGGCGACAAGGTGGTTATAATAATAATCCAAACACGGTACAATTTAAAGGATTGTACAAAAAAATTTTCAATCACCTTGAATTACGCAGCTCCTTTAGTGGAAATTGCATTCCTATGGAACATATCCATATTCTTACATGCTCATCATCAGGCATCGAAAATATTAATTCATCATCTGGACTTCGTGCTTTAGATTTTGACGAAACTGAAAATATTTTAGATATTCCTACATCTAATGACAAAAGTTGTGAAAACAATATTAATATTCTTTCTGAAATGTTGAATAGCGAAAATTGTTCAGAGTCAATTAAACAAATTACAGGTTACATTTCTGGTTGGATTGCGCGGAAATTAACAAAAATGATTAAGTGTGAAATCTGTGTTGATGCTTTATGTACCAATGAAAAAATGTGGTTTCACAAATTGGTCACAATCAGAGACATGGGAGGTTTATGCTATGCATCAGAAAACTTGTTTTCAGTATGCTTAAAATCTGAAGCTGTTATAAAATCTCATTTAAATGAAAACGGTACCCATTTTGTTAATAATCAAGAGACTAAAATGTCATATTTTAAAAACTTTTTTGAATTCCAATATATTTGACTCACTTTTAGAACATTCCAAACAACAGGCACCTGCTTTTAATCATCGCATACATTTAATTAAAACCATAATTGATAAATACACAACAGTTCGCCTCCATTCCGCACACAAAAATAATCCCGAAATAAATAAACTCTCTAAGAGACAGAAAAGAAATAAATTAAATCTTTTCGAAGGTGTATGATTGTTTTCATTACAAAATAAATATGATTTTCCTTTTACACCGTGTTTTATGTCTCACCTACCTTTAGTACTGTTTATTAGTTGTTATAGGTACAAACCGCGTGTAAAAATTTTGTACGCGCGGTTTGTACCTTCTGTTCGTTAAATTTGCTAGTCTATGATGCCAACATGATGTGATTGGTGGCCAGAATAATGTTTGTTTACATTCACGCGCAATTGACAACTCTAACTGTCTCTTTTTTTCTTGTTGGTTTATCAAGCCATCTCTTTTCTATTATTTTGACTTGTAGTGAAATGTAAAATTAATGAAAAGTGTGTATGTGTGCTGCCGCTGCTGCACGGAACACTTTTTTCGGTTGTTTTGTGAGGGCATAACATATCTGTTAATATAATATCATTGCATTTAAGCGTCAAAAACTCAAAAGATCCTTGTAGCACTCTACTAATTGCTTCAAACAGATTTACTTCAATAAATGTGGGACTGTAATCGGGACTGACACTATAACGCCGATTTACTAATTAACTGAGAAACATAATAAATTATGCAATCTTTATAATAGGTACATAGAGGGGTATAAATAAACGATAACAGCGCGCGCCTTCTACTTTTGTACGTGTTTGTATACATTTCCAGTTTACACTGACCTCTCATTGTAAGGAAATCCTATACAATGCGAGATTAGCTTATACTGGATAAGTATAGCTTGATCTGTAGCCGGCTTTGTACTTCCCGAATTCTCGGAATTTTGGCGAGCGGGCAGCGTGACCACAATCGGGTGTGTGTGCGTGTGCATCGTGTAACGTCGTTTCAGTTCGGAACTATTCGGAACGGCGTTTGTGTGCGTGTAGCGCCTAACTGCTTATCACTGATACTATCTCTGTCGGTCACGATGGCCAAGTGAGATAGCGTGCGTTTTGGCGACGCCCACCAGTGAGTTCGTGTCCGCGGCTTGGTGCACCTTATGAGCACAACGTGTGGCGAGAATGCAGTCTTTTCCTTTTTGCTTCTTTGGGTCCGAAAAATTAGTCTGGGCGTAAACCAATGACTATATGCTATGGTTTAATTCTCTTTGGCGTAAACCTTCTGGTCCGTCAACATTTTTTTCTCAACTTGAGATGCTTGTAAATAATAAATATTCTACTATGCAATGTGGTTTTATTTATTTATTATGTTAAGAATTAACACATCATTCAATATAAAAACAGGCAGGTCATGACTCGTTTTTTTTAATAATTGCCATTTCCTTGAAATCGAAGATAAAAATTCTCTTTGTTCATGTTTACAACCAATTCTAAACATTTAGTCGAACGAAATGCACGCTTATAAAATATAGCTCAGTCCCTTAAGTAAACACGTGCAAGTGTATCCACAATTTTTGTAAACATCTGGCGCCCGGCCGGGATGACCGCAATCGGCTCAACGAACTTCTTTCGCGCGCTTTTCTCACACGCGAGCGGAATAAGAAATGATCACTTCTGACTACACAGAAAGTAACGTACAGTAGAATACATAGGTAGGCATAGAATTGATTTGTATATTAGGAAATTATCATCATTTATCTGACTCCATTATATCTTTACCTAGTGTTAGGTGGGAAACTGTTGCACGGAACGGCTATTAGCATTAGGGTAATCAAATCAAAATATTTATTCGCTAGAATATGGTACATGGAGTGTTAGGTTGTTTAATTTCAGCATATCCTGCCATAACGTGGCGTGCAAATGTATTTCAGCATATCCTGCCATAACGTGGCGTGCAAATGTATTTCAGCATATCCTGCCATAACGTGGCGTGCAAATGTATTTCAGCATATCCTGCCATAACGATCACTAGTGGTCATCGCTACACCCCGTCATGGGGGTGCGATTGGCGGTGTCGGGGCGTGGCCCCCTCTCCGCAGCAGCTATGCGTTGGCCCGTCAATACGGGCCCCTCATTGGCTCGGCCTACTGCGGCCTAAGGATGATGGGACGCGGATATGCGCGCCCCTGTGAGTGATTGCTATATCTGTGTCTGTAGGCACGCCACGACGCTGCTAGCCAGCGCCGCTTTCTTCACCGTATCCCGGCGGTCAACCCCTACCAGGTGGAACCCCCACCTACATGGGGGAAGCCCAGCAGAAGGCGACCTGCGACAGAGATACGGACTCGACTCCTGCCATAACGTGGCGTGCAAATGTATTTAAAATCATGCGATGTCAACTATTCTAAGTTACAAATTACAGATTCTATTGATTTATCTTCTAAATAGTCCTTTTAATGGTATAAGTATTTTTTTAAACATTGTCAGCGGTAGGTCTTGAAAACTATTTGGTAAATGATTGTAAATAATAATCGACATGCAGTATACTTACATTTTTCTTAAATAATTTTAGTTTCATTGGTGGCAGCCGAAGTCTATCTTTATGCCTTGTTCGGCTATTTGGCCTGTCGGTGCTAGTTTCAAATAAATTATAATTTCTCTTAACAAAAATACATATTTCAAAAATTGAATAAACATGGCAAAGGTAGAATTTCAAGTTTTTGAAATAGTGGCTTACAGCTGTCTAAAAATGAGCTCCACAAATTGCTCGGATACATTTTTTTTGAGCTTTAAAAACTCTGTCAAAATCGAGTTACCCCATATAACAATGCCGTATCTAAGTACGGACGATACATAACCATGGGTAACAATTTAGGTAAGTATATTAAAATCGGGCGTACTTCCAGTAAGCCAACAGACTATGTACTACTCACTACACAGGCCCTTAAGGTAGGCGAGTCTATATAAGGAGCAGAGTTCCATTCGTCAGCTCGCCTCGTGCTTCCCAGTTGCAGGCAGAGGCTGTCGACGCCACGGCGCCGTCAGATCACGTCGGGGTCACCAAATGTTGGGTACATTCAAGTAAAACTGAAGTCGTGTATATATGTGTGTGTGTGTGTGTGTGTGATTATAGTATAATTTTCCGTTTTTAAAACGTGTATAGTTAACAAAGATAAAGTTTCTTGCGCGAGGGTAACGTACACTTTCTTGCTGGGGTAACGTACACCGACAAGTCTCGTATATATTAGTCTATTTGAGTGTTTCCCATAGTTTTATTGATATTTTCCTCAACCTCTGCTTTCTTTCTACGTACTTCTGACCTTGCTTCTGTATCGAGGAACGTAGTTTTCAGTTTCTAGTATTCAAATATGTAAAATGTTAATTTGAACTTCCTGTAAAAACACATTTTAGTGCACGGACTAGAAAAAAAGAAGGACTCCAATGAAAAAAAAATACATAAGAGCTACAATTCAGATTATATTTTTTGACAATATAAGATTCTAATTATTGCGAGCATAAAATTTATCTGGCGTAGTTAAATGTTTCTTAAGGAACATATTAGTATCATTAATAAAATATTTGTATCCAAATCATATTATTTAATTACTTCAAAATTAAATGATGTCATGTGGACACAGTATAGGCTGTAGGTATTCTGCTAAATTCAGCTTTTGCTGAGCTGGAGCTCCAACAGCCTTCCACGTCGGCGAATCGGTATATAAAGAAGCCTTATAGTTGAGAAGCGCCGCTTTCCACCGATTATTTCTCAACTTTCGGCGTCCAGTTATAAACCTTCAGTTTGGCGTAAGTCTCCGATCCATATGTAAGGTCCTGTAGGAATGAGTTTCCAGACGCTGTTCTCCGGCTTAGAGACGATTTTAGTGCAGTTGCGCTCACCGGTTCGGGCTCACCCTCATCGTCCTGTAAACAAAATTAAAAAACCATATTAGATTCTCTAGACTAACGAACACAAGGTTCCGAGTTGAGAATTTCCGGGCATAAAGTTGTTCAGTGTTAAAGAGGGTCTCAGTAGTTTGTATTTGTACCCACATAATCAGCCTATAATGTTCCCACTGCTGGGACACAGGCCTCCTCCCAGTGAGTGGGCTGTAATCCACCACGCGGGCCCAGTGCGGGCTGGTAGATATCACAAGTCTTCAAATTCTTGGTTCTAGGACATGCCGGTTTCCTCACAATGTTTTCCTTCACCGTTTGGAAAGCAGTGGTGATGAAATAATTTACACAAAGTAGTGCCTGCCTGGGATCGAAGCCACGAGCTACAACTCGGTAAGTCGGACCGTTACTACTGGGCTACCACTGCTCTATTTGTTCTGTATTTGTACCCAGTAAGTGATAAGTTCGTCACCTAATAAATAGGATCATACCACTAACAATACTGATGAAATGCGAGTGTACACGATATACCTCTGTCTAGCCCTTCGCGATTACGGAATGATGTTATGTCATAAGGGACAAATAAAGGAAAACAAAAAGGAATAACAAGAAAGAAAAAAAGGGAAGGGAGGAATAGAGGAATAAGGGTTCATTGATAAATTTTGTGTTTTTAAAATTCATATAAAACTAAATTTATATGGTTAAATCATTTGGATTTTCCCAGCGACTCTTATTCCCTCAGTGGATGAGGTAGATGGCCCAGCGACTCTTATTCCCTCAGTCGATGAGGTAGATGGCCCACCGACTCTTATTCCCTCAGTCGATGAGGTAGATGGCCCAGCGACTCTTATTCCCTCAGTCGATGAGGTAGATGGCCCAGCGACTCTTATTCCCTCAGTCGATGAGGTAGATGGCCCAGCGACTCTTATTCCCTCAGTGGATGAGGTAGATGGCCCAGCGACTCTTATTCCCTCAGTGGATGAGGTAGATGGCCCAGCGACTCTTATTCCCTCAGTCGATGAGGTAGATGGCCCAGCGACTCTTATTCCCTCAGTGGATGAGGTAGATGGCCCAGCGACTCTTATTCCCTCAGTCGATGAGGTAGATGGCCCAGCGACTCTTATTCCCTCAGTCGATGAGGTAGATGGCCCACCGACTCTTATTCCCTCAGTCGATGAGGTAGATGGCCCAGCGACTCTTATTCCCTCAGTCGATGAGGTAGATGGCCCAGCGACTCTTATTCCCTCAGTCGATGAGGTAGATGGCCCAGCGACTCTTATTCCCTCAGTGGATGAGGTAGATGGCCCAGCGACTCTTATTCCCTCAGTGGATGAGGTAGATGGCCCAGCGACTCTTATTCCCTCAGTCGATGAGGTAGATGGCCCAGCGACTCTTATTCCCTCAGTCGATGAGGTAGATGGCCCAGCGACTCTTATTCCCTCAGACGATGAGGTAGATGGCCCAGCGACTCTTATTCTCTCAGTCGATGAGGTAGATGGCCCAGCGACTCTTATTCCCTCAGTGGATGAGGTAGATGGCCCAGCGACTCTTATTCCCTCAGTCGATGAGGTAGATGGCCCAGCGACTCTTATTCCCTCAGTCGATGAGGTAGATGGCCCAGCGACTCTTATTCCCTCAGTGGATGAGGTAGATGGCCCAGCGACTCTTATTCCCTCAGTCGATGAGGTAGATGGCCCAGCGACTCTTATTCCCTCAGTCGATGAGGTAGATGGCCCAGCGACTCTTATTCCCTCAGTCGATGAGGTAGATGGCCCAGCGACTCTTATTCCCTCAGTGGATGAGGTAGATGGCCCAGCGACTCTTATTCCCTCAGTCGATGAGGTAGATGGCCCAGCGACTCTTATTCCCTCAGTCGATGAGGTAGATGGCCCAGCGACTCTTATTCCCTCAGTCGATGAGGTAGATGGCCCAGCGACTCTTATTCCCTCAGTGGATGAGGTAGATGGCCCAGCGACTCTTATTCCCTCAGTCGATGAGGTAGATGGCCCAGCGACTCTTATTCCCTCAGTGGATGAGGTAGATGGCCCAGCGACTCTTATTCCCTCAGTGGATGAGGTAGATGGCCCAGCGACTCTTATTCCCTCAGTGGATGAGGTAGATGGCCCAGCGACTCTTATTCCCTCAGTGGATGAGGTAGATGGCCCAGCGACTCTTATTCCGAATCAAAAAGATTCAGAATTGTCGATCTACAATAAAATAATAAAATTTATAAAACAAAATAATCGCTAAACTACTGACATATTTATAAGTAAAATATCACGGTAACATATTAATTAAAACTGCTAATCGAAATCAAAACTCAGACACTTAGTAAGTGCCTAAGTGCCTGCTCATATAATATCAAATATGGGAATTGAATCTCCTACATCACAATCGTTTGTTACATTTATGGCTACTAAACCATTGGGATGATAAGTAAAATAACTACAACTAACTATAAGATAAGATAATTTATTTCTCACCACAATATTATAGAATAAACACGTACACCATGAATATAACATTTCAATATTGTGGGAGACTGGTGCCTAAACTAGGCTTTAACGGTCTGCATCGTTCTCACATGTAAAATTTCAACATGAATGATGTAACCATTATGTTGTAACCATATCTTGATTTAAAAGAGTTTCCGTGGAGTTTCTTGCCCGTTCTTCTCCATAGGTACCTACTATGCTTTGGAATGGGCACCTAGCTTCATCTTTCTGACTGACCGACCCCTTGACAATTCAAAAGTGCCTGTAATTGGTTTAATTGAAATAAATGCTTTGAGTTTGAGTTTAAGCCTGTATTTCAGGACACCAGGTTTCCTTCCTTTTACAAAATGATACCTTTAATTTTTGTAAGTATTTACTTGTACACTGACAGAAATCTAAACGATAAAAAAGTAGGTAGAAGAAAAAAAAACAACATTATAAAAATAAGGTGGCTCAAGTGGAAAATTTTAAACTACTTATAAACTAAACTTTTGTTAATTAGGTTATTTGTGTGGGGGTTGTGTATGTGTATATGTGTGTGTGTGTGTGTGTGGTGGTGTTGGTCCATGCTAGTGACGTGTGGGTGTGTGAATAATAATATAATACATGCATACTGGTTGTATAAAATATAAATCAGTAGACGGAACTTCAGCAATCACCAACACTTAACTGCCGCAGTAAAAACAATTCAATTATAATTTGATGGATGAGCAATCCAGTTCACATATTTATACTTGCCCTGTAACGTTGCATCTTGCAAGTTACAACCTAAAAGTTACTTAAAGCTACTATTTACACAAAACATAAAAAATAAACTAGTCTAATATTTATAAGTAAACCTAACACGTTCAAATTAAATAATATTATACGAAACCTAGGGTCTTCGTTCTATGCGCCCGCGCATCTCTAAAACGATCATTGTCGAGTGTCGTCGAGTGGCGATTGGGTTAGGATTAGGATCGGTAAAGACAATGACTAGTCCCTATATATAAAAAGTACTCTGTGGACTAGTCAAATTGAGAGCGCTTGAGGTGACGGCTGTGTCACTTGCTCCGACCACACCTAAGTAATTTGGTTAAATACTTCGCAAAATCCCTCCAGGGTAAGTTTCCATGTATTCTATTAGAAGTGCTTACTGTAAGGTGTTCCTAGGACTTCTTAAAACTAGCTTTCAGCTGTATATCTTCCTATCTGGAACACTGGACCTTTGGACCTACGAAACATGATTCCGACAGTTCGCTTACGCTCCCGTTTCTGTCTGGATTTCCAGGATTCTAGCCTACCCTACAATCCTTTCGCCACGTCGTGGTCCCAGCATCGAAGAGGACGCTCGGAGAAGATCCTCTGCTGCAGTAACTCACGCCTACCCTATTCTGAAGTTATCAACCTATACAGAATCTGGAACTGGAGCCGACAGTTGCGGGAGACGGGACCATCGTCGCCCTGGAGACGGTTCAGGCCAGTGTTCCCTTCTCCTTTACTACCTTCTGCGATCAGGACTTGATGTGGCCACGGAAGTTTAGGCAATAAATAATAAGTGTGCCGGACGGGCGTGATCGATGGACACGATGTGTTGAAAGGAGGGTGTGTGCCTATCCAGGTGTATCCCTTTATGAGGTTAGGCCTCCTAGTCCAAACGGCGCTGACGTCCTGCACCTATAGGCTCAGGATATCTGCAAGCTGGTGACCGGTAGCTATGTGTTGAAGTCTTGACGGGGAAGGGTTTCTTGTTGATGAAAATAATAACAGCAGTTTGATAAGTCTTCAGGAGATTTCAGGAGACGACTTGCGTAACTCTTCAGGAACAGAATGACGATGTATAGGTACCATGCCGATGGCTACGAAACTATATTTTTGCTTGCGCGCTTAGGTACCTCGAAACTTTACCTTATCGAGAGCCGCGAATCGTCTCCTGATTTTAACTTTATTTTGACCAGAATTTTATTATCAAAGTTTACAAAATTGCTTATAAATAGCCTAAATATAACTATAATTGTAACATGTTATACATTTCCAGAATCGTCATTAAATTACCCAGCGATTGCGGTGCCTGTAATTCCTGTAACATTATTTACTGAAAATATTTTACAGTGTAAACAAAAAAGTTAATCATTTTGATTAAAAATTATTTTTCAAGCTAATTTACTCGAAAACCAATGAAGCTATTTTAATGAATTAAAAGGTATCTCAAGCTGGTCTAATGACCTGAAACACTATGAAAGTTACAAGATCACAGCTGTATTTTTCAGGGCGTGACACGCCCTGAAAACCTACATCGATAAAACAAATGAACAAAAAACAGCAAACTAACGTTTCCGACCCCTATAAACCCAATTAAGTAGGCTTTTCAGGAAGACTAGACCTCTAATAGTACGTCCAGGGCTAGGTCTTGATCTAGGGTACCTGGACGCACCAACAAAACAATAAGTTACGGCTATGTAGCCCACTCAATTTGAGTTTATAAGGGTTTGTTACAGAATTAAGATTGCATTTTATTACTTTTCCACAAGATGTACATACAGCTTACTAAATGTTTAGGTTTGTCAAATCATATTGGCTGTTGGACTAGCATTTCCTGTGCCTGTCACGTGACAACGGTCGTTTGTATTTTTATCTGTGGATTTAACGCTCACAAGAGGTTGTGAACATCGGGGCTCCGGGCATTCGAGCATTCGAGCACAGACAACCGAGAGAACAAGTACATTATTATACTCTTGGAGTCACTATCAAGCACAGGTATTAAGTAAAGAACCTACTGTAAGTCAGTCTGATTTAATAACTATTCTTTAAATATCATGCTAAATTACAAACTGTGGCCGTTATTTTTTTTAAATGTTGAATTCTATTGTGTTACTATTGCTAGTTGTGGAATTAATGTAACAAGTATGTACTATCAACGATTTTTGTCCGTCACCCCCGTAAGGGCGCTTTTCGCATGCACGGGCCAGTGGCTGCATTATTTTCGTCCAACAATAGCGCTTCGACGCACATTATAAAAAAAGGGTTAGAACCCTTTTTTTTCCAAGTTAAGAAAAAACAGCAATTATCATTTAAGAAAAGGGACATTGGTGCCGATTCTGTTGTGCACAAACTAAACTTAATTTAGGCTATTGCTAACTTTTTCTCTCTATTATGACAAGAAAGGGACGGAAGTAAATTAGAGCTGTCAAATTAGTTAGAACTAATTTTTCCATAGACATTTAGACGACACGTAAAAACATGTCGACTAAAAACACGGTGAAGCGCAAGGCGTGAACTAGTTTGACATCTCCAACTTACTTCATAGCTATAGCCGTCCTTTTCTCGCGCTGCCTGTTAGTAAAAGATAGCGATTCTCTAATTTTAGTTTAGTGCGTTCACAAGAGAATCGGCACCATTGTTTATTTTATGGTCATCCTTCTTAGGCGATATTCTTCGTTCATTGGTCAAACAAAAACAATTAACTTTAAAAAAAAGAGTCATCCTTCATTCATTGGTCAAACTAAAAAAGGGCGTTGCAAACTACTATTTCAACGTTCAACCGAAAAAGTTTTGAAAAGGGTGAGGCACAACGTCTTTCGATGGTACAATGTTTTATATTCCACAAATAATAAGTGAAAAGGTTGTAAGAAATCCTTTGATATTAAACGTGTGATTTGAATGTTAACCCTACAATACGTTTTATTTACTTTATTCCATCAGACTTATAGTAATATACTAGTTCAAGCCTATCTTCTGATTTATCTGTATTACGATTTACTTAAGAAACACGATTTATCACTGTTTTCAACTATATAACACTATTAATATTTGAATTTAAGTTATTTTAAAAACAATACTTTATAACACTGTTTGGTGACGCATCCTCGCGAACAATAAGTGTACATAATCCTCGAGCTCCTATTATTTACAAACCCCTACATACCTACCTGCTGACAACCCTCTTCAAGGGTCACAACCCCTTTATTTTAAGGTAGCAACTATATTCTTTTTGCAAACATTATATATGTACTTCACCAATATTGCTTTTGTAACTTAGATTTAAAGTACTACATAAATAAGGCGTATAATCGTGCGCTTCTGATTAGACACTGTGAGTTGTGACCGCAGCCTGCATTTCCGATTATTTTTTGTCAGTCATTCATGTCGATTCATTCATCAATGGTATGCTGATACGGCATCGATGAATGAAATACAATCAATCTGCCTAACGTTTTCCCAACTATGTTGGGGTCGGCTTCCAGTCTAACCGGTTGCAGCTGAATACCAGTATTTTACATGGAGCGACTGCCTATCTGACCTCCACAACCCCCCATACGATACCCCTTAGTAAGACTGGTTGTCAGACTTTCGGACTTCCGACCACCCGTAACGACTGTCGACGATCACGAATGGCAGCCGGGACCAACGGCTTAACGTGCTTTCCGAGGCACGGAGGAGTCTCGGTATGTAAAGATGGTCACCCATCCACGGACCAATCCCGGCAAGCGTAGCTTAACCTGGTTGATCGACCCGTGCGGCTGTTATTACTTAGCCACGAGCTCTCTCGATGAATGAAATACAATAATATTAAATAAGCACAATATTTACAAATCGCATTGCAGTAGTGTACTCGTACTATTGGGGCGCTTTGCTGCGGAACCGAGCAAGCGAGCTGAGTGCCGCAGAAGCCCCAACAACACACTACTCTCGTGTGTCTGTCTGTCTGTCCGTCTGTCACAGCCAATTTGTTCCGAATCTAATGGACCGATTAAGGAGGATGCTCTAAGGTAGCCCGCGAAATTCAAATTTTCTTACGTTTTTTGCAATTTGAATTGACCTCAAACCTCATGTTTTCATGAAATCGATAGATTTGAGGTCAATACTAACTTCTTATGCAGTTGTATTGCTGATTCTAATGATTATAATTATAACACACACACACATTACAGAATTCTGTAAAGCCATATTAGTTACGGTCGCGAATCATATTTTAATCAACATACAACCTGACACTGACCTGCAAATTGCAAAAAATGTAAGAAAATTTGAATTTCGCGGGCTATCTTAGCGCATCCCCCTTGTTGAAAGGTACACATATGAACTTCTGTGACCCAAACACGGTCTCGCAACCTAAATAAACAAGTTTTTAATATGGCGGTAATTTTTCGGGGAAAAATAATAAAAAAAAAAAAATGCTACCTGTTCAGTGTGACATATCAAATGAAAGAGCTTACTGCGAGGGTGTCGAATATACAGGGTGGAAACTTTCAGCGGGGCAGTAAGGGGAAGTACCTTATCCGTTGCAGCTACGCGAAAATGGTCTTAGGAGACTATCCATATTTTTTTATGGCATTTTGATCCCCATTCACAGATTTTCAAAAAAAAAATACAGTTAGCAAGAAAATAGCCATTTTACACAAAAACCTTTTTTGATGCCCATCGATCCTGTTTCTAATACTGATCAAAAACTTCTATGGGACCAACCATCGTTGGAGTACTCAAAAAGTCACAAATTGCAAAAAGCTTTTCCCGTACATTTTGTATCAAAATTTTACGCAAAAGCTTTTTTTAGTGACGGTTGAGATCTTTTTGTTGACTGAATAAAAAGATAAGTTTTAAAAACAATACAAATTACGAACTCGTTATTATTAAATAAAAAACAATCATGACAGTTTGTTGCGTCAGAAAAGCTCCGAGTGTGTTGTGAATTGTACATTAAGTGCATAATTGGACAGCTATTGATAAGAGAAAAATGACCTCCAATTTAGACTTGCTAGAAGCATATTACGTAAATAATAAAAATACATCGGCTGCGTTAGATTGGTATAGGAACAAATATCCAAATCGTCATATGCCAACCAGAAAGGTTATTACCATGTTATTACAAATCTTTTAAGAAATCTTGCACAAGGTGGCTGTATTGGATTTTGTGTTCTTCAGGGTAAATAAACGACTCTTCCTGGTATACTTGGTTATTATTTCTTTAAAAATGCTTCTAATTACAATGAACATTTAAAGTTGGAAAAACCGTTGTAAATTTGAACAATAGTTAATTATAATGTGACGCGAACGACAAGCAACGGGTTGAAGTGTAGATTGTTCTAGTGCGTAGGCTCGACGTGGGTTTTTATAGTTGCAGGGCAGCGCCATCTCGTCTGCCGTTCTGGAACTTGTAAGTCCTTGACGTTGCTGTCATCGCTGTGCTGCGCGTACGCGTGTGTGCCGTTGTGTCTCCCGGTCACCAGATGGCGATACATGTCGTAAACAGTGGCTCTTTCAAGAAAAATTCTGTGACCCATTTATTCTAGATGAAAATTTGATAATTTCTATTCTTACACTTGTCGAAGCTTATCCCAAAATATCATCAAGAGCAGTCGCTGAAGAAGTAGGTATCTCACATCGTTTCGTACTAAAGATATGGAAGAAGTATGGTTATAAATGTTACCGACAGGGGCGACTAGTTCAAGCCTTACATTCAGGGGATGCCGCTCGAAGACTTACTTTTTGCAGGTGGTTAAGAGGAAAAATAAGCAGAGATTACCATTTTCTGAATTTCATATTATTTCATTTTATTTAAATAAGAATAAAATCATCAAGTTATATTAGTTAATAAAAAAAAAGAAAATTAATACGCCTTCTTTTTGGTATGTGTAAAATTCTACGTGATCGTGACGTCTTTTATTTTATTTTTTCTATTTCAGTTACCAACACAAATTCTCTACAAAATGTACGGGAAAAGTTTTTTGCAATTTGTGACTTTTTGAGTACTCCAACGATGGTTGGTCCCATAGAAGTTTTTGATCAGTATTAGAAACAGGATCGATTGGTATCAAAAAATGTTTTTGTGTAAAATGGCTATTTTCTTGCTAACTGTAATTATTTTTCAATATCTGTGAATGGGGATCAAAATTCCATAAAAAAATATGGAAAGTCTCCTAAGACCATTTTCGCGTAGCTGCAACGGATAAGGTACTTCCCCTTACTGCCCCGCTGAAAGTATCCACCCTGTATATATTTTGATAATTTAAAATTAACTATTTTAAAGTTATTTAAGAAAATAGACAAAAATTTACCATACCCCAGACCCTTATCTCCGAAATTACTGAGCCTAAAATTTTGAAAAAAAAAATACATAAAATAATTCTAAGTAGGTACTTATAGATTACAGGAAAACCTATAAGAAGTCAATGGTCTTAAAATAACTTGGTAAACCTCTCAATATTGTGCGTACAAACTTACATACTCGTACCAGGTGGAAATAGCAGTGATTATGAAAAGTTTGCACAGTGTAGGGCTGCGATTAAAAAAATGATTGTGTCTGCGCATGAACAGCACCAAGAGAGGGTCCAGAAGCAATTTATGAAGGATCCGAGGTCTTTTTGGGATTATGTCAGAACTAAAAAGGGAACAGGTTGCAACAAGAATATTATAAAAAATGGGAGTATTTTGTCAGAGTCGGAATGTGCTGATGAGTTCGCTAGATATTTCTATTCGGTGTATGACAGTCGGGAGGCGAGATTAGACGTAGATGCGGCAGTGGCAGCGAGTGGTGGGGGTAGCGCACGTGTCCACATAGACCAAGTAACATTGAAACAGGTAGGTGACGCGTTAGCTCGACTTAAACCAAAACGCTCAGCGGGACCGGATGGTATTCCAGCTTTTATAGTTAGGGACTGCCGTGCAGTTTTAGTGAAGCCACTATGGCATATTTTCAATCGGTGTTTAGCAGCGTCATATTTTCCTGAACGTTGGAAAATCACACGAGTGGTACCGGTACCAAAGGGTAGCGGGGGATCGGATGTAAGTGGCTATAGACCGGTGGCAGTCCTGTCAACACCGGCCAAAGTTTTTGAATCAATAATAGAAATGTTTTGCATTAAAACAAAACAGTTATTATGTTATGAAAAACACAATAATACTCTTTGAAGAAAGCATCTCAATTATTGCCTTATATACTATAAATAGTTAAGATATACGTACTTACATTCCCTTTTAGTTACCTGTGTTCTTTCAACATGTAAGAAATCTTGCGGTGACTATGGTCTTAGCGAGCTAGAGTTGTCACTGTCAAGTGTCATTCATAGAAGTCTTCAAAATTCAACAGCAAGCGCCTTACTCGAGTATTATTGTGTTTTTCATAACATAATAACTGTTTTGTTTTAATGCAAAACATTTCTATTATGTTTCTTTCAAAACACAATAATACTCGTAGAAGACCTGTTTGATATCTGCTGGTGAAAGAATACCTGAAGGATGTAGACGCTATGTGAATTATAATATTATAATGGAATGATCGAATATTTCGGTCTGTAGGTATTCATTAAATATTCAAATAAATAATTAAGAGTTTTCCATCTATTTATCCTAGAAACTGCAAAAATGAACAAATCCCATGAAATGTTATAGAAACGTTCAACTGACATGCTATGAGACACAATTTAATCACTATATTGTTGTTACCAACCTCTATGAGGTTGGTCGACAGTTGAATCAAATCTATTTAAGTACCTTATTTAAGGTGAACATGAATTATCAAGCTTTAATGATAATCCAAAATCAATAAGATCTAAAACTGAATTAAAATCATAATCTCATTACTAAAGGATAATTGGATCACTCATATACTTAATTAACACAAGTTAGGTAATGTTGGATATGAGTACTTGGAAGTTATGAGATCAATCAACAAATATTTCTGAATCTCATAATTTTATAAAGATGTGGAAAAACAAAATCAATGTCATTCATGACACAGTTAAAATTCCATTGAAACTAAAATATATTTAGGACCCTTCTTTACACTAAGTACTTTGGTCAACAGATTAGTCTAAGTAGTAGACACATGTAAATGATCTAAGAAGGAATTCTAGTACAAGTCTCTTCATTTATCAATTAAAATGTCTTGAAATGTGAATCATGTACCTCTACACAAATATATTTAATAAATATTATAAATATTTTCATAGGGAATTAATAATTATCATAATGATAAACCCTATTCTCTCACAGAGAGGTGACCTTTGTCCCAAAAGTGGGAATCTTATAGGCTGGGCATTCTAAATTATCTTGAGAGGTAACCATCTCCTTTACTACTTTACAAAAGTAATAATTCTGTAAGCCTAGTGGCTCTTCCAGTTTGATTTCATTTGATGAACTATTCTCCAGTCAGCCTCCCGAAGGCTACCACAGACTACTTTATGTACCTCCAGAAGGCTTTTCGTAACTTAGTCTGTTTAAAAATATTTCAAGCAAGCTTAGCCACACACGTTATTGTAAATCAAAATCAACAACGATTATGGTAGATTTTAAGTAAACTTCTTGATTGAACCACACCTTGGTTGCACTGTTATTCAATATTTAAAAGCTGTGACTTACAATATTAGAGTATGTAAAACTCTTCTGGCAGCCTCATCATTCTGGAATTAATTTCATTTCATGACTTTCTGGGTAGTGGTTTAGCTAAGGATAATGCTTTTGAAACAATGGACACAAAACTGTTTAGATCTATCATCTGTTGGTTGGTACCATAATTATGTGCTTTATGCGTAAATATAAATAAATTGGGATCAGATTATTTAGGACTAATGCCATGCACTATGACATTCACCTCTGAATAGGAGCTTTATAAGTAATTACTGTAGATTATCTCCAATTACACTTTAGCAAGGTTCTTGTCTACCAAGCCTTGCAACCTGATTGCCCCCCTCCCCCCAACTTTCCAGGGTAGGAGTTGCAGCTTATCAGGTCTAAGACGATCTTACATAGATCTTATACTGGTACTGACTCTCCGAGGCCTCGTCTCCAAATACGGGAGCCAGTCACATTGGGTTCAGTATGGGGCGATTTCTACATAGTACGTCCCCGTCCCATTTCCGAGTTCACATGACTGAGCACTCTCTCTTAAGTCGGGCGAAGAAAAACCCATGCTAGTTGATGCTGTCACCTCTGACTGAAAGCATCGCAGAAGCTTGCCAAGCCATCATTTGAGTCCCATATGACGTACTGTCGCACAAACGGCCGACTTATCTGACGTGAAAACGTCGACGCCGGGGACGCCCCACTTTGTAACATGGCCTCCGAGGCCTGGGGCCTGGAGCAACAGGAGCCACTTCTGCTGGTCTGTTCCTAGATAAGCGGTCGGCTAACCCGTTGTTACACTTTTAACCTCCCCGGGAGGTAAACCGCTAACAGAGTGTTCAGCTAATCTGCTAACTTCCATCTTGCAAATTAGGTTCAGAAACGCTAGGGGACGTATCCCTCGCTCATCTTAAATGTGCGACAAATGGTCTGTTGTCGGATTGAACTCTGAATCTAATATGTGCACTCTGAAAACTGGCTTTTTGGCAATACTGCATATATGGCAAACATCTCTCGCAAGTTCAAGTACAATTTTTTCTGGTTTGGTCAAGTTCCTGACTAGAGTAGGATATAATAGAATATTCTTTATTATGTACACCCTACCACTAGGGTGACACAATGGGCAGTCTTATCACTAAAAGCGATATTTTAAAGACATCCTTTGGACTCCCTTTGCATGAATATATTAGCCCGTTCATGTAGGCTCCTTACCCTTCCTCCACGGAAAGTGTGGACAGGAAGTGGGTTACTCTACCCCTGTGTAAGTGAACTGAGCTGTGGTCTATCAGTAGCCTCTGGCCACCACATTAACTCTATGCAAACCAGCGGGGCAACCTTTTTCCATTTGTCCTGGTCTGCCCTTCTCAAATATTTGTCTGGCAACAAGCATTCCCATACAGGGATAACAACATTTTTGTGTTAATGAACTATGAACTTGTTTCAGGGAACAAAGTGTTGATATTATTATCTTCCTTTCAACCTTGCCTGCAGGCCGGGCCTTGTGATTGGTAGCAGTGCTCAAAAGAAGGCCTACATATTGTAGCTCCTGATTGAGGTTTAGAATTGACTTAGGAAATTCACTCGTCACCCAAGCTTTGTTAGGACCCAGAGTCTCCGGGACAGAAATCAAAAATGCATCTTTTCCTAGTGGACCAGTAGGAAATTATCTAAACTAAATAAACAAGAATGCAGATACCACAGGCTCTCAAATTCTCTCTCATTCAGTTGCCCACCGCTTCACATAACCAGGGCACTGAAGAAATGTCAAAAGGGTGTTCTGTCAACTCGTGTGAACAATTTCCCTTCATTAACATATCATTGCTTCCGTCTTACTTTTTAGTAATAACAGAGTGTAAACAATAGGCTATTTGATTATGATCATAATCTTAGATTTCTGCATAGACTATTATAGATTTAATTTGTATTAATTATTTTAACTAGTAGCTTTATTACTTAATATATATAGCTCAAAGTAGAATTGTATTGAATGTTAATATTTTCAGTATTTCCTGTTATGATCTTCAGGAACAGAAACAGGTTTGCAGTCTTTCATTCCCAAGCTTTTATATGGTTCCTTAGGCAGCCTGAATCTTGTCAAAATTATGAATCTTGGCCTAGTTATTGTTGCTATGATCCAATTTATCATATTTTTAAAATAATCAAAGAACTATTCCTGCTCTAAATAATATCTTGTCAGTTTTAAATTGTTTGGTGGCTGTATTTGTTCCATTTCTAATTTTGATAGAGCACTTATGATCCTGCTCATAATTATAAGATTTCCATAATTATTACAAAATATAGAAAAAATATACAGTATACCATTTTAAATTATATTTTTTTTTTATTTAGTACTGCTTATTAGTTAAGTACCTATAAAACTTGATGTAAACTTTATTTAGTAGTATTTTAATGTTCTAATTGCAGATTAGAGTTCATAAGAGGTGCTGAACCTCTTTAATTAATTTATTTATTTATATATAGGTACTCCAACAACTTATGCATTAATAACATATTACAAAAGAACTTTATTTTATTAGTGTGGTGAGTTTGTCACTTAAAAAGTACACAGCTTAACCAGAAATAGTAAATATATACAAATAATTATTTTAAAGTGATTTAAAAAACTAACTTATCTTTTGTTACAATGAAAGTAACAATTGCATACCACCTGCAAGCATAAACAATAAAATTGTAATTTAAATACACTTCTCGATGGGAGTGTTTGGACTTCCGAAAGGGAAAGTAGGATACAATTGTAGTGGGTAGGTTGCTGCCCAAATAACAAGTCCCTGTAGACCTTACTTTAGCAGCTAGCTCTGCCTGCTCTAGACCTACATTAGAAATCCCAGCCAAAACTCCCTCCGCGGGGGCTAAATAGTAGGATTTAGTTTTGTTGAGTGGCATAAGTACTCATTTACTTCTAATGCACTGTGTGAAACACATGGGGTGAGTGAGCATAAATGTAAGGTTTTCTTATAACGGATTATAACTTTTCATGGTTGAATGTCAAAAACTGCTTGAATTGCTTTAGCTCCTCTAGACATTCTGCATTTGCTTTAGGAATTACTACCTAATTATCATAATTTGCACTGAAATCTTTAAGTTGTAATATTTCTGTCTATTTAGTTAGACACAACCGGGTTGTTTAGAAAACAACAATGCGCTTCTAATGTAAATAATAGCAAGAAGCAGGTTAGAAGTTTATTGATAATGTGTCTGAGTAAGGTCAGTGGGTCGTCTTAGTAAGGTTTGGTGATATAATGTGGAAATTGTGTCATGTTAGCAGAAACTTAACACTTACTTGGCTACTCTTAGTACTCATTCGGTTGTAGGTAAGTGCATAGAGTAGGTCGGTCTTACAGGAAATCATTTCGATCTCATTACCCTGGTTTTAGCCGGTGGGAAGAGCGTTCTTCCCCATTGCAGCACTTAGGAGAATCGAAATACAAACGGTTGCTCTCCAAAGGCACTGGCGACCATGTATATCTTTTGAGGTATCGATCTCCACTTCGGCACTTCGCTGACTCACGATCAGCGTAACACTATATATCACTTACCACAAGCACTATTCTTATTCACTTTTAATAAAGTTTTAACTGAAACTTTACTCATTTTCGATTAAAATTATCGAGCGAAAATATTTTACGTATACATTGGCGGCAAAAATTTAGACGCTATGAATGACACTTGACAGTGACAACTCTAGCTCGCTAAGACCATATTCACCGCAAGATTTCTTACATGTTGAAAGAACACAGGTAACTAAAAGGGAATGTAAGTACGTATATCTTAACTATTTATAGTATATAAGGCAATAATTGAGATGCTTTCTTCAAAGAGTATTATTGTGTTTTGAAAGAAACATAATACATGGTTGCGTATTCGATCAAGTGTCCAGCTTATTTTCTGACGCTCAGCATGGATTTCGGCCAGAGCGCAGCACGACCAGCAATTTATTAAACTTCATGTCTTATGTGATCCCGAATGTGGATGCGGGAGTGCAAGTCGATGCTGCCTACTTTGATTTTAAGAAAGCTTTCGATGTAGTGGATAATGACATCTTATTATCAAAGCTGGCAGCAGTCGGATGTACTACTAAACTACTTCGGTTCTTTGCTGACTACCTGAGAGATAGACGGCAGTTTGTGGATTATGCGGGAGTTAAATCTGAGCCTTATTTTACTAGATCGGGAGTTAGTCAGGGAACTAATTTAGGTCCATTACAATTTATTATTATGGTAAATGACCTGCCTGATGTTGTCAGGGATGCCACCTGTTTGTTATTCGCAGACGATCTGAAATTACTTATGGCTGTTCAAACAGAGGCGGACTGTCTCAGATTACAAAGAGACATAGACAGAGTGGTAGTATGGAGTAGGAAAAATAAACTATTGTTCAATGTACAAAAATGTTCAGTCATAACTTTTGGTAGGATGAGAGATCCGATACGTCATGGATATGAACTAAATGACTCGGTAATGGATCGTAAGGATGATGTCCGTGACTTGAGGGTGCATCTTGATGCTGAGCTGACATTTCGTGAACACATTACATCGGTTTGCAAGAAATCTTATAGAAGCTTGGGTTTTATACTTCGTAGGGCAGTAGGCTTTAGGAATATAAAAGCTATAGCTGCTCTGTATAACGCACTCGTAAGAACACAATTAGAGTTCAATGCGGCTGTATGGGCTCCACATGAAACCAAATATGTCCTAATGCTGGAGCGCATACAGAATAAATTCACACGGTACCTGTATATGAAACTATACGGAGTCTATCCTTTCTATCCATTGATGTACCCAACCCTATTTGTGTTAGGTATGGTTGGGTACAACAAGCTGGAAACAAGAAGGGATTTGGCACTTGTTACGTATATTTTTAAGTTACTGCGTGGTAAGATCTCTAACCCGGGTGTGCTAAAGAATGTGCGTCTGAACGTGCCCGATAACTACGTGACGCGGCGTCGTCGGAGACCGCGGTTACTGGCGGTGCGTCGCGGCCGGACCAACCTGCTGGGTAAAGCACCTTTGACGCGCGCCCTGCATACATTTAACGAAATCGCGGAAAGGGTAGATTTGTTTTACTGTTCTCTGAATGAGTTCACAAAGATTACTTTACATGTGTTATGTTATACTTAACTTATTGTTGTTTTACTTATTGTTTGAGGCCACGCTACCGATTTGGGGCAACCTGTAATGTTAGTTGTGTTGGGAATAATAAATAAATAAATAAACATTTACAGTTGGAATGTATGGGAGAACATTTTTTACAACTACAATGTTAAGTTTGTTCTTGGGATAAATTCGTCCCAACTACAGAACCCTTCATTGTGTGTGACCCAACATGCGCTTGGCCGGTGTTATTATGATGAAACCTACAACGCGGAGTGCGCGGCGAACTGCTTGTAAAGACGTGTCGAATAATTCCGCAAAATGTCTTGTAGGTATGCGATCACCTGTTTCATATTCGCTGACCGGGTACCGCCGTTGCGCCTCCTTTATGAGCTGGGGTCTTCCACTTCGCTTTCGACTGGTAAGGCTTCCCTCTTCCTCATATCTTTTGACCCACAGACGCACAGTATTTCTCTAAAACAAAAAGGAGTACTGTTTACTGTATTTTGCTTAGTTTTTATTTATTTATTTACCACCATACACTTATCTTTACAGGATTAACACCTAATGCGATAATGTAGACAACTATTATTTTCAAAATACTGCTACATAGTTACATACTAATAATTTTGTAGGTACTTATTGCTACTACAAACACAATAATTATTATCTATGTCACAATAGGACCATAACTTAATTCAAAGTTAGTTTCCTATACTAAGCAAAATACTAATAATATTATTTAGAAACAAAATTATATCTTTATTAATAAAATGAATGGCTAAAAGTGTTGCTAAGGGCAAAACTCGAAAAAGGCTGGACCGATTCTTAAGAAAGAAAAACATTGGGCAAGTTGCCTGGAAAATTGAGAAATTCGAGAAAACTGAAATGGGAACTAAGTATGAATATTGAAAGAATCACATGGCAAGATTTGTACAAAAAAAATAAAGATGTTTAGAGAAGTTGGAATTCTAATTTTTTACCCCCGGGGTGCTTATAGAGTATCTTCAGGCATTTACAATAGTTTTTTACTATTTGTATTTTTTTTTTGTTGTGTGTGTTTTAATAGGTCTTTCTATGAAATTGCCGTTTTGTATGAAAAAATTTAAACGAATTTTTTTCATGCATTTTTTATTTGTATTAATCGAAGTAATCACCCATGCAATCAATGCATCTTTGCCAACGCAGTGGCAGTTTATTGATGCCCTTCTTAAAGAAATCAGCTGGACGGGAGGCAACAAATTCTTCAAAGGCATTTTGTACTGCCTCTCGGGTATTGAATTTTTTTCCCGCCAAGAAGTTATCCAAATTCTGGAAAAAGTAGTAGTCTGTAGGCGCAAGGTCTGGTGAGTAGGGCGGATGACGGAGAGCATCCAACCCCAGTTCTTGCAACTTGGAGACCGTCTGCTGTGCAGTATGAGGTCGCGCGTTGTCGTGCAGGAGCAGCGGAGACGAGCGATTGACCAATGCTGGTTGGAGATGTGCCAGCTTCTCCATCATTGTGTTCAGTTCTTCACAGTACACATCTGAAGTAATGCTCACCCCGTTTGGTAAGAAGTTGTGATGAATCACACCGGCGCTAGACCACCAAACAGTGACCATCACTTTTCTAGGGGTAAGTTTTCGTTTAGGGCATTGTTTAGGTGCTGAACCAGGATCCAACCAACTTGCTGAGCGCTTGCGGTTATCAAACAGAATCCATTTTTCATCGCAGGTAACAATGCGGTTCAAAATTCCTTCATTTGTGTGTCTGTTGAGCAGTGCAAGGCACGTCTCGACGCGTACTTCGCGCTGGCGATCATTGAGTTCGTGGGGCACCCATTTGTCAAGCTTTTTTACCTTGTCAATTTGACGCAAATGGACCAATATTGTTTTGACGCTAACGTCGAAAGCTGCTGCTAATTCAGTCGTAGATTGTGTATCATCAGCTTCCACAATCGCCTTTAATTCGTCATTGTCGACCAAAGTCTTCGGACGACCGCGAGGTTCATTTTTCAGGTCGAAATTTCCAGAACGGAAGCGAGCAAACCAATAACAAGTGGTGCGTTGGTTTGTAGTGTTAGCTCCGTAAACGTCGTTGATGTTGCGTGCCGCTTGTGCCGCGTTGCTGCCACGACGGTACTCATATTCCATAATTACTCGAATTTTTAACGTATCCATGATGACGAAAAAGATTGAAATGCGATGAAAATGTAACACTAATCAATAAACAAATGACTACTTTTGGAAAAAAAATCCATGTTTTTAAAATAAAATTAATTTGAAATTAGAAGATTAGAGGATTTTTTTTCCAAAAGTAGTCATTTGTTTATTGATTAGTGTCAATAAACAAATGACTACTTTTGGAAAAAAAATCCATGTTTTTAAAATAAAATTAATTTGAAATTAGAATTCTTAGCCAAACAAAAATTATTTTGATTTGAAATGGCCAGTACTGCAGAGCGGCAATTTCATAGGTAAAGACCTAATATTTGTACGAAATCGCCTACAACCGAAATAAATGCAAAAAATTTCGCTCGAGGTCTCAAACTTGGATTATTCAAGATGCCAACACCATAGACAAGTCAGAAAAAATCAGTACTACCGGATTTGACGCGAGGTATCTCCCCTGTCAGGCAACAAGGTCACTAAAGGCTTTATCTCGGAAACTATTGGGTCTGCAGAGACAGTTCTAGTCCCATATTGTAGCTAAATCAGTCTACTTTAAAATCGTACTGCGCAGGTATTCGAAAAACTTTAAGCTTAAAATCGCCAAAAACTGAAATAAAGGCGAAAAATACACAAAATAAAAAAAATAATTAAATCATAATACTCACACACAGTCCGGTTTCGACAGTTATTTGTGACATATTAAGTCCACTTTCTCGCAGCGCAATAATTTTCGCTCTCATTTCAGTATTTATATTTGCTGAAAAGGATTTATTTCAATCAATTAACATCATACACTTAACTAATGACTGACTCAGATGCTATAAGATCTTAGCACGGCAAGCCGGTCGGATTTCAAATGAATATGTCAAAGACCAAGTTGATGACGAACAGCGTGCATCGCAGGATCACAGTGGCGGGTGGTTGAATATGTTGATGAGTATCTCTATCTCTTATAATAAATAATAGAAGAAGAATAATAGAAGAATAGTCTCTTAACTAATTAATAAAAATAAGAAAATGATATCCTAACTAGAACTATTCACAAACTGTTGCTTGCATTTCAACATCAACTACAACACCGCTAACAGATTAAACACACGTCTCTATCCCACAATCAACCAACCAGCAACGTTCTATTTAGTCGCGGTGAGTGAGAACTTATCCGCATCTGTCAACAATAGAGGTAATAGTCACTGTTCTAACCTAACCCAAATGATTCACCAACAGTAAAGAGGATCTAGCGTTAATGGTCACTGTTCTAACCTAACCCAAATGATTCACCAACAATAAAGAGGATCTAGCGTTAATGGTCACTGATCTAACCTTTTTTTTTTTTTGTTGCCGGGGTGGAAAATCCTCATGGATGTCCCCCGCCCTGTTCTAACCTAACCTAACCCAATTGATTCACCAACAATAGAGGTAATGGTCACTATTCTAACCTAACCCAAATGATTCACCAACAATAGAGGTAATGGTCACT
This sequence comes from Cosmia pyralina, assembly GCA_946251885.1. Lineage (NCBI taxonomy): Eukaryota > Metazoa > Arthropoda > Insecta > Lepidoptera > Noctuidae > Cosmia > Cosmia pyralina. The sequence continues at coordinate 16,368,202 of OX276369.1, read as the reverse complement.
TGTAACCTAACCAATTTTTTTTTTTTTTTGTCGGTGTGGAAATTCTCATGGATATCCTCTGCCCTGGGGCGGGCGAAGGGGTCTAAAACCACCCCGGTATTCCCTCGTACACCTGGTCGGGGGCTGCGGGTGCGGGTGTGACTTCCGCTGCCCCGGACTGGTGATACCCGCAGTATGCGGGCCACGTCCCGTAGGGGGGAGTGAGGTGTTGAACTCCCGCGTGACGTCTTAGAGAGGCGCGCGTGGAACACTACGCGCCACCATCTCGGGTCCTGTAGAATGGGGGGCGATGGATGTCCCCGAGTCCGTCGCCCCTGGATCCGTTTAGGGGGGCTGGAAGAGGGCATTATCTGCCCTCCGCCGACGCCCAGTACGCCTGCTTCGGGAAGGGAGAGCATTCGTGATCTCCCTTTCCCTTTCTGCAGCTTCCTTCTGCGAGATGACTGTTTGGCAGAAGGATACCACCGCGTCCCACGACTCGGCGCTGCCGACCATCGAACGAGCGACGGCCGGCAGCGACAGGTCGGCTCCGACTTCTGATATCAGGGCACGGCGCGGCTCCTCCCATGCGGCACACTCTACCAGTGTATGCCGCGCCGTATCCTCCCGACAGTGGACGCAGTGGTGACACCGAGCGTCCGGCTCCCTGTTTATGCGACACAGATACTTTCCGAAGCAGCCATGCCCCGTGAGCACCTGAGTCGCTCGAAACGACAGGGTGCCTCCTCCCGAGCCAATCGTCGAGCACTAGCCGGATCGCCTGAATTATATCCAGGCCGGCGGTAGGGTGCAAGAGCCTCTCCCGCCACTCCGCCACCATGACCTGACGGAGCTCTGATCAGCGTGATCTGTCGCTGCACCAGTCTCTTGCCCCGTGTCTTGGCCTCCTCGCGCCACAGATGCAGTGTCGCGAGTACCTTCGCCTCCAGGTCCCAGAGCGGGGATCCGGCCAGTACGCAAGCCGCCTCGTAAGAGATCGTGCGATATCCTCAAATGACTCTGACGGCCATCGCCCTTTGCGGTTTGCTCAGTATTACGATGTGGCGGGCCGTCAGGTCAACTGCCCACACCGGGGCTCCATATAGGGCCATCGATCGCACGATCCCCACGTATAACCGCCTACAGGCGGTGCTCGGGCCCCCCAAATTGGGAAGCAGCGTTGACAGCGCTCCCGTCGCGCCCATCAGCTTGGGCACCAGCCGCTGAAAATGAGGGCCGAAGTCCCATCGGCTGTCGAGCACCAATCCTAGGTACTTCATGGTTGACTCGACAGCGATTCGAGCCCCTCCCACCACAATGTGTGATCCCGGCGGCGGCGCCCGTCGGGGGCCAAGGAATGCGATGGCCTCCGACTTGTTGAGGGCCATCTTCATTCCCAGGCGTCGGATGCGACTCACGACCTGTGAGACCACAGTCGTAGCCAGCGACGCTGCCTCCCTGTACGAGCTCCCCCGGACCGTGACCAGCGTGTCGTCCGCGTAACACGTCAGATTCACTCCCGGTTGGAGCTCGCCCCTCAGCACCCAATCGTATCCGATGTTCCACAGTAGAGGACCCACAACCGAGCCCTGTGGAACACCGCACGACATCTCGCGTCGGCCTCCGCCGTCACGTCCCGTGTAGGTGACACACCTCCCCGCAAGATAAGCCCCCACAACATGGCGGAGGTAGGGAGGCACTCGGTGTTAACATAACGCCTCCTCAATGCAACACCAAGGCAGGGTGTTGAATGCGTTAGAGATGTCCAAGGACACCGCCAGTAACACCCCGCCCTGGGACACCGCTTCCTCCGCCAGGACTCTTACTCTCATTATGGCGTCAATGGTAGAGCGCCCGTGACGAAACCCAAACTGACTGTCATCCAGGTTCGGCCCCTCTCTGCACAAGTGGCTGACGAGGCGTTCTGCGACAATACGCTCAAACAGCTTGCTCACCTCGTCTAGCAACACTATGGGCCGATAAGCGGACGGTGAGTCCGCAGGGCGCCCCGCCTTCCTGAGCAAGACCAGTCGCCCTGCCTTCCACTGAGTGGGAAACTGGCCCCGCCCAAGGCACGCTGAGAAGACTCCTCTCAGTGAGGGCTCCAGCTCCTTAAGAGCGAGGACTAGAGCACGGCCTGGTACACCATCGGGCCCCGGGGCAGTATTCTTAGCCCGGAGCCGCGTCAAGGCCGCGCTCATCTCGGGTTGTGTCACCTCTGGGACGCTTTCACTCTCCTGTGCTTCAGACTCTGCGGCTGTGGGCAAAGCCATCGGCGGTGGCTCGTGCTCTGTTCTTGCAGGGAAGAGAGCTGAAACCGCTTCTTCCAGCAACTGCGGCTCGAGACTCTCCATTAGTGGGGGGGCCCAGGGCCGAAGTTTCCCACGGACCGTACGGTAAGGGCGCCCCCACGGATCCCCATCTAGGGTCTCCAGCAGTTCTTCTCTGGCTCGCGTCTTCGACTCGCCGATGGCCAGCCACAGAGACTGCTTTGCTGCGCGGTATACCTCATACAGCGCGGCTTCTTCATCGGTATCCCGTCGACGTCTTCTTCGGTACCGCGTGTACGGGCGTCTGGCATCCACACACGCGACGCGCAACCGTTCAATCTCGGTGGACCACCAGTACAGTCGGCATCCCGTGAACTGCGCGTGGACGCGTGGCATGGATGCGTCGCAGATCTGCGACATTGCCTCGTTGAACCACTGCGCCTCCTCTTCGACGTCAATGGGACCGGTTGTCACTGACTCCCGAACCCAAGCCTGGACGAAAGCTGCCTCTTTTAGAGCCTCCCTGTCAATACGCTTGAGCGTTTAAGGGCCCGATTGGCTGCGACCACCCGCGGTCTGGGTGGAAACATCGAAACGTATGTATCGGTGATCCGACAGTGTCTCCACCTCCGTCGCAACCCGCCAACCACGGACGCGGTGCGCGACATTGGGGCTAGCAAATGATACATCCACTATCGACCCGCCCCTTTGTCGCACGCACGTGTAGGCCGAGCCCTGATTTAAAACGGCCAAGCCCGTTGTGACAGCCCACTCTTCCAATACTTCACCTCTGGGTTCAGTGACTGGTGAACCCCAAGCTGCAGACTTGGCGTTAAGATCGCCGAGTAGTAACGTGGGGCGAGGGTGACACCGGCCCACGACGGCTCCCAACTCTACAAGGAAACTCTCGAAGTCGGCGAGACTCCCGTTGGGCGAAAAGTATACCCCGATAGTGACTATGCCGTCCACGAGGGCGGCAACCCAGCCATTACCTCGGGACACGTTGACAAGAGTCCCGCCAATAATGGCCACCAGACCGTCAAGGTCTCCCACCCAGTTGTCTCGGTGGGGGGGGACGAAATATAGCTCAGCGACCACCGCCACATTGATCGACCACTCCCCCATGCTCAAGAGCAAAAGATCCTGAGCTCTGGTGGCGTGGTTGATGTTAGCCTGGAGAAATTGCAATTGTGCCATCACTGGCATTGCATTTCCTCGGCATCTCCTCCTTCCCCAGGCCGGTAGTCGACCGGCTGGGTGACAGGCTGTAAGGGAAGGTGCAGTTCCACCGGCAGCCTTAGTCCACCTTTTGCTGAGACGTGATGTTTGTGTTATTTACTACTTAAAAGCTTGCAGGCTGTGACATGTAGACGATTGTTTTAAGCGCCGTTGTAACGGTCTGTACCAGGAAATCGTGTTATGGGTTATGGAAAGTTTATACAGGGTCAAATTAAATTAGCTAAGCGGCCGGGCTGCATGTAAGCGGGTACACTCTTCAGGTAACGCTAACCACTTCCTATGGGGAACCACTGGCCTGTTTGCTTACCTACAGATTAACTAACTAATACTTACTTTTCGTCTCCCTGGCTCTTCGTTTCTTCTTAGATACTTCTTGTTCTTCTTCCACTTCAGTTTTAAACTCCATTAAAGGTACATCATCTTCTAAATCTGACTCATATTGGCGTGGTGGTGTATCTGCTACATCTAGACAGCTATTGTCTAACTTGTCCGGTTCTAGCTCTGTAAGTAAACAACAACATTCAAGAGTATTACTCTTTTATTATCAACTAGCGACCCGCCCCTGCTTTGTACTGTTTTACGACTCATCTTGATTTCTTTATTATCCCTTCGCGTGCGGTCGGCCATTTTGTCGAATCTACGCGTCTGTGTCGGTACTTCTGAGCGTTCTCGCGCGATCTGATAGCGTTGTTGGTGTGTTTTAGAGACTTGACATTATGACGGTATGCCATTCTGTTCTTTTCCCTACACTTTGTGCAAGTTAGAGCAGTAAAGATACAGATTGTTAACATAATAACGTAATTAAAAACTAGTCAAAACCGCGCGGCCTGGAGAAGTCTTCGTCACAAATATGATTATAATGGTTCGGCCTGGATAAGGTGTTTCAACAGTTGAGTGGTTATAAATGCAAATTTACCTTCCGGAATAAATGATGTAAATGATGGTGAAAACACGCAAAAAGCGATTTTAATTTATTAGATACTAGGTTGCTACTCGCGGTTTCACCCGCATGAGTCTCGATCACGTTGAAATATCCGAATAAAAAGTATCCTATGTCCTAACCCAGGTCAAAAAAAAAAAAACAAACAAAAAAAAAACAAAAAAAAGGCAAAAAAGTAACAAACTTAGTTACGATATTATATTAGGTTGGGGAAAAAGTCTTTTCGCATTATAGTATGTATGAACTTAAAATAAAAGGCAAAAAAGTAACAAACTTAGTTACGATTTTTATTTCATAATCCTAACTAATATTATATTAGGTTGGGGAAAAAGTCTTTTCGCATTATAGTATGTATGAACTTAAAATAAAATCTCTTAGGCTATACTATTTGTATCTGGCTGGTTTTGGTATCATTGAAAGTTTAAATTTTAAAGAACATAATTCCAAATTCGAATTAGGAAAATGTGTGATTTTCATTTGTTATTCGTACTGTCAAGATGAGTAAATCTAATGAAGAAATTCGATACATTTTAAAATTTTACTACAAAAAAGGTAAAAATGCAACGCAAGCCGCGAAAAGTTATAATTTCACAGTAAAATAGTTTTAATTTTGGTGAGCATTTATCCATTTTGTTGAGCATTTATCCATTCTGGCAGGCATTTCGAATTTTTTGGTAGTAAAATAGGTACTTTTCTGGTAGGCATTTAAACACAAGCCAAATGAAATCTTTCATAATTTCTTTTACATTCAGGTACACAAAATATGATTTGTAACAACGAATTTCGTACAAAATCATACGAAGATGGATGTAAACTCGTACCTCGTACCAAGTCCTCTGAATCTCGTACATGTACGAGAAACATGGTACGGATGGCAACACTCTGCGATTGTCGAACCTGTCATGTCGTTTCGTTTCGTTGTTACAAAAAAAAAGTTATCTAAAACAATAATATTTCATAGCATTCAAGTAAATTACATTTTTTTTTTTTTATTATGATTCTGATTATTATGTTTTTTATTATCATTTTGCAGTCCGAATCATTTTTAATATAACTCTGATGGAACATTTATATTTTAGGTTTACAGGGAATGAAACGTTTATCCAAAATGGCCCGCTATCTTGATACGACTGAAACGCAAAACAACTATTTATGTTTAAATATTTATTCTGGACTTGTAAGAAAATGTAATTAGTTTTGTAATTTTTATTTCTATTTTTATTTACTTATAATTAGGTGTCTAATAATGTACATGCCACTGAGTAACTAGGCAGAAACGGGCCATGTCATTTGGTTTAAGCGTTTTCAATCCGGAAATTTTGATGTCAAAGATGCACGTCGCTCTGGTCGCCCTATTACGGATAAAATGGATGCCATTCTTGAAAAAGTGGAGCAAGATCGGCATATCAGTAGTTACGACGTAGCTGAAGAACTGGGAATTGACCACAAAACAGTTTTGGCGCTTTTGAAAAAAACTGGGTACACAAAAAAGCTCGATATTTGGGTACCTCACGAGCTCACTGAAAGAAACCTAATGAACCGTGTACTCATTTGTGATTCTTTATTACGACGTAATAAAACCGAACCATTTTTGAAGAAGCTGATAACTGGTGGTGAAAGTGGTGGTGGTGGTGGTGGAGTGGTGGCGTGGAGTGGAGTGGTGGTGGTGGACAAGAACGTGCGAAAAAGGTCGTGGTCAAAGGCCGGTCAGGCTTCACAGACTGTGGCGAAACCCGGGTTAACTCGCAACAAGGTGATGCTGTGTGTGTGGTGGGATTGGAAGGGCATTATTCATTATGAGCTGTTACCACCAGGCAGGACCATCGATTCTGAACTCTACTGCGAACAACTGATGAGATTAAAGCAAGAAGTTGAGAGAAAGCGGCCGGAATTAATCAACAGAAGGGGTGTGGTTTTTCATCATAATAACGTTAGACCTCACACATCTTTAGCCACTAAGCAAAAATTAAGAGAGTTTGTCTGGAAGGTGTTAATGCATCCGCCGTATAGCCCTGACCTTGCACCTTCAGATTTCCACCTGTTTCGGTCTCTTCAGAATTCTTTAGGCAGTGTCAGGTTAACATCACGAGAGGACTGCCAAAACCACTTGTCACGGTATTTTGATCAGAAGTCCCAAAATTGCTATAGCAATGGGATCATGTCCCTACTTACAAGATGGCAAAAAGTTATCGAACAAAATGGTACCTACATACTTTAGATAAATGTAAATAATGTATATTAAAAAATGTTTTGAATTTTCTTAAAAATGCGAAGAAACTTTTTCCCCAACCTATTATATGCGAAAGTGAGTTTGTTTGTTAGTCCAAGATCTCAGAGCCGCCAGACCTTACTTATTTTCTGATTAACAAAGTGTTTGGGATAGAGTAGTGCTAGTATGCACTTTGAACGTACGCACACCTGCGCTTGGGCCGACGGCCAATTGTCAGGTATCAGGTACTAGAGTTACGTAAACATATTACTCACTTTTCTCAAAGTCTGAGCTGATTTCTGTATGTTTTACAGAATATTGTTAATAATCAATACTTCCGTGCCTCGGAAAGCACGTTAAGTCGTTGGTCCCGGCTGTCATTCGTGGACAGTCGTTACGGGTCGTCAGAAGCCCGAAAGTCTGACAACCAGTCTTACCAAGGGGTATCGTATTACCCAGTTACTGGGTTGTGGAGGTCAGATAGGCAGTCGCTCCATGTAAAATACTGGTATTCAGCTGCATCCGGTTAGACTGGCAGCCGACCCCAACATAGTTGGGAAAAGGCTAGGCAGATGATGAATTAATAATCAATACTGCCAGACACTTCCCGTTGGCGGTTTTTTCCGCCAGACGCTTTAAAGCTAGCAAAAAATGACGTCACCTGACTTATAGTTTGAGTCCTAATTTTTATATAATGATACTCTGGGAACTATTTCAGTACTATTAAGTAAGCAGCCAGATGTCCTGCAGTTTGGCAGAAGATTTGTGAAGTACTCTTGTGTAATTTTTGTTGAATTAAAAATAAAAAAAAAAAAAAATAATAAAAAGATCAATCGTAGCGGTCAAACATCCCCCAGACACAGTTAATTGTGTCTGGCGGATGTTGGACAGACACAAATAATTGTGTCTGGGGGATGTTTGACCGCTACGAGTATCATTACTTATACAAGGTGTAACATAAATAACGCACAACCTCTTAAGGGGTCATTATACTCATCATTATGAACAACTTTTACTATGGGATCAAACCTACAATCGCGAAAAAAAAATCAGCTATTCAGTACATTTATCCACATCAAACTCGTCAAAATGTAAGGAGCAGCTGATTTTTTTTGCGATTTCAGGTTTGGACCCATAGTAAAAGTTGTTCATAATGATGAGTACAATGACCCCTTTATTAAGGGGGTCATTGTGATGAGTACAATGACCACTTTATTAAGGGAGTCATTGTACTCATCATAACGCACAACCTCTTGGTTGTGCGTTATTTATGTTACACCTTGTATAATACTTGTAATTAGGATTCAAACTGTAAGTAAGGTGACGTCGTTTTTTGCTAGCTTTTGTGAGAACTAGAATAGTTAAATAAAAGATTCGTTTGATAACTATGAGTTTATTATACAGCTTAACCTAGCTAATACCGACACTACAGACATCTTGTTAAGACGGGGCAGGAACAGGAAGTGTAGAGCGTGGTTGACATTAGAACATAGTCACACAGATAATAAAATACTTACACACTCCCTCAATTTTAAGTTACAATATTTTTTTTTTTTTTTTTTTAACATTATTACAACTTCAAATTGCTACACGAAACAAAATCATATATATATATTTTTAATCTTATGGCAACACTAGAGTGACAGTATCTTAACATTTGACATGAGTGACATTTCTAGTTTGACATTTCTACATAACCTCAAATATAATCAAAATAAACAAAGGCTAAAGTTTAATTAAACAAATTAGCACGAAAATAATTATGTTTTACACTACACAAGGGCTTTGTCATAATGTCCGATGTATTTTCACAAGAACTCACGTATTTCACTGTAATTAAATTTCGAGCAATAATGTCTTTTATGAAATGAAACTTTATGTCTATGTGTTTTGAATATCGCGTATTTTCACTGTTCATAATCATTTTTATAGCACTTTGATTGTCCACTTTTAGTTCAACACTGCACTGATCATTAAAGTCTTTTGCCAAACCATGAATAAACAGGAGTTCACTCGCACACATGGCTGCAGAAATATACTCAGCTTCGGCAGTACTAAGCGCAACAGACTGTTGCTTCTTGGAAGACCATGAGATCAAATTGCCTTGGTGATAGATGACCATACCACTGACACTTTTTCTGTCTGTCTTATCACCAGCCCAGTCTGCATCTGAAAAGGCTGAAATTAGAGAAAGATTGCTATTATCTTCTTTTTTCTTATGGTAAGTCAATTCCATATCTTTAGTTGCATTTAAATAATGCAATATTCTCTTTGCTGCAGTCCACAAGCTTCTTGTAGGCTTGTCAAGGTATCTACTCAAAAATGAAGTAGCAAAGGTAATATCCGGTCTGCTGATTGTTGCCAGGTAATTTAGGCATCCCATAAGCTCTCTGTATGGTACATTATTAATCTGTTCTTCTTTTTCAGGTGCTTGGAAGCCGCTCTCCATCGGTGTCTTTGATTCTCTGCAGTTCACCATATTAAACTTTGCAATTATATTTTCAATAAAACGCTTTTGTGATAACTTTATTGTGTTGTTATTTTGCTGTATCTCAATACCTAAAAAGTTACTTATTCTTCCCAAGTTTTTGGCTTTAAATTCTTCTTGCAATAGTTTAATCACATCATTTACTTCTTTTTCATTTCCCATCAACATTATATCGTCAACAAATAGTATAAGCCATATATTCTTGCCTGAGTAGAGACATATATCATTTTTGGATCTTGTCATATTTATTTTCTTGCAAAATGTATCAAATGTTTTATTCCAACATTTTGGCGATTCTTTTAGGCCATATAAAGCTTTATTAAGTCTTAAGACTGTTCCTTCCTTGTTATTTTGCACATTTACTCCCTCTGGAACTTTAATGTACACTTCTGTTTCTAATTTTCCATTTAGAAATGCTGTAGGTATATCTAATTGATTTATTTTCCAGTCATTGTTCACTGCTTGTGATAATCCCATTCTTATGGTAGTTAGTTTTGCCACTGGAGCATATACATAGTCTTCAACTGTTTGTTGGAATCCTCGGGCAACTAACCTCGCTTTTCTGGTTCCATCTGATTTGGTCTTAAAAATCCATTTTGTGTCTATTGTTTTACATCCTTTTGGTAGTTCTGTTTCTGACCATGTTTCTTGTTCTTCTAATGATTTTATTTCATTTATTACTGCAGTTTTCCATTCAATACTCTGTTCTATAGCTTCTTTGTATGTTACCGGGTCGCTTACACTGGATAATAAGCAGTATGCTTCATAAGTCTCATAATCATTTAACCGCTGTGGTTTTCTCACTTCTCTTCCTGACTTAGTACATATATTTTGACTACTTTTGTCTTCCCTATTTTCGTGTTGTTCAGTCTCTTCAACTTCTCCTGGGATTGTATCATCTAATATTTCTTCATTCAAATATTGTGGTTTCTTTTCTTCTGTATACTTTATATTTGTTTCATCAAATCTTACATCTCGCGATATTATTATCGAGTTTGTGTTGGGATCCCATACTTTATAACCATTTATAGCATATCCCACCATTCTAGCTGGAGTTGCTCTGCTTGATAGCTTATCTTGTTTAGGCATTATGTGTACCCAAGCTTTACTTCCAAAAATCTTTATCATTTGCAGATTACATTCTTTCTTCATTTCCTTTGCTGGTACTTTGTCTTGTATAGATGAACATGGTGAGCGATTAATTAGGAATGTGGCTGTTAATACAGCATGTCCCCAGAGGTGTCTCGGCAGATTAGACTCATCCAACATTGTTCTTGCTTTGTCATAAATTGTTCTATTCATCCTTTCAGCTTTGCCGTTTTGTTGCGGACTGTATTTCTGGGTATACTCTATCCTAATTCCTTTGTTTGTGCAGAAATCTTTTAATGAGTTTGCTGTAAACTCACCACCATTATCACATCTGACTCTTTTGACTTTCACTTCCATTTGTCTTTCCATTTCCTTTATGTATGATATCAGCTTTCCTGTTGCTTCAGATTTATGCGTTAACAAATATGTCTGTGTGAAGTGACTGTGATCATCAATTATTGTTTGGAAATACCTATAGCCTTCTGTAGTTGGCACTCTAGTAGGACCTGCTATATCTGTATGTATCAATTCACCAATTTTACTTGATCTTGGTCTCTGTAGCCTTTTGAATGGCAATCTTGTTGCTTTATTTTTCATGCATGGCTCACATGGTTCTGTACTAAATGGTAATCCTAATATAGCCAATTTCTTTCTACACATATGACCAAATCTTTGATGCCATACATTAATGTTATCTTCTGTCAACTGACATGAATGCGCATCGTTTTCAATATTTATTTTTACATCAAATGTATATAGCTGTCCCTTTTTCACTCCATGATAGGTTTCATTGTGGTGCTTTATTAGTAATTTACCTTTTCTAAAAATTACTTCCATTTTTCTTTCTACTAATTTACTGACCGATAGCAAGTTAGTACTGAGACCAGGTACTATTACAGCTTCTATTTTAATCCTTTTATTATTGTGAGTGGCTACTAAAATTCCCTTCTGTGTAGCTGTAAGGGTCTGTCCATTTGCTATTTTTATATTTAACTTTTGTGGCAAGTTTTCTACATCTGTCATATATTTTGAGTACTGTTCTTGTACAAAATGTTGAGTGGCACCGGAGTCAACAATAAAAGAAATAGTGTTTGCCATGTCTTTGGCAGTTAGCGCCTGCTCCGACGCTATAAACATGCTCTCCTCTTGTGCAGGATGAGCTGCTTCTCCTCTGCCCCTGGGACATCTGTAGCCCCGTCCCCGGCCTCTGCTCAACATCCGGCACTCATACGACTTGTGGCCCTTCTTCTTACATTTGTAGCAAATCACATGCGTGCTTCTGCTTACAAATGATGTTTCATCTTTTACATTTGACTCCTGGGACTTTCTTACTTCGTGGTCCAGCAATTTTGTCCGGACAAATTCTAGAGATAGGTCTGTGTTAACAGTTTCGATTGCAGTTATAACATTGTTATACTCCTCTCCAAGCCCCGTTAGGAGGTAACAGACTTTATCGCATTCTGCTATCTTTTCATCCGATACTTCTAATTCCCGAATCAGATTTTAGTATTTTGCAAAATATTCCTCCAAGCTGCCATCTTGCTTTAAAGTCAATAGTTTTCTTCGAAGAGTGATTTTTGATATCACACTTTTTCTTTGAAATGTGATTTTCAAGGAGTTCATCATTTCATTCGCCGTTGAACAATCTTTAACCAGGTTTAAATGCCTATCCGTTAGGCATTGCACTATTAAACTTCTTGCCTTCGCATCCAAGTTCTTCTTATTTTCTTCTATCTCTTTTGCCTCTGTTATCTCTTTTAGGCCTCTTTCATCTAATAAGCATTGTACTCTGAAGAGCCAATTTCCGAAAGATTCGGCTTTTAGCTGGGGAAAATTTATTATCTTTGCCGGCGTGGTCTCCATTGTGCTCTGAAAACGCGCTCGGTAAACCAAACTAAATACTCAACTATATTCCTAGCTCAACTAATAAGGCGTCTGGGCCCATAACCTGTGAGAACTAGAATAGTTAAATAAAAGATTCGTTTGATAACTATGAGTTTATTATACAGCTTAACCTAGCTAATACCGACACTACAGACATCTTGTTAAGACGGGGCAGGAACAGGAAGTGTAGAGCGTGGTTGACATTAGAACATAGTCACACAGATAATAAAATACTTACAGCTTTAAAGCGTCTGGCGGAAAAAACCGCCGACGGGAAGTGTCTGACAGTATTAATTACTAATTATTAACAATATTCTGTAAAACATAGGTACATAAAAATCAGCAGTCAGACTTTAAGAAAAGTGAGTAATATTTTTACGTAACTTACCAAAGTTACATAAAAATATTACTCACTTTTCTGAAACATGAAAATTGGCCGTCGCGCCGGCGCCGGCCCAAGCTAGCAGGTATGAGTACGTTAAAAGTACATACATACTAACACTAATACTGTATCCCATACATTTTGTTAATCTGAAAATAAGTAAGGTCTGGCGGCTCTGCGATCTTGCTCGATTACGCTTTCACGCTAAAACGGCTGAATGGATTTGGATGACATTTGGCACACATAGGATACTTTTTATCCCGGTAGTACGTTCGCGTGCGATAATGGCTGACAAGGAATATAGGTAATGTGATTACCGTTAAGTTGGATTTAACTAAACACTTTTTGATCAATATAAATAAAATTTATTATATTCCTAATTATATTTATTTTTTGTTTTTTTGTTCTTAAAAAAAAAACATACCTTCAATTTGATGTTCCTCCTTTGGCTCAATAACATCATCTAGTCCCTCACAAACAGCTGGTATCTCTTCTTTGATAGCAATGCTTTCTGTTTGACATTCATCAACTATACTTATGTGTTCTATTGGTGAATGAATAAACCCACTGCAAAACTGTCAAGTGGTTTTGGTTTATTAAAAAATTGGGCTGAAAACAAATGATTATATTATTAATATTAAGAAAATATGCTGGTGATCACAGTTCCATCAGTAAACCTTTTTTCATATAAGTACTAAAGTTACTCAAAAAGCCTGCACCCAAATTGCATTACACATTATCGATCGGAGTTGGTTTCATTTTGAAACAAATTGCTAATCTATTGCTTCATATGTTCGAAAAATTGGTCTACTCGACCACGTAAATGACGCAATGAATGTTGTTGAACTGTCAAAATGAAACCAACTCCGATCGATAATGTGTTACGCAATTAGGGTGCTGTTCTCAAAAGTTACTGCAGTAGGGGGGGATCTTTTGAGACCATGGCTGCTGGAGATCTATCGAGCCTACATAGCACTCAGATACACACCTCTTGCATGGCGTGAAGTGAAACTCATTTTTATACCCAAACCTGGAAAACCCAACCTAACCCAACCCAAGGCTTATCTATATGTATAAATCGCTTTGGTGCAGTCTGTCTTAGTGAACTGCATCCCTATTTGGGGAGGTGCAGCTAAATCTAAATTTATTGGAGTGGAACGAGTGCAATGAGCCCTAATAAAAATAATGTATTTTAAAAGAATTCGATACCCCACCGCGAGACTTTATCAGATAAGTGATTTGCTATCAGTTAGAAAACTGTATATAATTCATACTGTGTTGAAAAAACACAAAGAGCTGCCTTATGATACCGCTATATTATCAAGAAGAAGGAAAGACATTATAGCACCAATTCCACAAACAAAAACTAGGTTTTGTAGTGGGCAATACGAGAAACGGTCATCTCAACTCTACAATAAAATAAATAGGGAAATATATGTATACACCAAACAATATTATGAATGTAAAATTCTTATAACTAAATGGATAAAATCACTTGATTATGAGGACACGGAGGCCCTCCTACAGCACACATCATAACACACTCATTCAAGCGTACACTTACTCATATGTTCAAAATGTTGACGTACACACCACACATACACATACACCCCTCATACACACATACATCCCTCACACACACACACACCACACACACATACAGCCCACACACACACACACCCTACACACATATATCATACATTCCCAACTCATATATCTATAACAATTATTTCATAATAAGCTGATATAAAAATTTAGTCTTCTACAATTCTTTGTTTGGAATAAGTTTAATTTACTTTATTTTACTTTAGTTTTTCAAAATTGTATAAATAGTAACTTTGGCTTAATTTTGTTTGTGAATGTACATTACGTAAATTTAAGTTGCGGAAGAGCGGAGTGTCCTAATACAGGCATTTATTTGCTTAAAAGGGCATTTCTATCACTAGCTATGTATTACATACCATGTTAAAGAAAATAAACTATTTGTATTTGTACTCCACTGGCAAATCAACTGAATCTGCACTGCACAGTGTAGTTTCCAAAATTGAATGTGCAGTAGCCTACAAATACTCATCACTGGCTGTCTTCATTGATATAGAGGGCGCGTTTGACAAAACCATGTTCGACAGTATCAACAACATGGCCCTCGACAGACATAGTTTACGACTCGACACTGAGAGGCTGGATCACCAACATGCTCAAACTGAGAGCTGTGCAGATGACAGTGAACGACAGCACAAGGGCCATCGTGGTAAAGTGCTGCCCGCAAGGGGGAGTCCTTTCTCCGCTGTTATGGAACCTGGTAGTAGACAGCCTCATCAAAACCCTCAATGACAAAGGATACTTCACCGTAGGCTACGCCGATGACTTAACCATAATAATAAATGACAACCATGAAAATACCACATGCAACCTCATGCGCCAAACTTTGAAAATAGTAAAGGACTGGTGCAGAAAACACCAACTATCAGTGAACCCGACAAAAACCGAGCTGTTATCTTTACAAAAAAAGGAAGCTGACAACACTACAACTACCGCGTTTCTTTGGAACTACCCTAAGCCTATCAACTGAAACCAAATACCTGGGCATCTTCTTGGATAAACAGCTGAATTGGGCAAAACATACTAACTACATCACCACAAAAGCCAGTATATCACTGTGGCAACGCAAACGACTGCTCGGCAGGAATTGGGGGATCAGCCCCAAGGTCACTTACTGGCTATACGCCACAGTTATCAGACCAATCATCATATACGGCTCACTAGTCTGGTGGCCCAGGACAGCCCGGAGAGATCTCGAAAAGCTGCAGCGGTTCGTATGCGTAGTGATCACTAGTTGCATGAGAACTGCACCCACGGCCGCTCTACAGGCAATGCTTGGACTGCCTCCACTACACCTTATCGTGCGGGAGGAGTCGGTCCTGGCTGCCTTTAGGCTCAATATAGCAGGAACCCTGAGCAAAGACTCTAGAATCAAGCACACACGCATAAAGGAGGATGGCATCACCATGTGATAGAGCCACGGCACAACACTACTTTCAAAAACATTATAACATCATAATCACAGAAGACCGGTGTCACTACTCAGGTCCGCAAGAGTTGAGAGTATACACCAACGGATCAAAGACCGACTCCGGAACTGGAGTCAGAGTCTTCTTATACGACCTCAACATAAACATATCCAGCCCACTGGGAAAGTGTGGTCATCATACAAGCGGCTTAAGCCATAGAATCCAGGAGAGTTACGGATACCCATATACGTATACTCTCAGATAGCGCCTCGGTACTCCAATCCTTACAGAAAAAACACATTTCCTCGAGACTAACACTAGAATGTCACAATGCACTAGAACGTTAACGGTTGACGGTATCTAACCGCAATACAGTGACACTGCAATGGATAAAAGGATACAGCGGATCACTGGGTAACGATAACGACGCAGCTGACGAACTAGCTAGGAGAGCATCCAGCACATAAGTCTGTGGACCTGAACCAATCGTACCCATCCCCTTCAACCAGTTACGCAGGTGGCTACAGAAGTCCACCCATACACAAGCGGAGAGTTGGTGGTCCTCGACACCGGGATGCAGGCAGTCCAGGGAGGTTATGCCATCTCTAGATGGTAGGCTAACCAGACGTTTGTTACGCCTGGACAGGAACGGCCTACGCCTGGTGACGGGGACTATCATAGGACACTGCTCACTAAATAAACACTTCCACGCAATAGGAATAACGGACAGTCCTCTGTGCAGGACTTGCCTGGAGGCTGAGGAAACCGTTATGCACATGATCTTTGAAAGCACAGGCGCCACCCAGATTAGAACAGTAACTCTTGGAACACCCAGATCTTTCACAGATGTTCTGAACAGACTAGGAGACTTGATTGACTTCTGGAGTGAGGGTGGGCTGGTTGGAATATCCCCCGACGGCCGCCATGGCCCACGCACAATGGTCCACATGAAGGACTAAACTAAGTGCAGAAAGCAAATGCTCTAACATAGAACATAAGACATTAGGTTGTATGTTGATTAAAGTACGATTTGCGACCTTAACAAATATCACAAAACAGAACAACAATCACAGAATAACAATAAATCAATATGAATATTTACAGAATTACAATCATAGAATTATCAGTAGTACAACTCCTTATGTTAGTATAATCTTCAAACGCCAAGATTTCATGAAGTAGTGATTCAAAAGAATTACTTGGTCTTATGTTATAATTCTGTAAATACGTAAATGTTACGGTCGCAAATCATATTTTGATCAACATATAACCTAATACTGACTTGCAAATTGCCGGAAATATAAGAAAATTTGAATTCCGCAAGCTACTCTGGTGCTTTTGCCTTAAATAGATCCAATGTAACCTGACTGATCACTGCACAATAAGATATTTTTTATTTGTTCAAACATGAGTATACCTACACACAATCAAAAAATCAGCATCCAAGTTGTTAAAAGTATTATAGATAGGATGTCATGCTTGCCTTATACAATGGCATACAAATATTTAAGTAGGGAAGTAGATGTTTCTTTTTTTAATTTGTTATTCAAATTATACAGTTAGCAATATATTGAAGCATACTCAAACTCAAAGCATTTATTTCAATTAAACCAATTACAGGCACTTTTGAATTGTCAAGGTGTCGGTCAGTCAGAAAGATGAAGCTAGGTGCCCATTCCAAAGCATAGTAGGTACCTATGGAGAAGAACGGGCAAGAAACTCCACGGACACTTATAAATGAAGATATGGTTACAAAATAATGGTTACATCATTCATGTTGAAATTTTACATGTGAGAACGAATGAATGTGCGATGTAGAACGAAGGCTGGGGTGCGAGCCCCTGTCCGCCGACTTTTAGTAACCTATAACTCACAATTCATTGGTTTTGATATTTTCGCGTTGCCGCAATCTAAATTTAAAAGACTGGTTTCACAATCTCTTGCAAGTCGCCAATAAGACGGTTGCTTATGACATCCGCTTTCTTCGATTCGTCGGTATAATTATAGTGTTTTTTCTTATAAATATGTACTTTTTATTATTTTCTTATTTAACATGCGTTCGCTGTCATACTTCAATGCTATTTCGTGGACAATAGTGTGGGTTATACGTTTTTTTTTCGATTGTATAATAACTACTTTGTTAATGCTGTAATGTATAACTGTTTTTTGTCCCAAATAAATAAAATAAAAATAAAATAAAATAGAACGATGCAGAACGTTAAAAGCGTCCTTAAAAAAAACAATTCAAATATTTAAATTAAATTAAAATAAGCCATATAGCTCGTCCCGACATGACAGAGAACCGTTATCAAACTGCCACACTCAAGTTTCATACAGAAGTTGTAGCAGTGTTACAAGGTGTATTGAACAATGTATCAATGTATGTGTGTATAAATACCAACATTTCACAAAAGTGTACAAATATCACAATTCAACACTTAGTAGTATTTAGGCTTGAGATCCAGATACAACAGGTATGAGCTTATTTAGAAGAATCACTTCCACATTATACTGAAATTACAAATTATAAGACTAAATAAAGTTAAAATTACTCTCTTTAGAGCCTACTGCACTACGTTATACACTTGCAGCCTTTGGACTAACTACACGCAACGGTCGTACAGTGCCCTTCGAGTTCAGTTTAACAATGCGTTTAGAATGTTGTTGGGTCTCCCCCGTTACTGCAGTGCTTCCACAATGTTTGCGGAGGCGCGCGTAGATTGTTTTTATGCAACAATGCGTAAAAGAGGCACCTCGCTGATTCGGCGAGTGCGGGGGAGCTCCAACAGCATGTTGGCTGCGCTTGCGGAAAGGGTCGATTGCGCCTACATTAATCACTGCTGTAGATTGCACATTGAGCGCAGATAATGTGGCAACACTAGCAAATCTATTTATTGTTTTGTTAATAATCTGTTATTTCAATAATTTTATAATGTAAAGATTTAATTGTGTTTTTTATTTTATTATTAATGTGACTGTATATGAATATGTATGTTTTAATTTAATGAGTCTGTGAAACTCGAAATAAATGATTATTATTATTTATTATTATTAAATGGCTTTGGAAGAATACCTCACCTCATAATCCTCATTCATCATCTGAGCGAACAGCTCTTCGGCTTCCAGACATTGTCTCAGCAATCGGTAGCACTGCTTTAGTTTAGCGCAGCAGAAGAAACAAGCAAGGATCGGTCTCCTGTCTTCAGTTACAAACTGCAACAAAACTTGTCTTGCACGATTTTGTTTTTATGAAGAAAATACTTATATTCTAGTATATATAGAAATGCTATCCAAGTGGTTGATAGTTCTTAATGATTTCTGTGCGCGTCTTACATGAGCGTTGATCTCCACTCCTGCTCATGGTTTCCACATGCTGTTTTACGGAAGCACTGGAGCCTTAATCTCCGTGTAGGAGAGGCATTTAAAACCTAATAGGTAATTTACTTGGTTTTTATTAAAAATATCAACTTACTGGAATATCAGTCAGCTTCTCATAAAGTTTATGTAAGTTCCTGTTGACCACTACATACATGCGGACATTCTCCGCTAAACATATCCTGCACATTGGCAGTTTTTTCATCTTTTAACTCAAGCAGTATCATTATTGATATTAGAAGTTTTTTAGATCAACTTTCCTAAGCGATTATACAGGGTGTAACAGAAACCCTATTGCTATCCTTATGCACTAAAGATAACAGCTGGTATAGAATCACTATACATAGTTTCAACTCAAAATAAAATACTCTAAGAATTGATACCAAATTTTCGGTTTCATAGGTTTCTTAAATTCAAATCAAAACAAACGTGTCACCGCACTACGTAGCTCAATAACTTTCTACGCTACTTGCCAATATCACGATAAATCTCTTCCGTAATTCTGAGCGCCTAGTACCTTAGTAGCCTACCGCAGGCGGTGTTCTTTGTTGGCGCGAACTGACGAAATAATAAATGCCTCAGCTGCGCCGCCAAAGGGACTGACTGCGCGCGCGCGCAATAATCCATACTTACTTTATCATGATGTAAAAAATAATACGTAATTAATGTAATTATCAATTGCTTTACAGTTTACTAGTTAACGGGAGGTTATCCGAATTTTCCTGTTTTAGAATCAATTTTAAATGGTCAAATTAGTGTATTAAGGTCCTGAAAAAAATATATGCCATAGATACATCCTTGCTTGAGGGAAATTAACGGTTCAAAACACGATTAGTTGTACTTTCCTCGATGAAAAAAAAATCCGAAACATGGTCGATTTCAAAACCATTTTCCGTTTCATTTCCTAATTACAGCATAAAATTATATGAAAATTGCATGTATCATGAGGTAATCGTATTTCGGAGGGAATTTAACGGTTGGATTTTTGAGTTTAATAGATTTTTTTTAAATAAACTCAAAATTAGTCAATTTGGCTAAATCCGCTCGCGATCAGAGTCCTGCGGGACGTCATGGAGGTTGGACCTGTGTCAAAATTTTTA
Organism: Cosmia pyralina; assembly: GCA_946251885.1. Taxonomy (NCBI): domain Eukaryota; kingdom Metazoa; phylum Arthropoda; class Insecta; order Lepidoptera; family Noctuidae; genus Cosmia; species Cosmia pyralina. Next base: position 16,348,236 of record OX276369.1, on the reverse strand, counting down.
AAAATTCGCTCTCTCTGCAGTTGTTCAAAAAATTCAAATAAAAGAGGAACACATTAGATATGAAATTGCGACAGCTCAGAAAAAATATCTCGTAATTATATTATAGTTTTAATTCATAATATCGTTTTCGAAAATGTGATTATTTATATGTGGTATGATGACGTTTAACTGTCATCTTACGATAGTGTTAAGACACATTGCAAATTATTATCGATAAAATTATAGTCAAGCGCGAGTAGTTTATAATTTTTTATCGTGGTCCTTTATGAAGAAATTTTAAAACACATTTTTCTAAGATTTTTTCATCAGATTCATCCATATTACTATTTCAGTCTCCATCGAACTGTCTTCGCTACTACCATATCCTACATTAATTACACATAATATGTATAAATACAATGTATCCGGTTGTCGGTTGGATACTAATATAATCAACTTTCACTCTGGCAACAACAATGAAAATTAGAAAAAAATAAAAATGTGCGGTCGGGGACCACCGTCAGGAATGAAGTTCCTTCTAACGTATGATTTAACACACAAACACAAAATTTTCACAGCCGCCATCTTGAATTTTCAATTTAATTCCACTACCGGCTTGGCTCCCTCGAAAACCATGAAAAAAGTAAAATTCGAAAATTTTCCCCCTCTCCGTTCTCGTCTGTCGTCGTTTTGTCCTCTCTCTCTTTGTCTCTTTCAAGATATAATAGAAAGAGATAAAGAGACAAAGTCGCATGTAGGGGGCATTTAAACGTTTTTTCGTTACGTGACGATTTTCTGCCAGAGAATTTCGTCGAGCTGTTTCAAACAAAAGTGCTATACTAACATGACCTAATGCATGAACACGATAAAAATTGTCGATCGAAAAGATTATTTTCTTGTATCGTTTTAGCTGTGTGAACAAACTTTCAGTTTTTAGTACAAAAAGTCACTGTATACGATAAAATATCGTATTCTATACACTTGAAAAATAGCGCCGTGTGAACGTAGCCTAGTTAGGCGGTAACCGTACCTATCACTCGGTGTCCATGTTCCAAAGCAAGTTAGTCGATGACGTACCTATCGTATGTTTGTTGGTTTGTAACTTTTAACATATTGATACTTGCAATTTTTTTTTAGGCTTATTAGCCTAAAAACTATGACTATTGTCCTAAGGGATGGCAATCCGACATGAGCGGGGCCGGTTAAAAAATACACTAAATTAATTTTGATGTCTTAGAATAGTAGATTCGATAAATTATAGCTGTAGCAGTAGGTACGTCCCTTGACAATAAAGTACGGCAATTGTTCCTTCATATGTAGTTGTCAATATTTACTTATCTTTATGAGCAGTGGTCGACATCAAAAACAAAAGAATATGGTTACAGCAGAAGCAAAGCAGTACGACCATTTTTAGCCCGTACTTAATAAAAATCTTATGGTGTTATTACAAAACGAGGTTTTTCTTCGTCATGGTTTAAATCATCGAGCCAGTTTTTGTAATATGAACCTAGCTTTGATAGAAACATACAGTTCTTTATACAAAACTGACAACTTAGTCCGGTACCAAGTTGTCAGTTTTGTAAAACTGACATCTTAACGTGTCAGAATAAAGCTCAAAATTCAAAAAAGGGTCCATGGTTTAAGCCTGGGTTTGAAGATGAACCTTGTTTTGTAATAAGACGGTTAATGTTTTTTGTCATTCAGTCACTAAAGGGGTTAAATTGGGGATGAAAATTCACCATTTATGTCGATGGGAAATACCATCGGGCACACGGCTTGTCAACTTGATAAAATTCTTATATTCACTGACAGACAATCCACAGCCTAAATCGCTGGGCTAGAAGCATGAAATTTTGCAAAAGAGATCTTTTTTTAAAGAAAAAATTAAATTTCTATTAACATTAACTTTTGCGTGACTATTTGATACCCAGTAGAACCATTGCAATTTGAAACTTTCACCTTACTACCTCAAAATCATGTTTATCTCTAACTAGCTTCCGCCCGCGACTTCACAATATACTAAAACAACAGCCATATTTTATAAAACTTTTCTGTACAGTACGTTTGTAGTTGTGGTCTCAGCAGCCAAAATATACAGAGAGTCGTCCGTTTGAGAAGCAGCTCGTCCTAAGTTCGAAACCCGCAGCCTTCAGTAGCAATTTTCCATTGCTTGTTTTTCGTTTTTAGTGAATAAATACTCGTAAACGCCTGTTCGTGCCATACCTGTATTTAATACATAATGGCACAACAGTGATACACTGAGTGATTCTTACAGATTATTCCTGGCGAACCCGGCTATCGCTAAAAAATATAACAGTAGATTGTACACACGGGATTTCTCATTAATACTGTCAGCTAACCAATGATATTTATTTTTATTATAACCGTAGATGATTTAAAAGGAATAAACTTCATGGATTCTGTGTACGTTCTACGAACTATCAAATAACAGTATAACAAAATGTAAAAAAAGAATCGAAAAAAATATCAACAGTTGAGAATTGAACTTTTAACCACCGGTGTGCAAAGAAGTCGTCGAACCACTAAGCTATTTGCTTGTATGAATGTTGACTAAAATAGCCGTTCTTATGTTATTATTATATCACGATTGACATCCTTCCATCCGCTAAGCCTTAACTCCATAAAGATTTAGCGCGATGATAATCATTTAAAGGTTAAATCTGAAACTATGTGCTATCGTTCCCTGCTCCGCCCAGTGAAGTAATGGAATAATTCGCTTTTACATTGTGTTTTATTGTCACCTATATCGTCGTAGTCAACGACAGGCACCGATCATCTACATTCTCCTGCCCTTATCCCATTTTTTTTCGGGTCGATACAACTTGTTTTTATCTTCCATACTTCTCTGTTACTTAGTTGTTATCACGGTAGTCACTCCCTTTCTAGCCATATCATCTTTCACACAGATCATCCATCGTTTCTTTGGTCTTCTCTTACTCGTATAGCCATCCAGATTCATAATCAAAACATTCCAGACGACATTTTCTTCATTCTCCGCATCACATGCCCATAACATTGTAACCGGTTTCCACATACACCGACACCGATATCGGCACGATATCCACCGGCGAAGACAGTGCGGGGTGAGAGTAGCGGGCATTCTTTCACTTGAGCAAAATTTTTCGCACTGCCGGCTTCGAGACGTCGATACATAGTAGTGTGCTTGTTTGTCGAGTCGCGATGGTCATCGATATTCAACAATATCATGGGGCCGGTAATAATTGAACCTATCGCTATCGAATCGTGTTGGTATCGTTATCTGATAATGTGAAAACAAGTTCACGACATTTTATGTAATCATCTTAGTTCACTCCACCGTAGACACCATAAAATGTAAACCTAAGGAATAAATATCGACCTAAGAAAAACTAATTAAGTTAATCAACTGCAAATATTTTACACTGTGGCATGGATTTTCTGCGAAATCGTCGGCGGCGCGTCGTAATTAAACACGTCGCGCTGCATTTGGGGGAGGCGGAGGTAGCGTTTTAAAGGCCTACAGGCCCGAACAACCTGCCGTTAATATCAAACCAGAAATTGCACGTAAAAACTGAGATAACAAAACTTACGTAAAAAATCGGAACAAAGTTTAGGTAGGTTAACTAGTTTCATCCCTTATTATTACTTAGTACCTAGTAAACAGTAAAATCTTAAAGCTTTGCTTAATTTATTAAATTGACTTACATTTTTAAAGATGGGGTTTGATGTGGTGACCTTGGTATTGTATGCACAAGGCCGCTCGCTTGTTCATGGACACCTGAACATTGCGTAGCATGTCTGGTGTTACTGTTCTAAAAGCGGCCTCAATCCGCACTTCCATTAGGTCCACTGTATCACACTGCACTGCGTACACTACATTTTTTAATGTATCCCCACAAAAAAAAGTCTAACGGGGTTAGGTCTGGGGATCGCGGAGGTCAAGTCACGCTTCTACTACCACGCCCAACCCACTGGGGAAAGCGCTCATCTAAATAATGGCGCACATCTCGAGCAAAGTGTACCGGTGCACCGTCATGTTGAAAAATTAAATTATTGTCCATCACAAGATTAACATATCTTAACACAGGTAGCTCCATGAGGACATCGTCTAATTCATTCCTCAGGAAACTTAAATCATTTTGGCCGTTTAAGCTTTGAGGCAAGAAAACTGGTCCTACAACAACGTCTCCAGTTATACCTGCCCACACGTTCAGTCGCCATTGGTGTTGGAATGACGATTCCGTCGAAGCATGCGGGTTCGTGTGAGACCAAACATGTTCGTTGTGGATGTTGCTTATTCCTGCTCTCGTGAAGGATGCCTCATCGGTCCATAGCACTCTTGAACCAAAATCTGGCGAAGTTTCTAACTGGTTTCGGTACCACTCGCAGAAGGCCACGCGAGGCAAAAAATCTGCCGGTATCCGCTCCTGGGTGCGACGGAAGTGGCATGGGTGCTGACCGTCATTGCTCAGCACTCGCCATACCTGCATATGGTTAGAGGCACCCAGCGCTAATGCAGCTCGACGTGTGCTAGTGCGTGGATTGACTTCAAAACGCTCCAATACGGCTTCTTCAAATTCTGGATCGGTAGTACTCGGGCGACCCTCTCGAAGCAGGTGCGTGGAATGACCCAATTTGGTACAGACGATGTACCATCCGCCTAAAACATGCCGACGAAGGCAGCCGTCGACGCTCAGCATCTGGTCTAGTCTCGTGTGACGTGTAGAATAGAATAGAACTCTTTATTATGCACACCATTTAAATTACAGGAACTTGTATGAATGTTGAAATTTTACATAGGGTGACACAATGGGCGGTCTTATCGCTAAAAGCGATCTTTTATAGACAACCTTTGGTTTGGATGAAGTATGGGGATTATATTTTCCAAAGCGTCGACTTATTATTTCATAAAAAAAAAATTAGAACAAAAAGCGCTACGTTACTTGACACTTGACAGTGTGCTTGACAGCTTGACATTGACAGTTCATCAGTCATCTTTTTTTTTTTCTCCTTTGGCTTCGCACGGTTTGTGCACTTAGCCAATGTCCGTTTAGCATCAGTCTTGTACAACGATACGATTCGCTACCGTAGATAGGTACAGTTTCGCAATAAAGGTACCGAAGTAAACATTTTCATTTCGGTACCTTTCTTGAGAATCTGTAACTATCTAAAATTATATTTATAGTTCAGAATAGTGTGTACCATGCACATCTATCAACAATTCGGCCATAAAACATTTTAAGAATGCAAAGCATTTTATTTAATAAACATACTTTTTTGTAAAAAAAAAAAGTAATGATTTGACTACCCATTTGTAACAGCGTCCATAATATTTCATTTTTATAGTTGTTATCATTTTGAACAGTCTATTCGTCCCGAAATTATTGACGCTGATCCAGTCCAGTTAGTTATTTTTTAATTTACACGCTTTTATTAGCTTCACCTGTATGTATGTTTGTATCTTTGAACTCGATTTTTACCCACTGGTAAATGGTCAGATTAATTCGAAATTTTGCACAGTTATCAGGGCCCGATGACAATACAATAATTTAAAAATAAAAAAGTAGAGTATTGTTCGTGAAATTGACACCCAGTAGCTTTGTCTTGTGGGGTGAGGCCTTTGACCACCGTGACCACATCTCGATGCGTCCCCACGTCGGCTTCTAGGAAATATTCCCTGAGACTGCATATCTCGCGATTGTGGAGGGTTTTAGCATTTAAAAAGCCTCGACCTCCACACTTTCGCGAGATATACAGTCTCATTAACGATGACCGTGGGTGATGATGCATTCGATACGCAGTCAGCAGCGTACGGACTCTCCTATCCAGGGCGTCGAGTTCGGTCTGAGTCCATTTGAGTATACCGAAAGAGTACATCAAGATCGGCTTGACCCAACCGTTGAAGGCGCGCACCTTGTTTCCGCCTGATAGAATACTATTCAATACTTTCTTCAGGCGGCCAAAGAAGCGCTCCTTAACGATTGCTTCTTGTCAGCAACGTTGATGCCTAACGCTTCCGACATACCCAAATATTTGTAGGTTTCGGTTGAGGAGAGGGATCTAAGGTGTATGGAATCCGAGAGTTGGGTTCCCACGGATTCCATAACCTCCCCTCGCTTTACATGCATGACTGCATATTTGTCCACGCCAAATTCCATCCTTTTTTTTTTTTTTTTTTTTGTGGATGGGAAATCATCAAATGACTTCTCCCGCTCTGGGCAGAGCGGGAGGGCGTGTCAGACTTTTACTGACTAAAACCCACCCATATTCCTTCAGCTGCCCGTGCCAGGGCCACGGTATCTCTTTCGAACTACCCGCGACCCCGGCGGCATCGGCCCAATTGACCCCGTCACTGCTGACATCTCTTTGAGGCGCGCGTGGAACACAACGCGCCGTCGACCCGGGCCTGGTCCTTACCGGACGGCGAGCTGCCCATTACTCGTCGTCCGCAAGCCCGCGCCTACGGTGGCCGGGAATCGGCAGTCGATTCCCGCGGCCCAGGGCGTCTCCTACGGCGGCTAGGGGCGCGAGGGCGCGGCTGTTGCCTCTCCCTCACGCGTTCCGCTTCCTCCTTCGCGAGCATTACTGCTTCGCAGAAGGAGGTGACGGCTTCCCATGCACTCTCGCTCCGCACCATGACCTGGACCAGGTTTGGACGCGAGAGATCGCCGCCGCCGATCGCCTCCGTGAGAACACGGCGGTGCTCCGCCCAAGCCGGGCAGACCTCCACTGTATGCTCCACCGTGTCCTCCGGGCGATCCACACAATGGTGACACCCGGGCGTTTCCTCCCGCCTTATCCGAAACAGGAACCTCCCGAAACAACCGTGTCCGGTGAGGACCTGCGTCAGGCGGAAGGTGAGGACACCGTGGCGCCTCTCCAACCACTCCTCAAAGAGGGGACTTATCGCCGCAATTGTGGCGTGCCCAACGCCAAATTCCATCCTGATGGCGCTACTGAAGGTTTCTGTTACCTTCAGTAACTCCAGCAGTCGCAAATTGTTGGTGGCAAAAAGTTTCAAGTCATCCATGTAAAGGAGGTGAGATATCACTTGACCACCTCTTCTCAACCGATAGCCTAGACCCGAGTCCTCCAGCAGTGTGCTTAGAGGATTCAAGTAGGCTAAGCAAAACCAAAGCGGACTCAAACTATCGCCCTGAAATATTCCCCGCTCAATCCTGATCGGTTCATCGATCCCCCGGATCTGCTGACATCCTGGATAGAGAAGCACCGTTTTCCACTGCCCCATACACGACATCAAGAAGGTGCGTAGAGTTGCGCCTATTTTGTACAACTCCAGCACCCTAATGAGCCATATATGTGGCACCGAGTGGCCTTCTTGTAATCTATCCAACATGTCGGCAGATCCTTCCGGGATCTACGAACCTGTTGCCTTATGGTCATGTCTATTAGGAACAGCTCCTTAGTACCGCGGGACCCATTCTTACATCCATTCTGAGACACAGACATAATTGAGTTATTATATTATTTTTATTATATCTAACAGCCTGATGTGTATGCAGCTTATGATGTGTGACACTTGTCCTTGTAGGGGATTGTCAGCAGGTAGGTAGGTAGGGGATTGTAAATAATAAGAGCTGGTTAGGTACACTTATTATTTAATGCCTGAATTCCGTGGCCGCATCAAGTCCTGATCTCAGAGGACAGTACGGGGAAGGGAACACTGGCCTGAACCGTTTCGAAGGCGACGATGGTCCCGTCTTCGACTTGACCGCAACTGTAGGCTCCAGTTCCAAGGTTCCGTATATGTTGATAGCTTCAGAGTAGGGTAGGCGTGAGCCACTCCGCAGCAGTGGGTCTTCTTCGAGCGTCCTCTTCGACGCTGGAACCACGACGTGGCGAAAGTTGTAGGGTAGACTAGGATCCTGGAAATCCAGACAGAAACGGAAGCGTCAGCGAGCTGTCGGAAGCATGTTTCGTAGGTCCAAAGGTCACAGTGTCTGTTAGCGCGGGGAGCAATAAAAAGCATGGACTGTATCAAAATAAGGCTGGTGTATTGCCGTCTAATATTACAGAATATAAGTTCCCGGACAAACAATTAATAGTCGAGGTTAAAAGAGAGGAGTGTCGTCCGTCGCGGTGGAGTCCGTGGACGCGAGTGGTCATCGCGCCGGGCCGTGTCGCCGCCGCTCCGCGCCTCAGCTTGTCGGAGACGCGCTGATCACGCTGCCTGCGGAACTGCGGACCGCATGCAGAGTGTTTTATTGGGTTCGATTCCCAACATGCTGCCCGGGTTGAAGCGTAGACTTCAAAAATCTGGAAGGGGGCAAATATTAGGTCTTTACCTATGAAATTGCCGTTCTGCAGTACTGGCCATTTCAAATCAAAATAATTTTTGTTTGGCTAAGAATTCTAATTTCAAATTAATTTTATTTTAAAAACATGGATTTTTTTTTCCAAAAGTAGTCATTTGTTTATTGATTAGTGTTACATTTTCATCGCATTTCAATCTTTTTCGTCATCATGGATACGTTAAAAATTCGAGTAATTATGGAATATGAGTACCGTCGTGGCAGCAACGCGGCACAAGCGGCACGCAACATCAACGACGTTTACGGAGCCAACACTACAAACCAACGCACCACTTGTTATTGGTTTGCTCGCTTCCGTTCTGGAAATTTCGACCTGAAAAATGAACCTCGCGGTCGTCCGAAGACTTTGGTCAACAATGACGAATTAAAGGCGATTGTGGAAGCTGATAATACACAATCTACGGCTGAATTAGCAGCAGCTTTCGACGTTAGCGTCAAAACAATATTGGTCCATTTGCGTCAAATTGGCAAGGTAAAAAAGCTTGACAAATGGGTGCCCCACGAACTCAATGATCGCCAGCGCGAAGTACGCGTCGAGACGTGCCTTGCACTGCTCAACAGACACACAAATGAAGGAATTTTGAACCGCATTGTTACCTGCGATGAAAAATGGATTTTGTTTGATAACCGCAAGCGCTCAGCAAGTTGGTTGGATCCTGGTTCAGCACCTAAACAATGCCCTAAACGAAAACTTACCCCTAGAAAAGTGATGGTCACTGTTTGGTGGTCTAGCGCCGGTGTGATTCATCACAGCTTCTTACCAAACGGGGTGAGCATTACTTCAGATGTGTACTGTGAAGAACTGAACACAATGATGGAGAAGCTGGCACATCTCCAACCAGCATTGGTCAATCGCTCGTCTCCGCTGCTCCTGCACGACAACGCGCGACCTCATACTGCACAGCAGACGGTCTCCAAGTTGCAAGAACTGGGGTTGGAAGTTCTCCGTCATCCGCCCTACTCACCAGACCTTGCGCCTACAGACTACTACTTTTTCCAGAATTTGGATAACTTCTTGGCGGGAAAAAAATTCAATACCCGAGAGGCAGTACAAAATGCCTTTGAAGAATTTGTTGCCTCCCGTCCAGCTGATTTCTTTAAGAAGGGCATCAATAAACTGCCACTGCGTTGGCAAAGATGCATTGATTGCATGGGTGATTACTTCGATTAATACAAATAAAAAATGCATGAAAAAAATTCGTTTAAATTGTTTCATACAAAACGGCAATTTCATAGGTAAAGACCTATTATAAGTGGTGTCCTTTAAATGATGGCCCTCGATGTGTTCACCTCACTGCCAGGGTAAATACTCAGGACCCATCGAACATATGGTGTGCTGCCAAAGCTTTGCAGGTATTCCACGTTACCATCAGAGACCTGTGGATGAGAGAAAGTGGCCGTCCAATCGAAACAGAAGGAGTGAAAGCGGAAAAGTTGAGGGGTTCTGAGGGAAGAGAAATGTGAGGATGGGAGTTTAAAACAGCTTTTATTTATGTGAGGCAGATAGCCATTTTTCATAGCTGGGAAGCAAGGCTGAAGTATGAATAGGAAAATAAAGAATAAGAAGTTAGGAAGCGTATAGTGTGAATTCCGACAAATGATAGAAGAGCGGAAAAGCAAGCTTCACTAAATAGCACAGCAACGAGTTTGAAATGACAGGCTTGTGTTAAACTGCGAATAAAATTTGCCAAAAATGATTGAATCAAATTGCAATTTCTGCTTCTCCTGTCTGCTAGCATCACTGGCTCAGCGTAAACAACGCCACAACATAAAAATGATACTTTGTATCACAAGTAAGGAATAAATGTATGAATGATATAATTAATTAGATTTGTAAACCGACATATTTCTTTATGCTCAATCGCACTCCGACCCACAAGATACAAGCCCTGCTTAGTTTGTGGGTCAACGGTCAAACCTTGCATTGTTGTGATGTACAAAGTTAAATTTGTTTATGTGTATTCTGTCATCACCTTTTCTTTTGCCAATAAACTTTTTGTATTTTTTTTTTGTATTTGTAATTGTATCACCGACCCAACGGTTATTGGATGATAAAAATGAGGAAACAAAATATAAATTGTATACATTATGAAATGTTATAAACATTAAAAAACTAAGACCTCATTACACTACTTGTGTACCGAGGGTCGACTTGGAGGATTTTCGTAAATAACACCACTGAATTACGTAACCACCCGTTTAATATGTATAATTTAGTTGCAAGTAATTCCGATAGGTGCGCTCAGCGCTGCTCACCAAAATAAAAATAATCCATCGGACCCAACCAAATGCGCGTAATGAAACCATAGCGCGATCTATTTTGACGCCAACGCCATCTATCGAGCGATGTGGTACTAACTGTCAACAAATTAGATTATTATTTATGTGATCGCGCTATGATTTCGCGTCCCACTCAGACAATTTGTATAGTCTACTTAAGGACGCTGTTACAAATGGCTAGTCAAATCATTACTTTTTTACACAAAAGACAGTATGTTTATTAAATAAAATGCTTTGCATTCTTAAAATGTTTTTTGCCCGAATTTTTGATAGATGTGCATGGTAAGATTCTGAACTATAAATATAATTTTAGATAGGTACAGTTTCTCAATAAATGTACCGAACTGAAAATTTTTACTTCGGTACATTTATTGAGAAACTGTAAGTACCTATCTAAAATTATATTTATATACGTTACTTTTCGTTAATGAGACGGCGAGATCCTTTAAGGACCAATGCTATGCTAGCGCGGGGAGCAATAAAAAGCGTGGACTTTATCAAAATAAGGCTGGTGTATTGCCGTCTAATATTACAGAATATAAGTTCCCGGACAAACAATTAATAGTCGAGGTTAAAAGAGAGGAGTGTCGTCCGTCGCGGTGGAGTCAGTGGACGCGAGTGGTCATCGCGCCGGGCCGTGTCGCCGCCCGCCGCCGCCGCGCCGCGCCTCAGCTTGTCGATGACGCGCTGATCACGCTGCCTGCGCGTGCGGACCGCATGCAGTGTTTTGTTGGGTTCGATTCCCAACAGTGTCCCAGATAGGAAGATATACAGCAGAAAGCTAGTTTTAAGAAGTTCTAGGAACACCTTACAATAAGCACTTATAATAGAATACATGGAAACACCCTAGAGGGATTTCGCGAAGTATATTTAACACAATTGCTTAGGTGTGGTCGGAGCAAGTGACTAGCTTGCTACATAATACTAATCTGTGCAAGTGACACAGCCGTCACCTCAGACACTCTCAATTTGACAGGCATAGAGTATAGCTAATAGTTATAGATTGGGAATTGACAGGGCATTGTCTAAACCGATCCTAACCGCCACTCCTCGCGACGGCGACGCTCAGCAATGATCGTTTTAGAGATACGCGAGCGCATAGAACGAAGACCCTAGTTCCATATAATATTATTTAATTTTAATGTTGTATTTAAGTTTACTTATAAATATTATACAAGGTTATTTTTTAATGTTTTGTGTAAATAGTAGTTATGAGTGTAAATAGGTTCGTTATTATTTAGGGTTCATAAACTAAACTCTTTTAAATTGTAACTTGCAAGTTGCAACGTTACAGTTGTTTTGATTGATTGGAAAGTATATTGCGTTCTTCGGGATTTCTATGATCCTGTTTATGTGGTTAAGTGCAAATTCGTGAATAATATGTGCTCGCGCAAGTTTAGTAATAAGTTTGTTTTTAATCTAGGCAAAGAGATATGCGTCTTTACTATAATATTTCCGACCGCAGTTTTGAGCTATATTTCCTTCCCTCCCAGTTCCCATACAACAGAACGAGAGGGGTGTATATCGCACGCGCCCAATCAGAGGCATCTCCGCTGCTGCGATAGCCAATCGCCGCACACAGCCATTGGGACTTGAGAAAAATTGCAATATTGAAAGTCAGTTCTACCGCAAACCGCACTGCAAAGCGCCGCGCCGCAAATTAATCCGCTACATTATCAAATACTCTAAAACCTTTTTTTTATATATAAGTGTTGGCCGACACAAGTGTACCGATTAAAGTCCTCAAGTAAAAGTGCACCACAGTGAAAGGAAGAAAATCAGTAAAACGAGGGACGTCAGATATGGCTGTCCTTGAGTCAACGCGTGTCATCCAGAAGGTTCTCAAGTAAGTCCATCTATCCCTATTTTCTTACTCATAACCTCATGTTTCCTTTTGCTCAATTCTGTGTGTCGTCTAACATTCCACTCCGCGAATGGTCCTTCGAAAGCCGCTTCAACTTATACTTACACCAATATGACTTAGTTCACCGTTTACATAAGAACCGCATACAAAATCGCATTCAATCCTGACTACGGTTATAGATAGAATATTGACTGGAGACTGTGACGCTCACGTGGTTTTGGGTCTTTTTGAAACCAAACCCAAAAAGGTAATACCACGGTCTTGGTATGAATAGATCCCACTGTGCACTCTAGTGGGGTGGTTTCAATGTAATCCTTGGTGCTTCAATTATTAAGGGGTGCATTCTGAATCGATTGATTTAGTCGAATTCGGTATTAAATTCCGCTCATTTCTATGTATGGCAACCCTAGGAGCGACTCTCGTCCTCTCGTCTACTATAATTTAAAAAAATTAACGTAACGTCTGCTGTCATGTCTGTCACTTTTTCGTTCCTTCCAGTATCCCTAAGTAGTCTGTGCTCCATTACATCCATCATCCAATACTACTTCGTCTATGTCTGTGGTTCAAAGACTACTATAGTATACTCTGTGGTTCCTTCTTTCGAGGCGGCAGCGGATTGGATTGTCATTATATATTTTCGGCGTTTTTAAGAGAAAACCAGGTAAAAAACTATTTATGTGTGTTAACAATAGTCTATGTAATAAGAATTAGCACAGGATTCAAGTCGGTGAGTAAAATAAATCGTATTTTTCAGAATTTTTTATCAACCGGCACCTCCGCTAGGAGTACATAATAGTGTTCTATGACCGGTACGGTTCGAACAACGCTTGTTGAAAAAGTTTTGCGTTGTTTTGGTGTAATTACGTTGATTTCTTCTGTGATTCCTTCAAATCATCTAATTATTATTTAACCTAAGACGACCCACTGACCTCTAAATGATTATTCCGTCCATTGAATACGTTAACATTACGATGTAACTTCCAAAATGTAAAAAATATTCTCGTTCGACGCAAATTGTACGCCATGTTGCACAGTATTGTTTTTGCCTCGAAAAACGGACATCCCCTTTTTATTAGCTTATCCAATAGAACAGGTTATTTTAAAAGTAAGAGTAAAATACCCGTGTGATAATTTTGATCCAATCTGGAGATATAAATTTTTTAATTTTTTTTCTATAAACCATAGAAATCGCAATAACTTTAGACCCAATCCGTTTTTGTTATTTCTTTGATTGCAATTACTTGACGCTTTATATTAAGTAAATTATCAAGCAAACCCTCAATTTTTATCGTTAACCGGTAGTGAGTAACATCGAATTTTACATATTTTCGATTTTATTTTTTTATGGGCTTATTTCATGGCATTTGGAATTTGGATTGAATATCGAGACAAGCTGTTGCTTTGGCACTAAGAAGTACCGATTTAAAATATCATATCCAAATCTTATGGTATCTAGCATTTACAGGATTCTGAAATTTTGGCAGTAGGGTTGGTAGGTACATGTCGTATTTTTAAAAAATGTTTTTTTATTGAAAAAAATGAATGATGATAGTACTGATTTTTTACCTACGGAAAATGATAATTAGAATATGTACCTTAAGCAAGCGAAGTCTGTAAATATTTAATGTTTTGTTTTTAAAATTTCAAGTTTACAGACAAGTGGTTCAGGCTGTGTGATATTATGAATGAATGAATGAATGAATTGCACCGACCCCAGCGTGGTTGCTCGAATGAACCCAGAGATTCACACTAGACCCTGTTGCCTCATGTTACATGGTGCAACAGAGCCCATTGTTCACATTTCATGTTGTTCACATTCGTGAACAAGCGCTGTCAGTGAAGGCTGGTCATACCTTAGCGGCCACGGCTTATTTTAATTTAATTTAAATATTAGAATTGTTTTTTTTTTAAGGACGCTTTTAACGTTCTGCATCGTTCTCACATGTAAAATTTCAACATGAATGATGTAACCATTATTTTGTAACCATATCTTGATTTAAAAGAGTGTCCGTGGAGTTTCTTGCCCGTTCTTCTCCATAGGTACCTACTATGCTTTGGAATGGGCGCCTAGCTTCATCTTTTTCACTGACCGACCCCTTGACAATTCAAAAGTGCCTGTAATTGGTTTAATTGAAATAAATGCTTTGATTGCCGAGATCCCGATCTCGCGAGATCCCGGCCATATTTTACGAGATTGTATCTCGTCAAATTTCGTACGAGATCTCGCGAGATAACGAGATCGACAAATGCAGCGTGACGAGCTTTTTCAGCAGCAGGGTATTTGGCATGCAAAATCAGAAGTCGTCTGTCAGATGATACTCTCGACATGATGTGTTTTTTGAGAAGCCATTTTCAGGAAACTAACTTGCCTTTCCGTACCTTGATAACTTCATCTGACTTCTACTTTAAACTTCTTTTATTTGATTAATACGATCTCACAGCATTTATTTAAGAACTTGTGAAGTTAAGTTTTTGTTTTGTTGTATTTATTTACCATAAGTATTGTTCCTATTACTCTTAATTATTGAAACTAAAGTAATAATTTACAAAAGACTAAATATAGATAATTATTGTTTTGTTACCAATATTGTAAGAATTTGAACTGATTAGCTACAGTAGGTATAATAATTATAGACATAAACAAATGTTATTAGAGTTAGAGGCAAAATAATAAGTACTCTGTTGATTTTTAAAATAAAACTTACATTATTTTTATAACTAAGCAACGCAGTTTCTATTTAATTACATATCATGTCAATTACTAGTTCTTAAAACAAGCATTTGCATATGTTTTAATTGCGATTCTCCCAATCTCGCGAGATCCCGTAATTTGCGAGATCTCGCGAGACTGGGTTTTGAGTCTCGCGAGATCTCGCTAGGCGGAAATCTCGTACGAGACTGCATTCCCTACTCTTGATAACTCTCTCATATCTTCTCGGTCTTGTCCTGTTAGCTTTGGTGAGTTTTTGGTGAGTTTCAAACCGTGTGTCATACAAGGTACGACCACCATTTGACACATGAGTCTGGCTAATTTCCAGTCCAACGTTTTTTAGTAGTGCTTTTCCTGCTTAATGCAGATCTTATTCTGAGAATTGAAGACGGAGTAAAGTCCTGAATATTATTCAAAAGTGCTAAGTAAATTCTGTCGTCGTTACGATTAGCCGATACATAATTTGCAAGGTCTACGAACAGACACGTGGTCGAATGTCAACACCATTAAATTGTATAAGTATTTGTAATGCTATAGCTCTAAATAGACAATTTCACAAATCGAAGCATAATTTTGTTGTTTTTGTTTGAGTGGTAACAAAACTGGTAAGAACGACCGACCCGTGTTTTAAACAAAGACCTTATTGTAACCAGTAATTTAAATGGTGTGCATAATAAAGAGTATTCTATTCTATTCTATTCTATTCTTATTTTGAAGCTTTACCGTATGGGGTAAATTTTTTGTGTGAACATAGAATTTAGCTTGCCACAAGTTGACATTCAACAAAAAAAAGGGTCTGTGCGGAGATTTTTGTTGATTTGTAATATTTAAGAAGTAGGTAAACTCTTTGTTTAACTTTATGTCTTGGGAATTTGGATTCATGCTATAATCTTATGAACATGCAATACTTTAGACTAAGGAATATAAGGAACGGCCTCACCAATTTTGCTTGCTGGGAGTTTGGATCTCAGGATCCTAATTCGGGTGATCAGTTTCACCCTTGCAACGGGTCGTTCGTTTGAGATCAGGTGCACAGTTCCAACGAAATGTGTTTACTTCGCGAGCACTTCAACAGAAACGCTAAATATTTTTTATGACCGGTGCTAGGATCGCAAATCACTTATGTCTCGCGCCGTAGAATTTTTTATTTTTGTCGGAACGCAGTCCGACACGACCGCACTCAACAACAGCTGAGATGATCCCCAAGTGGTTCAGGCTGTGTGATATTAAGTGAAAAAAAACCGGCCAAGTGCATGTCGGACCACGCACAATGAAGGGTTCCGTAGTTGGGATGAATTTATCTTAAGAACAAACTTAACTTTGTACTCACAATATTGATAGATTTACCATGTTATTTTAACACCACAGACTTCTTATAGGTAGGTTTTCCTGTAATCTACAGGTAAAGATCTATTTTCTGATTTTTTTTCAAAATTTTAGGCTCAGTAGTTTCGGAGATAAGGGGGGGAATGGTCAATTTTCGTCTATTTTCTTAAATAACTTTAAAACAATTTATTTTAAAATTATAAAAAAAAATATATTTGAGACCCTCATAGTAAGCCTTTTCATATGACATGCCACATGGTGTAGTTTGCAAAACTTTTTTTTTTTAATTTTCTTATTTGCCCCCCAAAAGTGACCTCTATATTCAAAATTCATTTATTTACTTTACCCGTCCGTGTTTGGGTCACAGAAATTCATATGTGTACCAAATTTCAACTTAATCGGTCCATTAGATTCGGAGCAAATTGGCCGTGATAGACGGACAGACAGACACAGACACACAAGTGATCCTATAAGGGTTCCGTTTTTTCCTTTTGAGGTATGGAAACCTAATTAACTCTTAGGTCCCACCAAAAACATAAAAGTAAAATAGGGGCCAAGTTCTATGGAGGTAAAAGATAGTTTATTAGGTTCCTTGCTACTGATTATGCAACTTGGCGAGTTTTCAAAGTCAATTATTTGTTTGCAATTGTTGAGAGTTTTACTTTAACGAATTTCGTAAGTCTAATAGATCGTCGGTCGAAAGTTGCTTGAAATGGTTTGTGTAAGTAAGGTGTGCTTCACCCTCCTTCATCTCCGAAATTGGCTTGACATGGAATAAAGCATGAAAAAATATTAGTATAAATAATTAAATTTAGTTGTATGTTCGATTTAAAGATAATAAAAAGCTATAAGAATATTATTTGTAAAATTTACGTGAGTGGGTGTAAATATGTATACGTAGATAAGTATTATTCTATGATATAATAAAATCCAACATAAAATTTAAACTTTCAAACAAAAAATATTATTTTTTGTGAAGTGATGACCTTAAAATCAAAATTATCAGAAAAAATTTTAGAAGTGAATAACTCTTAGATACCGCGAGATTTGGATGTGTGTTTTTTATAGTGATTGGTTGGGGTCTAAATATGATTTACAATAAATATTGAATCCAACTAAGCAAATATACAACCATGAAAAATCAATATCGATAAACACAAAAAAGCATATTTCTTTACATCTTGTACTAGTTAATATTCTTTTGTATTTTTTTTCCCAAATATCTTTAATATAGTTTTATTACACATAGTTAAGAAAAGGGTAAAATAATGCGTATTTTTTTTTGTAATTAATTAATTTAGAAAAGTAGCAAAAAAAAATTTAAAAAATTTTTTACTCATGTTTGGTACTTATAATAGGTTGGGGAAAAAGTTTCTTCGCATTTTTGAAGAAAATTCAAAACATTTTTTAATATACATTATTTACATTTATCTAAAGTATGTAGGTACCATTTTGTTCGATAACTTTTTGCCATCTTGTAGGTAGGGACATGATCTCATTGCTATAGAAATTTTGGGACTTCTGATCAAAATACCGCGACAAGTGGTTTTGGCAGTCCTCTCGTGATGTTAACCTGACACTGCCTAAAGAATTCTGAAGAGACCGAAACAGGTGGAAATCTAAAGGTGCAAGGTCAGGACTATACGGCGGATGCATTAACACCTCCCAGCCAAACTCTCTTATTTTTTGCTGAGTGGCTAAAGATGTGTGAGGTCTAGCGTTATCATGATGAAAAACCACACCCCTTCTGTTGATTAATTCCGGCCGCTTTCTCTCAACTTCTTGCTTTAATCTCATCAGTTGTTCGCAGTAGAGTTCAGAATCGATGGTCCTGCCTGGTGGTAACAGCTCATAATGAATAATGCCCTTCCAATCCCACCACACACATAGCATCACCTTGTTGTGAGTTAACCCGGGTTTCGCCACAGTCTGTGAAGCCTGACCGGCCTTTGACCACGACCTTTTTCGCACGTTCTTGTCGTACGTGATCCACTTTTCATCACCAGTTAGCAGCTTCTTCAAAAATGGTTCGGTTTCATTACGTCGTAATAAAGAATCACAAATGAGTACACGGTTCATCAGGTTTCTTACAGTGAGCTCGTGAGGTACCCAAATATCGAGCTTTTTTGTGTACCCAGTTTTTTTCAAATGCTCCGAAACTGTTTTGTGGTCAATTCCCAGTTCTTCAGCTACGTCGTAACTACTGATATGCCGATCCTGCTCCAATTTTTCAAAAATGGCATCCATTTTATCCGTAATAGGGCGACCAGAGCGACGTGCATCTTTGACATCAAAATTTCCGGATTGAAAACGCTTAAAACAAATTAGTGCTACTCTCACAGACACTGCACTGGGTCCATAAACATTGTAAATTTTTTTTCGCGGCTTGCTTTGCATTTTTACCTTTTTTGTAGTAAAATTTTAAAATGTATCGAATTTCTTCATTAGATTCACTTATCTTGACAGTACGAAAAACAAATGAAAATCACACATTTTCCTAATTTGAATTTGGAATTATGTTCTTCAAAATTTAAACTTTCAATGATACCAAAACCAGCCAGATACAAATAGTATAGCCTAAGAGATTTCATTTTAAGTTCATACATACTATAATGCGAAAAGACTTTTTCCCCAACCTAATACAATTGGCACACGGGTATTTTACTCTTACTTTTAAAACAACTTGTTTTATCGGATAAGTTAATAAAAAGAGGATGTCCGTTTTTCGAGGCTTAGTAATAACAGCCGTACGGGTCGATCTATCAGGTTAAGCTATGCTTGCCGGGGTTGGTCCGTGGATGGGTGACCATCTTTACATACCGAGACTCCTCCGTGCCTCGGTAAGCACGTTAAGCCGTTGGTCCCGGCTGTCATTCGTGGATCTTTGACAGTCGTTACGGGTCTTCAGAAGCCCGAAAGTCTGACAACCAGTCTTACCAAGGGGTATCGTATTACCCAGTTACTGGGTTGTGGAGGTCAGATAGGCAGTCGCTCCATGTAAAATACTGGTATTCAGCTGCATCCGGTTAGACTGGAAGCCGACCCCAACATAGTTGGGAAAAGGCTAGGCAGATTGATTGTCCGTTTTTCGAGGCAAAAACAATACCGTGTGTTGGAATCTGATGTAAATGTTGGTGTACATGGAGAATTTATTCGTCAGAATTAAAATCCGGATTTCGGAATTCGGATATTTGTAAGTATAAATCAGTGTTTGAATATAAGGTGAGTGGAACCTCTTAGGGGCGGAGTCAGAGTGTAACGTAGTGGTGTTCGTTTGCATTTTTTGTATTTTAGATTGGTTTTTTTTTTTTTTTTTTTTATTATTATTATTCAAAAAACAGTTTACACACATTAGGTTACCTTAAACATACCACACAAACCATCGCGGGTTTAACAGCGGTATGGCCAGACACGGCAACTCGGTGCCAACTACATATTAATATTATTATTTAATAAATACGTATACTTGGCGTCAGGTAAAAAGAAACGCTGTGCGAGAGTGGGAGGAGATGTGTGCCTGCGCATGGGTAATAGGCGCGCGAGAAAGAGACCGCCTGAGTCTCGCCAACTCTCGCCAGCGTTCCCCTCACATGACGAGCCTTGTATGTCCACGATGAAGCGCTCCATCCATCCACCCACCCATCCATCCAGGCAAACAATATACATACACCCACATACTTACATACATACATATACACTATCTATCCAGATAGATAGATGGATAGATAGACAGAACACCCCACCATACACACCATAAAAATTACAGATTTAAATGTTGAAATTTTACACAGGGTGACACAATGGGCGGACTTATCGCTAAAAGCGATCTAGATCGCACTACTATCTAGAAAGTATTTTTTTAAAACCTTTGAGCAGTTCTTCGCATTTAATACATTGCAGATTTCCATAGGTAAATCATTCAAATAAGATGGTAGCATGCATTCCCACGTCCGCGCTCCATAAACATTATTAGATTTAGGTACGATAAATGTGGGTAAGTAGGTCAAACAACGCAACGACTTTAGTCTCTCGTATCGTTAGGATGGTGTTTTCTGTTTTTTTATTATTTTGCATTTTTCTGTTTTATGTTGCATTTTGATTATTAGAATGGATCCAGTGGAGCGGACAGCGCGGGCGATGGACAAGAAAAGAAATGCTCGCTTGTCCGTTGAGAATAAGGCCCGGCTGCAGGAATTAAAGGAGCAGAAGGAGATCTGCAGATTTCTGCTTCCTGATGCGCCAGAGAGAAAGCAGCAGAGGAGGTTTTTCTTTTATCAAATTAACTTGTGACAAATTGAATTATTTGTCTTACTTTCCAATATTTTACAGAATACCGTCGCCACCCCGCAGTCGGTGTCCTCTAGTACCGGGGACACCGGAAACTCCACCTCCCAGGAAAAGGAGGTCTTGGGAGGTGATCTCCGGGCTATCAACTAGCGCAGGTTTACTTAGATTTATTGTGGCTTGCACATTATTATAATTATTAATGACTTGTGTGGGCTCTTTTTAGACTCGACAACTTCCGTTGTTTGTGGTTTGTTTTAAAATTACCCCATTCCATGTAATGATGACCACATTTATTTATCTAGCTTCTAATTTATTATTTGTTTTCGACAGTTGATGTGGTGCCGCCGCAGGTGAAATTCGAAGGCCCGTGCATCAGCCCTGCATCAGAAGGTGGTTTCTTATAAACTTACCTCTTTCCACATAATGATGACCACATTTATTTTATCTAGCTTCTAATTTATTATTTGTATTTAGTTGCACTAGTGACAACTGATGTCGTGCCGCCGCAGGCGAACTTCGAGGGCCCGTGGCGCGCGTGCATCAGCACCGCATCAGAAGGTGGGTTCTTTTACCTCTTACATAATGATGACCACATTTATTTATCTAGCTTCTAATTTATTATTTGTTTTTAGATGCACTGGTGACGGCTGGTGTGGTGCCGCCGCAGGTGCTCTGCGACGTCCCGATGCGCGCGTGCAGCAGCACCGCATCAGAAGGTTCTTTTAAAGTTACCTCTTACATAATGATGACCACATTTATTTATCTAGTTTCTAATTTATTATTTGTTTTTAGATGCACTGGAGACGGCTGATGTGGTGACGCCGCAGGTGCTCTGCGACGTCCCGATGCACGCGTGCAGCAGCACCGCATCAGAAGGTTCTTTTAAAGTTACCTCCAGAGGCGGCTCGTGACATTTATTTGTGGGGGTTCACTAAAAAAAGAAACGTAGAACCAGATTTTTTTCACTTTTATTGAAAGATGCGCTAAATCGTCAACACCCGTTTCCATCCATGCAGATTCACCACCACTGCCGGCGCCAGCTCCAAACACCAGACACGGGAAACAAAATAATTTGTTGCTTTCCTCACATCCACACAACCAAGGTGTTTTGAAATATTGTTCAGATTTAAAACCACGCGTAAAAGATTTATTTTTCGTAATACATTTTTGAGTAAGTGCAATTTCGGGACGTGGTGGTCTTTTAGCTTTCAGTTCGATACGCATTTCGAGAGTCTTTTCACAATTTTTAATAAAAGATACACTGTATTGTTCCATTTTTAACACAAATGTCGCGCACAAACAATTTTTTAATACTTATTTATAAGAAACACAGTGAAACACTGCAAATCTGACAGCCGAGTTGAGCCGACCGTTTGTTTACATAAGATCGGCAACAGCGCATAGGGATAGATCTCATTCCCGCGCGCGGCCGCCTGCCTTGCGCGGTTTGGCAACGTCGCGCGTGAGCGGCGCTCTAGATTAGGCTAATTTCTCATACAAAATCTTTTGTTTCACGCGTCGGACTGTGTCGATATTTCTCTTTCGCACTCATTGAATACAGTGCTAGAAATCGTACTGAACTTTGTTTCATAGGAGCGCAATCGCTGGCGCTCCACACGTTACAACTTGACGCCAAATGTACGCGTAGGAAATGGTTTCTACGTTTCTAGTAAACTGCTATTAAGAGTGTATTGTATTGGCATAGTAGAAAGAATGTATGTATAAGATTATAATAAAGAAATACAGATTATGCTATTGTCGTGGGAGTGCACTGCACCAGCGCTCTTTAAGACGAGCCGCCTCTGGTTACCTCTTACATAATGATGACCACATTTATTTATCTAGTTTCTAATTTATTATTTGTTTTTAGATGCACTGGAGACGGCTGATGTGGTGACGCCGCAGGTGCTCTGCGACGTCCCGATGCGCGCGTGCAGCAGCACCGCATCAGAAGGTTCTTTTAAAGTTACCTCTTACATAATGATGACCACATTTATTTATCTAGTTTCTAATTTATTATTTGTTTTTAGTTGCACTGGTGACGGCTGGTGTGGTGCCGCCGCAGGTGCTCTGCGACGTCCCGATGCACGCGTGCAGCAGCACCGCATCAGAAGGTTCTTTTAAAGTTACCTCTTACATAATGATGACCACATTTATTTATCTAGCTCTAATTAATTATGTGTTTCTCGTATAACAGCAGTAGAAGTGACGCCAACGACGATCGGAAAGGGAAAGGGAAAAGCGCATCCCACGAAGTAGGTATATTAGGTCTTTACCTATGAAATTGCCGTTCTGCAGTACTGGCCATTTCAAATCAAAATAATTTTTGTTTGGCTAAGAATTCTAATTTCAAATTAATTTTACTTTAAAAACATGGATTTTTTTTTCCAAAAGTAGTCATTTGTTTATTGATTAGTGTTACATTTTCATCGCATTTCAATCTTTTTCGTCATCATGGATACGTTAAAAATTCGAGTAATTATGGAATATGAGTACCGTCGTGGCAGCAACGCGGCACAAGCGGCACGCAACATCAACGACGTTTACGGAGCTAACACTACAAACCAACGCACCACTTGTTATTGGTTTGCTCGCTTCCGTTCTGGAAATTTCGACCTGAAAAATTAACCTCGCGGTCGTCCGAAGACTTTGGTCGACAATGACGAATTAAAGGCGATTGTGGAAGCTGATGATACACAATCTACGGCTGAATTAGCAGCAGCTTTCGACGTTAGCGTCAAAACAATATTGGTCCATTTGCGTCAAATTGGTAAGGTAAAAAAGCTTGACAAATGGGTGCCCCACGAACTCAATGATCGCCAGCGCGAAGTACGCGTCGAGACGTGCCTTGCACTGCTCAACAGACACACAAATGAAGGAATTTTGAACCGCATTGTTACCTGCGATGAAAAATGGATTCTGTTTGATAACCGCAAGCGCTCAGCAAGTTGTTGGGATCCTGGTTCAGCACCTAAACAATGCCCTAAACGAAAACTTACCCCTAGAAAAGTGATGGTCACTGTTTGGTGGTCTAGCGCCGGTGTGATTCATCACAGCTTCTTACCAAACGGGGTGAGCATTACTTCGGATGTGTACTGTGAAGAACTGAACACAATGATGGAGAAGCTGGCACATCTCCAACCAGCATTGGTCAATCGCTCGTCTCCGCTGCTCCTGCACGACAACGCGCGACCGACCTCATACTGCACAGCAGACGGTCTCCAAGTTGCAAGAACTGGGGTTGGAAGCTCTCCGTCATCCGCCCTACTCACCAGACCTTGCGCCTACAGACTACTACTTTTTCCAGAATTTGGATAACTTCATGGCGGGATAAAAATTCAATACCCGAGAGGCAGTACAAAATGCCTTTGAAGAATTTGTTGCCTCCCGTCCAGCTGATTTCTTTAAGAAGGGCATCAATAAACTGCCACTGCGTTGGCAAAGATGCATTGATTGCATATGGGTGATTACTTCGATTAATACAAATAAAAAATGCATGAAAAAAATTCGTTTAATTTTTTTCATACAAAACGGCAATTTCATAGGTAAAGACCTATTATTTAAGTTAAATGTCTTGGATAAATTACTACTGTCTGATTTTTAATTCGACGGAATTCTTGCATTTCGGAATTGTTGCTATTATTAAAACGGTCCTACGAAAAACGTAACGCATTTAAGCAAAATAAAAAGAAAAACATTTTTAAATTTAAGGTTTCAATTAGAAAAAATAAAACTTAAAAATTTACTGATAATTTTAAAATGGTAATCAGATTTTTTATTATCAAATTATTGAAGTTACAATATAATTATTGTAACTTAAGGTGCAACTAGCCGCGGACACGAACTCTCTGGTGGGCGTGGAAAAAAGGCACGCTATCTCACTTGGCATCGTGTCCGACAGAGATAGTATCAGTGATGAGCAGTTAGGCGCTACACGCACACAAACGCCTGTCCGAATAGTTCCGAACTGAAACGACGTTACGCGATGCACACGCACACATACACCCCGTTGTGCCGCTCTGCACGCTCGCCGAAATTTCGAGAAGTCGGCAGTACGAACCGGCTACAGATCAAGCTATACTTATCCAGTATAAGCTGATCTCGGATTGTATAGGATTTCCTTACAATGAGAGGTCAGTGTAAACTGGAAATGTATACAAACACGTACAAAAGTAGAAGGCGCGCGCTCGCGCTGTTATCGTTTATTTATACCCCTATTACCTGTTATAAAGATTGCATAATTTATTATGTTTCTAAAAAGTTTTCCCCGTGTGGTCAGGCAGGCAGCGATCGCTCAAGAGTTCACGACGCACGCTTACTTGTCCAGCAGTCATCACTCGCCCGGCGCGCATATTATTACTGTTTGTCCGTAATAAATCATAATGATACCTAATTATTATTATTATATTGACTACAAACTAGTATAAGCTGATCTCGATTTGTATAGGATTTCCTTACAATGAGAGGTCAGTGTAAACTGGATAAGTATAGCTTGATGTGTAGCCGTGTGTACCTACTAGGCAGAATGCAGATAATATTCTATTGGGTAAACTGTAAAATTTCCCACAATACAATGTCGTTTTGAATCCTCAAACATCCGAAAAAAAATTCAATTGTCCCATAGAAAATTTCAATACCTAACTCGACGGAAATGTTTGGGACGGCTGATAATTTTTTCGCGATTGCGATGTTGGTGCCGTGGAAAAAGTTGTTCGGTTTGATGGTCTTTACCACAATCTTAAATTTAACTTAAATCAGAGAGCTCACGAAAGGAAAGAGACATAGTCTGGGTCGCTGTCGCCGGATACGGTGAAGAGGACTATATATATATACTTATATATAAATTTGACGAGGATGCAAGACGACAAGTTGTATATCTAAACAAGATAAAGCAAAAAAATAATTAATTTGATGATTGTTTTTGGGGTCATCAACCGCAGTGTAGTTGAAATATCAGTTTACAAAATTCTGTTTTTTTCTGTAAATAAACTTCGCAAACGTGATGGGTATAACACGAACACGATAAAACAATTCTCTCAACTCCTACTTCATGTAGTAACAGGTAGTGCTGTCGTTGACCCCCAAAAAAATCAATTCTTTTTATTTTTATTTAGCCGTGTTTTAATATCGTTACCCATTGTCACGTCTGCGGAGTTTCGCTAGCTAATTTAATTTGACCCTGTATACAGCATGATTTTTTAGTCATGTCGTGTGTCATGGGACATACTTCACGCCGCCACGCCGCTTACGTACACACGGCTACACATCAAGCTATGCATTTCCAGTTTACACTGACCTCTCATTGTAAGGAAATCCTATAGAATGCGAGATCAGCTTATACTGGAAATGTATAGCTTGATCTGTAGCCGTGCGTACGTAGCTACTTTGTGCTTTACTTGATGAAAGTACCTACTCATCAATACAAACAACTTTTACTATGAGGCCAATACTGAAAACGTGAAAAAAAAATCTGCTGATCCCTAGTAAACTGCATCAAAATACGTGGGATCAGCTGACTTTATTTATCATATCAACATTTCTTAAATCAGATATACCTATTTGTATAGGTCTTAGCGTTTTCAAGTTATGATGAAATTAACAAAACGAATTTGTTTTTGGGCCTCCAGTTTTTTTTTTTTAATAGAAAGTTTGCACCTCCAAAAGAATAGTTATCAACAAACATCCAAACTTTATCATGCCTTGCCAACTCACACTGAAGCATTTATACGTACTAGTAGGTACCATATTCACGTCCACCAAACAACCACGACTCGCCACACCACCCATCAAGACGAATCAAACTCGACGCGGTTGTGTCGCTTAGTTGAGTTCCTATGGCCATCTTCCAGCTCCACCATCAGACCCTGGTTACCATCTATTACCAAAGTACTCGTCAAGACGAATCAAACTAGCCCAAACTCGATGGGGTTGTGTCGTTTAATTACTGAGTTCCTATGGCCATCTCCCAGCTCCATCATCAGACCCTGGTTACCATCTAGCACCAAAGTACTCGTCAAGACGGATCAAACAAGTCCAAACTCGATGGGGTTGTGTCGTTTAATTACAGAGTTCCTATGGCCATCATCAGACCCTGACTACCATCTAGCACCAAAGTACTCGTCAAGACGGATCAAACAAGTCCAAACTCGATGGGGTTGTGTCGTTTAACTACCGAGTTCCTATGGCCACCTTCCGGTTGCATCATCAAATCGGCTCCATGTCATAATAATTTTGCGTTGTCATCCGATTTACACATGCATACAAAATTTCAGCTCAATCGGTAACCGGGAAGTGGATCAAATCTTGCAAGACAAACATCGGGACAGGTGAAACTAAATAAAAGCTTGTAAATACGTAGAGCGCAAAGTCAAACAGATAAAGTAGGTAGTACTCGTATCGAAATCTAAAGTCAAGCCGGGGTCAATGTAGTGTTTACGTACGTACGAATGATAATAACATAATAGCGCAGGGAGAATAGTCTACTATACAAACACGAACGATATAGGCCGCAAAGTGCGTGTGTGCGTGAGCGTCTTCCCTCCGCACCGCGCGGGGGGAACATTATTGAGTGAATTGCACGATATTCATAGGACAAACGAGCGCGTAAAAAATTACTAAAAGTCCTTTGGACAAAAGAGTTTTATGAAAAAACCACTGCAATTGATTTAAATTACAAATAAAGTTTATTGAAATCTTCGATCATTGAGCTTTGTCGGTGCCGATTTGTTTTGGAGATTTTACACTTCTTTTATTACTTATTTACGCCCAAAGTTGCGTTAAAATTTGCGAGAAAAACGAATCTTTGTGGGATCATAAGTTTTTAATGGCTTTTTATTTTACTATTCTGTTTCCGTATAAACAAAATTAATAATGAGACAAAACTATATCATGTTTAACTTTGAATGCACAATGTCAAACAGCCCTGAAATACCCCCCTGAAATTTGTTTGGTAAAAATGTAGTAAAGTTCAACCTTAAGGTAATTATTTTTCTTTCACAGGAATCCCTGTCCACTAATTCATAGGTTACAAACCTTTTTTAGGAATATCTTTTTGTTTGTAAAATCTTCGCTTCTTGTAACTACAGACAGACTACGATGATGATATTAGTGACAATGATACCTAAATAAATATTTAAATTTAAAAATATGTTCTTTTACTCTTTTTCTAATTATCCATATAAAATTAATATTTTAGTTAGTGTGCATTGAATGCACAGTAGATATGAGCGCCGCGCCGGCGCGCCGCCGTCGCCGTGAGTTCATGTCGACGCGTCGCCGCCGAGTGCAGCACGCGGCGCGCCGTCGCGGCTACTCACAACTTGCTTTCTCGCTCGCACGCGCGGCCCGACCGCGTTAGTTCGCCTAGTCGTTTCGGCACAATCGTCGCTTACGCAGTCGAGTTCAATATTTTACCGAGTAAACGTGTATTATTGTGTTGTGTTAACGATGGCAGCAACTTCGAGATGAGATGAGAGAGAAATGATTGTTTTTCAGTAAACGTGATCTCCAATTATTATTTAGAAGACTGTAAAATTGTAATTAATAAATACGTTCCTTTATAAAGCTTTTTTTGGTAATAACAATATGGTTTTCTTTATGTTATTTTTAAGAAAACTCTCCCCGATAAAAAAAAAACTCAGGCCCACGACCGGCCACGCCACGCCGCCGCGACGCCGCCGCCGCTGTGGAAATTAACAGGCCACGCCGCCGCCGTGGAATTGGCCATCGGCGCTCATATCTAATGCACAGAACAAACACTATTTACATTGTCATATAGTTTACTTGATCTCATTCTCTTTCATATATTTTGTTATTTCATATCAAAAAAAAATATAGTCATATAAATAACATAAAAAGGACAAGTCAGAAAAGGTTTACGATATCTGAAGTGTCAAAAAATTACAGTTGTCAGAATTCCGTCGAATTAAAAATCAGACTAGTTAATGTTGATATTTATGACAAGGTTATTTTTAGAAGAAGAAGACGCCTATTTTCGACGTCAGCTGGCATCCAAACGGTGGAGCAATCAAGCTTGGATGCGGTTGTGGATGCTGATATCCAATTAATTGGATTTTCACCCAGTGAGTTAATCAAATAAGTAAAAGTACTTGAAATTAATACATTTTTATTCTAAACCAGCTTTTGCCCGCGGCTTCGCCCGCGTGGATGTCGGGAAGTAACCCATGGGAACGTTCATGTGGAGAACATAGGGCCATCTGATAAAACTGTGCAAACTCAAATCGCTACGATATATACGCTATAAGTTTTAAAATCAATCCCTATTGTACCCTCTTAGGGGATGATTTTTCAAAAACGCTGTGTCATATATTTCTTTATTTCCTACCAAAAGCATTTTGAATTTTCATATCCCTAACTTAAGATATGCTGGGTTTCCCATACAAACTTGCATCTCCTGTATCACCCCCGCAAGATTATTTTTAAGACAAAAAGTAAGCCATGTCTTTCCCCAGGATGCTATCTAGCCTTGCCAAATTTTATCGAAATCCATGAGTTTTGAAAATTTTAAAATCGACCCCTATTTTACCCCCTAGAGGATGATTGTTCAATAACGCAGAACCGCATATTTCTTTATTTCCTGCCAAAATCATAAACTTGAATTTTCATAATTATCACTAACTTAAGAAATGCTAGGTTTCCCATACAAACTTTCATCTCTTATATCACCCCCTAGAAATCTGTGCAATTTTGTGAATTTTAAAATCAACCCCTATTTTACCCCTCTTAGGAGATGATTTTCCAAAAACGCTGAACCGCATGTTTCTTTATATCCTACTAAAAGCATACATTTGAATTTTCATATCCCTAACTTAAGAAATGCTGGGTTTCCCATACAAACTCTCATCCCCTATATCACCCCATGTAGGATTATTTTTGAGAA
Source organism: Cosmia pyralina (assembly GCA_946251885.1). Lineage (NCBI taxonomy): Eukaryota > Metazoa > Arthropoda > Insecta > Lepidoptera > Noctuidae > Cosmia > Cosmia pyralina. Next base: position 16,318,558 of record OX276369.1, on the reverse strand, counting down.
AAAAAGTAGCCTATGTCCTTCCCCAGGATGCCATGTATAGACTTGCCAAATTTTATCGAAATCCGTTCAGTGGTTTAGGCCTGAAAAGGTAACAGACAGACAGACAGAGTTACTTTCGAATTTATAAGATTAGTATGGATTTAACCAATAACTTCTTAATTTGTAGCGTCCAGCACCAGGCATTCCGAAGTTGCCTCTCCCACTTCATCCACATCCTCAGTCACGAATGGTGAGTGTTATTTTTCCACTTTTTGATAAATTATTACAGTATGCGTATAATTTAGTATGTGGTTTTATTTCAGAACAAGAGTGCATTGAGGATGAGGTCGCTGAGTGGGAGGGATACGTCGGCCAAAATGCCGGATCGGATGTGGAGGAGGAACTGGACATGGACATCGACCTGGACCGACAGAGGACCATTGCAGAGCTTGCGGGAGCACCGCTGGGTGCGACCGGGCACAGGTATGTGGGCGAGTTTCCAGCAGGTACAGACGAACTCACTCCTGACCTGCTGGAGCACTTGAATGAGTTGGACGCCCGCGACGATGTCGCGTTGCGGGGTTTGGTAAGTAACGACGACATGCTTTCTTTTAACTGGAACAATGAGCCCGGCTTCGCTGGCAAGCAAGAGGAATTCATTGGTCCAGCTGGGCCTACTTTTGAGACTGGTGGTATGACCCCTCTGGATATTTTCGAGAGGATATGGGATGAAACTATTATGACTCAGATAGTAGACGAAACCAACCGGTACGCCAGCCAAACAATTTCTTCCAGTGTCTTTTCGCCAAAATCCAGAATTAGTAGGTGGCAGAACATCAGAATTTCAGATTTATGGTCTTTTTATGCAGTTATTATGATGCAGAGTTTCATCTCAAATCCTGTCGAAATCGAATATTGGTACCCTCGGTATTCTTACTTGCGGATCGGGGATTTCAATCACATCATGCCCTACAATAAGTTTCTACTTATTAAAAAGTTCTTACATTTTGTCGACAACACGTCTGTTTCTGTCCCTTCTAAGCTTGTCAAAATTATTCCGATTATCGATCATCTTAATCGCAAATTCAGCAGTTTATATCTACCCGAGCAGAATATTGCGTTAGATGAGTCCCTGCTACTGTGGAAAGGGAGACTCAACTTCGTACAGCTCATCAGCAATAAAGCTGCTCGGGTAGGGATAAAAAGTTACGAACTTTGCGAGTCGCGAACGGGCTATTTATGGAAATTTGAGATTTATGCCGGGAAAGGGAGTCACCTTGATGAAGGACATGATGTGGAAAGGGCTGCCAATGTACCAGAGGGGGAAACTTCGCAGATAGTGTACAGGCTGATGCGCCCTCTCTTAAATAAAGGCCATACATTAGTTATGGATAACTTTTATAATTCGCCACTGTTGTCCAGGACTTTAAAAGCTCAAAAAACAGATACCATGGGGACCCTTCGACTTAATCGGCAGTTTGTTCCCTCTTGTCTGCGCAACAAAACAAAAAACAATATGCGCACAGGCGAGATTGCTTTTAGTCACACAGAAGACTTGTCTGTTTTAGTTTGGAGAGACTCCAACTTGGTCTCGCTGATTTCTACATTTCATGATGTAGAAATCGGTGGGGCCGAGAAACATGGAGTTTATAAATATAAACCCAAGGTAGTCCTAGTCCTAGACTACAATCTTTCCATGGGGGGGGTCGACAAGAAAGACCAACTCTTGCAGGCATTCCCCGTGGAAAGAATCCGTAACGCGGTTTGGTACAAGAAACTCTTCCGCAGGCTGTTGAATGTGTCCATTCATAATGCGTACGTAATATATAGCCATAAGGCAAAAGTATCTCACCGGGAGTTCAGAATGCAGCTAGCAGACCAGATTTTAAGAAAATATAACCGGCCACCCACGCCGAGTCGATCGTTGCCGAATCTCGTCACAGGACATTTCCCATTAAAGGCGAAGAAATCGCGTTGCAAACAATGCGCCAAAGTTAAGAAAGATTGTCGCACTATCTGGGTTTGTGAGGCTTGCAAGGTGCCTCTATGTGTTAATGGTTGCTTTAAAAATTATCACCTTTCTCAGACGGAAGAGCTCTAAGAAATGTGATAATTTCTTTACTTTTTTTTTCTCTCGTTTTATTTTTGTTTCTCGAGCGGCATGGGGTGTGGGACTGTGCGTAGTTATTCGTTTGATTTTTGTTTTATTTTATTATTGTGTTTATTGTTTATATTCGTTCAATTACCTGCGCAACTGTTCATTCAGTTTCAGTTCAATCAGTAAACAACTTGTCCACATGTGGCGATTTATGCTGGTCTACTTTTCCTTTCTTTCTCGACTTTGCCCTTTATGTTCTAGCAAAACGTTATCCATAGTTAGTGTAATTAGTGTTAATCATCTATTCATGCACGAAATAAGGGGTCACTGTAAACTGCTCCACGCATCGCGCTCGGGACTCGCAAAGTTCATAACTTTTTATCTCTACCCGAGCAGCTTTGTTGGCGATGGGTGAGCTGTACGAAAGTGAGACTCTTGGCACAGTAGCAGAGACTCGTCTGTCTCAATATTCTGCTCGGGTAGGTATGAATTTGCAATTCTTATGCGAAATGCAGGGAGCAGATATTTTTGTTTCGTGATTTCAGGTTTGGTACCATAGTAAAAGTTGTTCGTAGTGATGAGTACAATGACCCCTTAGTTGTGTTTGGAAGACTTGTAGCTCTCCCTACAAGCGCTTTAGCTACTAGCGCTCTCAAACCTACACCAAAATGTCATCACTCTGCGGAGCGTTAACATTTTGGTGGAGGCGCCGTATTTAGTGTTTCAGATCTGCAGCAGAGCAGAGCAGAATAGCCTTGTGGCCAGCGCTCCCTCCACTAACAGCAGCAGCATAACTACTACTGTAAATGTGAAGACTATGTAGGACAGGTCCACTCAATCTATGTGGTTCTTTCCTCAAAAGATCATCTCAAACACCAACCTACATGGTCTTTACATGATTTGACCAGCTGTAAATATATTCTGGATTTTAAAAGAGACAGTGACCTCGTGAGTTTGTTTCGGCTTTCTTCTCCGAGTAGTCAGGTAGGAAACGCCGGCCTCACCGTTCGATTTTTTTTTAATATATCGCCTTTTATCCAGTAGATAAACGCCTTTTAATGATCCTCTTGACAGCACACCTACACTCTGGCACCACACCCGGAACTCGTATCAATACCTAAACCAGGCCGTTATAGGTCTATAATTATTATTATTATTAACTTTATTTCAGATAATTAAAATCCATAGGTACAATACAATACATTAAATTAAACTAAAATTAATAAGCACATATACACTACCATTACATAAAATTTAAATAAAATTGTATTACACAATATTATAATAAAATAATTTACAATAAAATCAAAATCAAAATTGTGTTAGTAGCTTATCAAAGATGTGTGTGTGTGTGTTAGTAAATGCCCAAACCAATGCGCATCCATTTGTTTTGGATAGGGCAATCTGCACGAGATACAATCATCTGCAGGATGCCGCTGCTGCTGCCTCGCACACGCTGTGACAAGGAAGCTACCCTTTTGCGCACAATCGCATGGAAGCCGTCCGTTCGCGCCTCCACAAACATACCAGACGCACTACAATAGCGAGGCAGCCGCATCAACATCCTGAAAATGTTGTTATATTGGACACGCAGAGCATTAGCAGCCCGAAGAGTGTAGTTTATCCACAAACTGCTCGAGTAAAAGGACTGGCAATACGCCTTAAAAAGAGTTATCTTTACTTCCCTCGAGCAGCGTGCAAACCTACGCGCAACCTGTTCCCCCTGACTGCCAATGCTCTGCGCTCCCTCTCAATATCAGCGTCATCCTGCAATTCGTCTGTCACAATGTGTCCCAGATACCTGAAACTACTCACCACTGCTAGAGCTGCGCTATTAAGCATAATAGGCGGAACATGAAGTGGACCACGTTTTCTACTCTTAAAAATCAGAACTTCACTCTTTTTACAGTTATATTTCAGTCCATGTTCCGCCGCATACGCCTCACAGATCGCCACAAGTTTACGAACTGCGCCCACCGATGGGCCCAGCAGTACCATGTCGTCTGCATAACTGATGTTATTGACGCTGACTCCATCCACGAAACAACCCACATGAGTACTGCTGAGCTCACAGATGAGGTCATTAACATATAGGTTGAACAACAGAGGAGAAGTAATGCCCCCCTGCCTCACGCCACACTCCATGCTATATTCCTGGGAGAGAGTCCCAGCCCATCGTACTTGGTTTCGCTGGTACTGATACCAATGCCTTAACACTGAGACAACCTCTGCCGGCACACCAGCTCTCTCCAGCTTCATCCACAGTCCATCGTACAAAACAGTATCGAAGGCTCTTGATAAGTCCAGAAAGCACGCGTATACCGGCGTACTCCTCTCAGTGTAGTACCCGACAGCCTGCTTAACACACAAGATAGCACTTTCCGTAGAAAGTCCACCTTTAAAGCCGAATTGGTTATCATGTAAATCCACATAAGTTTTAAGGGTGTCATTAAGCAAGCTGTCAAATATCTTGGCCATTACCGTAGCCAGCGATATAGGCCGGTAGTTGCTCCTATCTGATAGATCCCCGGTCTTAATTGCCTGGTTTTTTTTTTTTTGTGGGTGGGAAATCATCAAATGACTTCTCCCGCTCTGGGCGGAGCGGGAGGGCGTGTCAGACTTTTACTGACTAAAACTCACCCGTGTTCCTTCAGTTGCCTGTGCCAGGGCCACGGTATCTCTCGAACAACCCGCGACCCCGGCGGCATAATGGCCTGGCTTAGGTATTGATACGTCCATGCATACATACATATAAATCTAGACGAATCTAATGATAGCTCATTTGTAAAACCAGTTCTAGCCTAGTCTCTATGAGGGATTTTCCTCCTTTTTTTTTTTTGCCGCAGTCTGGTATCAAAATCCGACATGACTGATATGAAATCGGTTAATCTATTTATATGATTTATGGGGATGCGCCGAGGTAACCCGCGAAATTAAAATTTTCTTGGGTTTTTTGCAATTTGCAGGGCGTGTGTGTGTCTCAAGTGTCAGGTTGTATCTTGGTTAAAATATGAAACCCGACAACAATAAGTATTAGGTCTTTACCTATGAAATTGCCGTTCTGCAGTACTGGCCATTTCAAATCAAAATATTTTTTGTTTGGCTAAGAATTCTAATTTCAACTTAATTTTATTTTAAAAACATGGATTTTTTTTCCAAAAGTAGTCATTTGTTTATTGATTAGTGTTACATTTTCATCGCATTTCAATCTTTTTCGTCATCATGGATACGATAAAAATTCGAGTAATTATGGAATATGAGTACCGTCGTGGCAGCAACGCGGCACAAGCGGCACGCAACATCAACGACGTTTACGGAGCTAACACTACAAACCAACGCACCACTTGTTATTGGTTTGCTCGCTTCCGTTCTGGAAATTTCGACCTGAAAAATGAACCTCGCGGTCGTCCGAAGACTTTGGTCGACAATGACGAATTGTGGAAGCTGATGATACACAATCTACGGCTGAATTAGCAGCAGCTTTCGACGTTAGCGTCAAAACAATATTGGTCCATTTGCGTCAAATTGGCAAGGTAAAAAAGCTTGACAAATGGGTGCCCCACGAACTCAATGATCGCCAGCGCGAAGTACGCGTCGAGACGTGCCTTGCACTGCTCAACAGACACACAAATGAAGGAATTTTGAACCGCATTGTTACCTGCGATGAAAAATGGATTCTGTTTGATAACCGCAAGCGCTCAGCAAGTTGGTTGGATCCTGGTTCAGCACCTAAACAATGCCCTAAACGAAAACTTACCCCTAGAAAAGTGATGGTCACTGTTTGGTGGGCTAGTGCCGGTGTGATTCATCACAGCTTCTTACCAAACGGAGTGAGCATTACTTCAGATGTGTACTGTGAAGAACTGAACACAATGATGGAGAAGCTGGCACATCTCCAACCAGCATTGGTCAATCGCTCGTCTCCGCTGCTCCTGCACGACAACGCGCGACCTCATACTGCACAGCAGACGGTCTCCAAGTTGCAAGAACTGGGGTTGGAAGTTCTCAGTCATCCGCCCTACTCACCAGACCTTTGCGCCTACAGACTACTACTTTTTCCAGAATTTGGATAACTTCTTGGCGGGAAAAAAATTCAATACCCGAGAGGCAGTACAAAATGCCTTTGAAGAATTTGTTGCCTCCCGTCCAGCTGATTTCTTTAAGAAGGGCATCAATAAACTGCCACTGCGTTGGCAAAGATGCATTGATTGCATGGGTGATTACTTCGTTTATTCCAATTAAAAATTGCATGAAAAAAATTCGTTTAAATTTTTTCATACAAAACGGCAATTTCATAGGTAAAGACCTATTATTTACACACAAAAATCATCAATACATCTTTCTAAGCTAGATTTCCTGCGGATTCGTCTAATTTACGAAATCACCGGAGAGGTATCGAGGGTCGTTGGTTATTTCTGTTATTATTTGACGAGAATCCCACACAAATCCATAAAGGATCCATAGATTTCCAATAAGCGAAAATATTGTTCGTAATCCATTTCAAGATTACGTCCAGACATGAACAATTGACACTTTTATCAAAATAGTGATATTTGGCGATAATTGTTTTAAGGTTCTGATGAAAATATTTAGAATACATTTAAATGTAAAGTAAGTAACTAGTAATAAACAATAAATAAATGCTTAAGATTATATTTCATTGTTTCCTGGTACGCCCTATTCTTTATTTGTAATACCTATCTTATTTAGGATGTATGTATGTGACGGCAACCATATTGTTTAGCAGCTGCGAGAGACTGGGACTAGTTGGCGCTTGTGGAACGTGCACCGGACGCATCGTAGACAAATCATTAACTCTAAAGGACTTGAGTCCAATCCAGTAAAATTTTGTAACGACCACCACTAGCGATCGCCTTATAGGTATGTTTTATTAGTTCCGAAACGGCAATTCGTTTCATGATCTCGGTGATTGCAGATCACCGGTGTGGATTGGGGGCTGACTAAGGAGCTGCGCTGTTGAGTCGACACGCACTAACGCTTCCACCACATATAACATACGCTGTCACGTGATGCGTGCTAGGATAATTTAGGCGTGTCACGTGACAAACCCCAGACACTGATGTTTGGGTTAATCCTACATATGCATTGGTATATTTTTAAGTGAGCAATAAATAATACATAATTTTTATATTTTGTTTACAGGGTGTAAACAAAATAAGTGTAATAAAAAGAAAACGTGAGATCGGGGAACCTCCGTCGGGAATGAGGTTCCTTCTCACGTATTCATCAATCACCAATGTCTCCATGAGATCTTTCAAATGGGTCCTAAGACGATGGTTCTACGTAGCGCCGTCACTGAGATCCTATACACCCATCTTTGGAGTCCACCATCAGCTAGGTGACATCATCAGTCGCCTAGGTCTCAAGATAGACGAACGAAATTCTCAAGATAGCTAAAAACGATAAAAAATAATAAACACAATAGAAATAATGTATCTACTATGACGGCAGGTAGGTAGGTACTCAGTTTTGGAGACCTCGGCCACGCTTCGCATGTTATTGTTATATTTTGATTTTATTTGGAAAAAATAACGCATAGGTACAGTCCACCCGTCACAAAAGTCGTCGAGACACTGACGATGACGGACGTATCGCGTTCCGAGTACCTACCTACGTGTCACAGGCCTTTGCGGGAGTGCACTGGTGAAGTTTCTTGTTATTATTTATTATTTTAAAATATTAAAAGAAATAAAAAAAAAAAGCAATATAAATTGCGAAATACATCATTACATATTTTGTGATTCATGCCGAGCTATTCAGCCGTTACAGAGAAAATTTACGATTTAGTTTAAAAAAGGGCCTATTTCAAAGATTTTTTCCGAATATTTTGGAAAGTTTTTTTTTTTATGGCAACGCACATTAAATTGCGTTTTACCGAAAACTACAGTTAGACGCCCGGTTAAGCAACAGAGGCTCCCGGAGCCAATTGCGAAAAGGTCAGTACCAAAAAAAAAGTTAGTAATTTTCACCGTAACTCACCTATTATATATACCTTACACATTTTATAAACTGTAGCGCTTGTTAAGCTATTGTGTCATTAAGGGGGATGCGCTGTGGTAGCCCGCGAAATTCATTTTTTTTTGGGTTTTTTTGCAATTCACAGGTCCGTGTCAGGTTGAATCTTGGTCAAAATATGATACGCGGGAATAAAACTTAAGTAGTTATATAATTTTAATCATGAAAATCATCAATACGTCTCTCTAAGTTCGATTTCGTGCAGATTCGTCGAACGAACGAAATCTAACGACTCTGCACGAATTCTAACTTAAATATAGATGTATTGATGATTTTCATGGTTAAATTATTACCGCGTATCATATTTTGATCAAGATACAACCTGAAACGGACCTGCAAATTGCACAAAAAGCAAGAAAATTTGAATTTCGCGGGCTACCACAGCGCATCCTCCTTAAAAATACTTTTCTAAGCGATTCCATAGATACTCCTAAGAAATATTAAAATATGCTTGTAATCAATATCATTCATTACTCATACACTTACTTACCTGCCTATAATTAATTTATACCTAGGTTAAGGTATTTGTTTTCTGTCTTGTATGGATCAGAATGTTGGGCCACAAAAGGGATAAATGAAAAGCAGTTGCATGCAGCTGAGATGAGAATGCTAAGAGGGATGTGTGGTGTTACACCAATGGATAGAATAAGAAATGAGTACATAAGAGGAAGTCTAAAAGTGGCACCGGTGACTGAAAAGTTGTGCGGAAATCGGCTGTCATGGTATGGGCATGTGATGCGGAGGAGTGAGGAAAATGTCGTGAGGAAAGTTTTGAGTATGAATGTCGATGGCTATAAGAGTAGGGGAAGACCAAAGAAACGATGGATGGATTGTGTGAAAGATGACATGGCTAGAAAGGGGGTGACTACCGAGATGACGAATAATAGAGAAGTATGGAAAAAAAGGGCATGTTGCGCCGACCCCAAATAGATTGGGATAAGGGCAGGAGAATGATGATGTAAAGGTATTTGTTTTCTAATGAACAAATATAAACTATACGTGATGAGTGCGTGAATCCATGTAACCCAGTATATTATGAATTAATTTAATTAATACTTACAGAAAAAGTACATGAACTACTGAATCTAATTGTTAGTACGTCATCATTGAAGTATAAAAGCAGATCTAGACCGATCAGTTGCAGAACGTACCTTTCTCAAAATGCACCTTTCTTATTACTTATGCACCTTGCACCTTTCGCAAAACGTATCTTTTTCTACATTAACACTAATTTGCCATTTTAACCGACGAAAAAAAAAGGAGGAGGTTTTCAATTCGACACCTTTTTTTTTTTATGTATGACCACGCATAACTTTTTACAGTCGTCCGATTTGAAAAATTTTTGTTTTATTCAAGAGGGTATACATCAAAGTTGGTCCCATATAAAATTGATTAAATTTGTTTGGGTAGTTTTTGAGTTAGCTTCAATAATAGGTATTTTTTCCCCACTTTTATATGGATGATGTTCTAGTTTGTTTTGCAGGTAGTGGTATTAGAATTTGTGTGGGGTAGGTACCACAACTAAAAAGTGAAAAATAAAAACTTCTTTCGACTTCCGAAATTAAAGGTATTTTTCACTTTGTAGTGTTGTTTTTGGAAGTCGGTTATATTTTTTTGTAAAAAAGTTTTTATCACATGAACGAACGACCGAAATGCTACCTATGTCGAATGTGACCGCGCCTATCGTTCTGCACCCGAAGTACGCACGAAGCGCCCGCGCGCGCTCAATTTTCATTAAAATTGAGAGTTCAAAAAGTTATTCTACATAATTATATCCAATAGTAGAAATTAAGCTGGTTTCTATAGAGATTAAGAAAACAATTATTTTTGGTGAACATATGTTTTAGGAAACTTAGTTTGTTTTAGGAAATTTAGTTTATTATTTGAAACGATTATTATTTTTCATAGAATTGTAATTTGAGTAAGCTCATGTTTGTTTGTTAAATACTTACAAAAAAAAAAAAAGTTAAGCTTTACACTGTAATTTTGAATAAAAGGTTTATTTAAATGTAATATAAACATAACCTAAAAATAACAAAATTATATCTAAAAAACTAAAATTTAGCATCGAAAAATTCCTCCGCATCGTTGTCGACTGTCATAGTACCTAAGAGACTGGCGGCATTGCCACGTTGTATGGCAATGCTAAGCCTCTGGCCAAGGTAAAAGGCAGCCCTTGGTTCACGGGAAGTGTCAACCAGCCGCTTGGAGATGTCGTTGAATAAACCATGAGCACTCGGACCCCACTGCCCAAGGGTTTCAACCCCAATAGGCTCGAAAATATAATTATCGATAATGTTATTATAGTTTCGCCGCTTGAGGTTTTCCGCAGCCGCAGCAGCAGTGCCAGCATAGCACGGCGATTTCATTTCAATTTTAAATTGGAATGAAATAATATCATCATCATCTGCTTAGCCTTTTCCCAACTATGTTGGGGTCGGCTTCCAGTCTAATCGGATGCAGCTGAATACCAGTATTTTACATGGAGCGACTGCCTATCTGACCTCCACAACCCAGTTACTGGGTAATACGATACCCCTTGGTAAGACTGGTTGTCAGACTTTCGGGCTTCTGACGACCCGTAACGACTGTCAAAGATCCACGAATGACAGCCGGGACCAACGGCTTAACGTGCTTTCCGAGGCACGGAGGAGTCTCGGTATGTAAAGAATGGTCACCCATCCACGGACCGACCCCGGCAAGCGTAGCTTAACCTGATGGATCGACCCGTGCGGCTGTTATTACTTAGCCACGAGCTCCTCCTCCTCCTAATATCTACCTACTGAAATACCCTATTGCATGCATGGCCCTATTCTATAAGCGGCCTAAGCATCAACCAGCCACTTCATTAAATGTTGTATAAACGTATCGGCTGAATATCATTCGGCCGTCGATTGAATGGCGGCGTTTAGTGAAAAGGCTAGGCGGTTGACCAAACGGCTAATTCAACCAGTTGGTTGCAACAGAGGCATTGCGAGCAGGCGAGCAATCTTTATTTGAAGGGTTAGCAATCGGATTGGTGCAACTCGGACATATCCATTTACGGTATTCATCGGCGGCGGCAGGAATATTCGGTACAGATCAAACAAAGTAAAAATAAAAATCGTATATTTCTACATTACAATTACAAAGAGGAGATAGCGTTGCTGCCAAACTAGGCGCAGCCGTGTATTGGACACCATTACATAAAACATTTTGGTTATTTGTTAACAAAAAGTTGAAATTGTCGGCGACAGTTAAACTTCTTATACCTACATTACGTGATTACAAACTTGCCTACTAAAACTGTGTACGTTACCCCAGCAAGAAAGTGTCTCGTAGTTATATGAGTAGAACGTATAATTGGTGCCTTATCTGCTGTAAATGTGCCCCCACATAAAAAATGTGTGCCCCCCCGTCGTTTTGGAAAAAAACGGAAAAAACGATTCTTGCTGGGGCTGTTTTTCTAGCTGTTGGCTGTTTTTCTAGCAGGAAAATTCTAAACGAATGATCGGAGAAAGAAAAATTGTGCATGGCCAGACAGCTTATATGTGTGCCAAAATGTGCCCCCAAAAATAAAATCTGTGCCCCTTCAGGTTTTCGAGATACTGCATTTCCTGCTGGAGTAACGTTTTGATGAATCGTATATCTCTAAAACAATTGCATGTGCCCCTGTAGAATAAACATACACGAGTAGCTCTTAATGTGTGCCCCTTAGTGCCCCAATTAGATTTAAGAAAATATTTATAGTTTTCAAGTTATCGCGGTTTTATGAAAACCCGAAAAAACATCGCAGCACTTAAATGAGACAAGGTATAAGTTCGCTGAAAACTGTATTCGGTCCTTCTTGACGCTAATAATAACCATACAAAGTTTCAAAACGGTTCATGCATGCGTTTTTCAATAATCTTGCTAAAAGTCAAAACGATGGTGTCATAACTTTGACGGCAAAATACAAGGAACCGGCTCAATCCCAGATGTGTAGGTGTAAACCAAAATCATGTGCCTTAAGTCAAAAATATATGGTGAAAATATTCAGCTTGGAATGTTTCGCATTAAGTAAATATTAACAAAAAACCAAAATATGTAAGCAACGGCTGGTTATCCGACCAAATTTGAATGACTACTAAAAAGCGATGGATTCATACATATCGATGACCTTCTTTACTTTACTCACTAACCGGTTCACACGTGTTGTGCCCGAGTACACTGAAGTAGAAAAGTAATAAGTAATAAAATAAAGTTGTTATTGGATTATATTCTAGGTACTAGCTGTTTCTGACCTTACACATGATTAAGTACATTATAAATAGTAGCCTAAGTGCTATTCCAAGGTAAGTTATCTTCTCCATTCTAAATTTCATAAAAATACATCCAGTGATTTAGGTGTGAACGAAAGATATGGCAAATGGTTAATATCCTGATATTTGCCATTTGCCAGGTCTTTGACCCAAAATTTGATTGGTCCCGATGTTTAAAAAAAATATATATTTCATGAAATGTGTGAATACCTACTACTAAAAAGAGGCAGCTCTTTTTTGTATACACCGTATTTGTCTTTTTTATATATATATTTATTTATTGATAAGCCGTAGGTTAGATAAATTAACAGCAAGTTTTTCATCATTAAGGGGAATGCTCCAACCAGCCCGCGAAATTCAAAATTTCTTGCGTTTTTTGCAATTTGCAGGCCAGTGCTAGGTTGTATGTTGATTAAAATATTATTTGCGGCTGTAAGACGTATGTAGTTACAGAATTATAATCATCAAAATCACCAATACAACCCTCCAAGTTCATAAAGGCGTAGGAACAAAAAAAAACAAAAAAGTCATTCCTACAGCTTTATGAACTTGAGCGTTGTATTGATAATTTTGATGATTATAATTTTGTAACTACATATGTCTTACAGCCGCGAATAATATTTTAATCAACATACAACCTAGCACTGGCCTGCAAATTGCAAGAAACGTAAGATAATTTGAATTTCGTGGGTTGGTTGGAGCATTCACCTTAATAGAAGATTCCCTTTTTTCGCCTCCCCACACCGCTGCATATATCTCTGGCCCCGCGGCATCCGCTGACGTCGTGTCGCAAGGAGTCGCTGTGTCTAGCTTGGAGAAAGTGAGACAGCTAGTACGCGTACGGTGTTAGTGTGACAGAGACAGTTACGTGTAACGTCGCTCTATTATGAATAATAGGTACGAAGTGTTTATTGACTAGGAAGTGCGTTTGGATTTTTTCTTGCCACTTGGTATTGGTAAACAGTTGCAGTTATGTTATGACGCCAAGGACACTGTTACGTTGAGTCACGCGGTTGCACTGATACTGTTTGTTTACTTTTTTTTTAAGTTGGTTGAAAATGGCGTATTAAGCATTTTATAACAATTATGTGGTTGTAGGGGTGGTAAATTTTATGGCAAGATCTTCGGTGGTAAGTATTTAATGGCATTGTTTTGACATATTTAAAAATACTTGTACACTTATCAAGTACTTGGATTTTTTTTCATTACTTTACCTATTTATTTATCTTTTACAAAACATGTTCTAAATCATGTTTGTTTTGTTTTCATCTGAAAGCATATACATACTTTCCGATTGGTCCAATAGAAATTTCATCAAAATCGATACAGTAATTTGTTTTCTTTAATACGTATTTAATTCTCTTCTTGTGCTAGGTTGATGATATAATATATAATCCCTTAATTTTTGAACTTTTGAACGCAACTGTACGGACAGCAGCTTAGGTATAATACGTCCAATAAAGAAGGTCATCGATATGTATGAATCAGTCGCTTTTTATTAGTCATTGGAATTTGGTCGGATAACCAGCCGTTGTTTACATATTTTGGTTTTTTGTTTATATTTACTTAATGCGAAACATTCCAAGCTGAATATTTTCACCATATATTTTTGACTAAAGGCACATGATTTTGGTTTACACCTACACATCTGGGATTGAGCCAGTTCCTTGTATTTTGCCGTCAAAGTTATTACACCATCGTTTTGACTTTTAGCAAGATTATTCAAAAACGCATGCATGAACAGTTTTGAAACTTTGTATGGTTATTATTAGCGTCACGAAGGACCGAATACAGTTCTCAGCGAACTTGTACCTTGTCTCATTTAAGTGCTGCGATGTTTTTTCGGGTTTTCATAAAACCGCGATAACTTGAAAACTATAAATATTTTCTTAAATCTAATTGGGGCACTAAGGGGCACACATTAAGAGCTACTCGTGTATGTTTATTCTACAGGGGCACATGCAATGGTTTTAGAGATATACGATTCATCAAAACGTTACTCCAGCAGGAAATGCAATATCTCGAAAACCTGAAGGGGCACAGATTTTATTTTTGGGGGCACATTTTGGCACACATATAAGCTCTCTGGCCATGCACAATTTTTCTCTCTCCGATCATTCGTTTAGAATTTTCCTGCTACAAAAACGTTACCCCAGCAAGAATCGTATTTTCCGTTTTTTTCCAAAGCGACGGGGGGCACACATTTTTTATGTGGGGGCACATTTACAGCAGATAAGGCACCAATTATACGTTCTACTCATATAACTCTACGAGACACTTTCTTGCTGGGGTAACGTACACACTAAAACTACGTCAGGCGCTGATTAATTAGACAGGACTAAACTAAAGTTTATTTTCTGTCCTTTTTCTTATTGAAATACAAAGAAAATGGTAAACTGAACTTTAATTTCGTTTTTAAATAAAAAGGAAATTTAAGTTCAGTTCACCGGCATTGGTTGCGTAGTATTTTAAAGATATGATATTTCTAGCTCTAGGAAACAATATTGGATTTACGGAATATTAACGTTCCATAATTTTGATTAAGTATTATATTATTTGAATTTGAATTAAAGAAAACTATGTTCTGGAATATTTGAGACCATCAATATAATTTGAAATACTGTTAAATTTTCGTTGAATTACTTAGTATAAAAAAAAAACTTATTTATAATGTTATAATGCTGTGACTTTTAACCAAAAACTATGTCCTTGTAATTAATTTAAGAAATACCTTACGCTATATGTAGTTCGACTTTTAATCGTATTCAGTAACTTGACAGTTCTAAGAAAAGTAAGTTATAATCAGTTATTAAATTTAAAATAAAAAGTTTGCTTTATATGTACCTTATTGATGTTCATTCACTTTATATGTACCTTATTGATGTTCATTCACTTTATATGTACCTTATTGATGTTCATTCACTTTATATGTACCTTATTGATGTTCATTCACTTTATATGTACCTTATTGATGTTCATTCACTTTATATGTACCTTATTGATGTTCATTCACTTTATATGTACCTTATTGATGTTCATTCACTTTATATGTACCTTATTGATGTTCATTCACTTTATATGTACCTTATTGATGTTCATTCACTTTCGTTCATTCTTACACTAAATCATTATCTATTTTTTTTATCAAAATTTGGTCCCTTCAACTGTCAAGTTATTGAATACAATTAAAATTCGAACTATTATAATGATTATTAAACATTTTACGTAAAGTATGTTTTTTTTTTATTTGTTGTTTTGCATTTCATCCATAAATTAATTGCATGTGAACCATGCTTTACAATTTGTCGCGTTACCATCCTTAACCATCCGTAACCGTCCGTAACCGCGATACCGGCAAACTTACTCGGCCTCACCCTTTTGGTTATTTGTTAACAAAAAGTTGAAATTGGCGGCGACAGTTTTGCAGTCTCGAAGAGGTTTATTTAATCTCTTCGAGACTGCATAACTAAAATTACAAAAATAAACTTAATTATAGTAGGAAAGCTAAAATCAATTCTTAGATAACATCCATCAGACATCCTAACTAGTAACAGTAATACTTCTTTATTTCTCCTCACAATGACAAGCTTATTCTAGGTTTCACATATTATTTGTTATTAGCAATGTGAGGAGCTGGTGTCTGAGTTAGGAGTAAAAAGCCTGTATTACAAATCACCAGGTCCCCACCCCACGGAAGGACAGGAAGTTTAACTTAACAAAAATAATTATGATATTACAATCTAACATCAGGAGATTTAAGACTAAAAACTTAAGTTATTATAATTATGGGGGTTCAAGTTAAAAATAAACTATAAACAAACAAAATGTTAAACAGGGCGCCTAAGGGTGTGTGTGTGTCTATGAGAGTGTTTAATGTTGGTGTGTAGTGTTGAGTGTCAGGTGTAGTGTGCCGATGCGTACGTGAGAGGGTTTTGGTGCAAGTTATAAACTTTTAAATCGTACTAACTTAATTCATATGAAGTAGACTTTCTGTAAAATTATAATCCAATTTTTTAACCAGTCCGAAACCAAACACTTACATTTGGTTTTTGGCAAGGGATATATCATTAAGGCTCGATTTACCTTATTGTATAAGATTTGCACCCTGGTAGCAGAAAAACCGATGTGCAAACTTAGTGTAGGTAATATTATAGCGATAGTGAGTTTGTTTGTTTATTACGCTTTCACGCTAAAACGGCCTGAACGGATTTGTATGTAATTGGGCAAATGGCTAAATGACCTGGATTAGGACATAGGATACTTTTTATTCTGGTAGTACGTTTCTGTGGGATAAATTGCGACCACCACGCGGGCGAAGCCGCGGGAAAAAGCTAGTAATTATTATAAATTCGAAAGTAACTCTGTCTGTATGTTACCTGTTCACGCCTAAACCACTGTAGTGCTATTCTGTAAACATCTCACCGTGATAACTCAGGTGAAGTGAGCGTGAAGTGAGCCGTCATTCCACCTAATGCTAGGGGTTGACACTATTGACAGCTCACTTTAAGATCACTTCACTCATGTTTTCACGGTGAGATATTTACAGAATAGCACTACTGGAACCGATTTCGATAAAATTTGGCAAGGAGATATGTGGCATCCTGGGGAAGGACATAGGCAAATTTTTGGTGTATTGCCGTTCGTCCCCTCGACTTTGTCCCCCTAGGGGGATGAACGGGAATTCGTAATTTCTTTTCCCGATCGTCCCCTGATTTTGTTGGTGGGGACGAACGAAAAAAAATAATAAATTATTCCCGTTCGTCCCCACCAACAAAATCAGAGGACGATCGGGAAAAAAAATAACGAATTCCCGTGCCTCTAGGGGGACGAAATCGAGGGGACGACCGGGAATACACCAGTTATTTTTGTTTGAAAAATTATAGCCAAGGGGGTGATATGGGGATGAAAGATTGTATGCTTTGTCTCCAACTAATGCTTTGCCTCCAGACCCTTAATTCAAAGACCACATAACAATTCCTTACTTGGAAACCACGTCAATTCCTTGAGTTCACGCTCACGACATCTGCTAATAACATATTCTCTATGACACAATGAACGAAACTGCTATATTTAAAAAGCGGCCAAGTGCGAGTCGGACGCGCCCATGAAGGGTTCCGTAGCAGCAAGTAACATAATATAAAAGTTCTTGTAGTTCGTTGTAACTTTGATCGATGTTTTAATAATAGACCGATGTATGACGTATTAAAAAAAAACTACTCACTAGATCTCGTTCAAACCAATTTTCGGTGGATGTTTATATGATAATGTACATCATATATTTTTTTGTAGTTCTATCACACAATTTTTTTTTGGGTTACAATGTTAAGTTTGTTTTTGGGATAAATTCTTTTTAACCACGGAACCCTTCATTGTGCGTGGTCCGACACGCACTTGGCCGGTTGTTTTCATAGTGCCCCGTTTCGTATCCTCTAACCAAATCCCTTTATGTCAAGGACTAGCAGAGAAATGTGCTGACTAATCATTATATTCTACATCCACACCTTTTTAATCGTGATTAAAAATAGGCTGATTTAGTTTGACAATCAAAATTTTAGGTGAGAAACAGAGGTTAGGACAAATTCAGAATAGCAAAATTGCCATTTTCACTGAAATAAATGATTTAGTGCTGTCAAACTATGATATAGTTAAGTAGTGTCACTTTAGTCAATTTCAGAATAGGAAATCGTTGTTTGACAGGAATAAACTAAATTTTTGTGATTTTTAGTCTAGTTTAGTGAATTTTGTGACAAGAGAATTGGCAACAGTGTGTTTAAGGTTACGTATATGTTGCAATAAAGTAGACTTTACCCTAAAACTACGCTGACATACATCACACTTGTATGGTTTTTCACCAGTGTGTATTCGAATATGTTGTGTTAAACTGTACTTGCCTCTAAAAACACGCTGACATTCATCACACTTGAATGGTTTTTCACCAGTGTGTATACGAACATGATAGGCTAAAGAACTCCACTCACTAAAACTACGCTGACATACTTCACACTTGTAACGTTTTTCGCCAGTGTGTATAAGAGCATGCTTTACTAAATAACTCTTTACCCTAAAACTACGCTGACATACATCACACTGGAATGGTTTTTTACCAGAGTGCGTACGTATATGTCGTGATAAATCACTCGAATGACTAAAACTACGCTGACATACATCACACTTGTATGGTCTTGCACCAGTGTGTCGACGAACATGATAGGCTAAAGTACTCCTGTCCCTAAAACTACGTTGACATACATCACACTTATAGGGTTTCTCACCAGTGTGTATACGTATATGACTAGCTAAAATACACTTGTGATTAAAACTACGCTGACATACATCACACTTGTATGGTTTTTCGCCAGTGTGTAGAAGAACATGCTTTACTAAATGAATCTTTTCCCTAAAACTACGCTGACATACATCACACTGGAATTGTTTTTTACCAGAGTGCGTACGTATATGTTGTGATAATTGACTCGAAACACTAAAACTACGTTGACATACATCACACTTATAGGGTTTCTCACCAGTGTGTATACGAGTATGATTAGTTAAAATAGTCTTTTGACTAAAACTACGCTGACATACATCACACTTGTATGGTTTTTCACCAGTGTGTTGACGAACATGAATTGTTAAATAACACTTTTGAATAAAACTACGCTGACATACATCACACTTGTATGGTTTTTCACCAGTGTGTTGACGAACATGAACTGTTAAATGACTTTTTGAAAAAAAACTACGCTGACATACATCACACTTGTATGGTTTTTCACCAGTGTGTTGACGAACATGAACTGTTAAATGACATTTTTGAATAAAGTTACGTTGACATACATCACACTGAAATGGTTTTTTACCAATTTGTGTACGAGTTGTCCGGATAACTTTCGAGTCTGATTTGTCTTTCTCCGTTTGCTCGGCTGTTATTGCATCTCCTAGTTTTGTTCTTCGTGTGTTTAGTTTTGATTTCTTCGCAACGCTCGCCCCTGTGATTACAAAGCTGGTAAGTACAGTGTTGGGAGAAGATTAACAAGCACATGATACACTAGGTCCGAAAAGGAATTTCTGGTGATATTGAATAATACGCTTTATCACCAGAGACATGAAGTACAAACTTGTACTAACTGACAACTTATGGTCTGCTGCACATAAATAAATAAAAAAATAATAATTGCGGCGCAGGCCTCGCACTGTCTGGACGCACCTTTATGTAACGCGCGGTGCGGTTTACTAGAAACTCGGTATTATGTTTTTTACGTTTATTACGTTTGTCAGATAAGGAACAATAAAAAAAACTACTTTTTTTTTTCAAAAATCGACCCCTTACATGACAAAAAGGGGTTAACGATTAAGTTTTTAGGGATGGTATAAATAATGTTTAAGACAAATAATGAAAACGTTACAAACGATTTTTCTCAATCCACACCTGCGGGGATGTAAAGAGGAAATTGTTTATTCTGTAAATAGGACATCGGAATCACATTTCTACAAGTCATATTAAAAATAAAAATATTTATAAAATAAGCTCGTCGACATAATTCCTATCTGACTACCCCTGAGAAGAAATGGCGAAACAAACTCAGGGTCAGTCTCTTTTAAAGTCCAGACATAATCTTGATCAGATCATGTGAGCACCATGTAGATCCATGTCTGAAAAGGTCTTTTGAGGAAAGAACCATACAAATTTGAGTGGACCTGGCCAGTCAGTGCAAGCATTTGTCAACAATCGTGTAGCTCAACTCAGGACTTCAGGAGCTCAACAACTCGACGAACAATACCAAACAAAGGACATTTGGGTAGGTCGCATAAAGTACTCAAAATGTCAGACACCAATAAAACTAAAACGGACAAAAAAAAAAAGATCCACATAGTGCTCACATTCACAATAATTTAAGTGATAAATACGAGGGGGGATCAAAAAAGTAGTGAGAACGACATACTCCTTGGTAAGAAAAAAAATAAATACTGGCAGGCATAGCTCAGATACATATTTGTAATATTAATAAAGGAAAAAATCTTCGAGTCATTTGTTTGCTTCGTGTCGGAACGTGTTCTCGAAAATAGAGAAAAACGAAGTGCGAGCCGTTATTAAATACCTCTATTTAAAAAAGTTAACGCAAATTGCAAAAAACGCAAGAAATTTTAAATTTCGCGGGCTGGTTGGAGCATTCCCCTTAATGATGAAAAACTTGCTGTTAATTTATCTAACCTACGGCTTATCAATAAATAAATATATATATAAAAAGGCAAATACGGTGTATACAAAAAAGAACTACCTCTTTTTAGTAGTAGGTATTCACACATTTCATGAACTATATTTTTTTTTTAAACATCGGGACCAATCAAATTTTGGGTCAAAGACCTGGCAAATGGCAAATATCAGGATATTAACCATTTGCCATATCTTTCGTTCACACCTAAATTACTGGATGTATTTTTATGAAATTTAGAATGGAGAAGATAACTTACCTTGGAATAGCACTTAGGCTACTATTTATAATGTACTTAATCATGTGTAAGGTCATAGAAACAGCTAGTAGAATATAATCCAATAACAACTATATTTTATTACTTATTACTTTTCTACTTCAGTGTACAAGTGGCACAACACGTGTGAACCGGTTAGTGAGTAAAGTAAAGAAGGTCATCGATATGTATAAATCCGTCGCTTTTTAGTAGTCATTGGAATTTGGTCGGATAACCAGCCGTTGTTTACATATTTTGGTTTTTTGTTTATATTTACTTAATGCGAAACATTCCAAGCTGAATATTTTCACCATATATTAGGTCTTTACCTATGAAATTGCCGCTCTGCAGTACTGGCCATTTCAAATCAAAATAATTTTTGTTTGGCTAAGAATTCTAATTTCAGATAAATTTTATTTTAAAAACATGGATTTTTTTTTCCAAAAGTAGTCATTTGCTTATTGATTAGTGTTACATTTTCATCGCATTTCAATCTTTTTCGTCATCATGGATACGTTAAAAATTCGAGTAATTATGGAATATGAGTACCGTCGTGGCAGCAACGCGGCACAAGCGGCACGCAACATCAACGACGTTTACGGAGCTAACACTACAAACCAACGCACCACTTGTTATTGGTTTGCTCGCTTCCGTTCTGGAAATTTCGACCTGAAAAATGAACCTCGCGGTCGTCCGAAGACTTCGGTCGACAATGACGAATTAAAGGCGATTGTGTAAGCTGATGATACACAATCTACGGCTGAATTAGCAGCAGCTTTCGACGTTAGCGTCAAAACAATGTTGGTCCATTTGCGTCAAATTGGCAAGGTAAAAAAGCTTGACAAATGGGTGCCCCACGAACTCAATGATCGCCAGCGCGAAGTACGCGTCGAGACATGCCTTGCACTGCTCAACAGACACACAAATGAAGGAATTTTGAACCGCATTGTTACCTGCGATGAAAAATGGATTCTGTTTGATAACCGCAAGCGCTCAGCAAGTTGGTTGGATCCTGGTTCAGCACCTAAACAATGCCCTAAACGAAAACTTACCCCTAGAAAAGTGATGGTCACTGTTTGGTGGTCTAGCGCCGGTGTGATTCATCACAGCTTCTTACCAAACGGGGTGAGCATTACTTCAGATGTGTACTGTGAAGAACTGAACACAATGATGGAGAAGCTGGCACATCTCCAACCAGCACTGGTCAATCGCTCGTCTGCGCTGCTCCTGCACGACAACGCACGACCTCATACTGCACAGCAGACGGTCTCCAAGTTGCAAGAACTGGGGTTGGAAGCTCTCCGTCATCCGCCCTACTCACCAGACCTTGCGCCTACAGACTACTACTTTTTCCAGAATTTGGATAACTTCTTGGCGGGAAAAAATTCAATACCCGAGAGGCAGTACAAAATGCCTTTGAAGAATTTGTTGCCTCCCGTCCAGCTGATTTCTTTAAGAAGGGCATCAATAAACTGCCACTGCGTTGGCAAAGATGCATTGATTGCATGGGTGATTACTTCGATTAATACAAATAAAAAATGCATGAAAAAAATTCGTTTAAATTTTTTCATACAAAACGGCAATTTCATAGGTAAAGACCTATTATTTTTGACTAAAGGCACATGATTTTGGTTTACACCTACACATCTGGGATTGAGCCGGTTCCTTGTATTTTGCCGTCAAAGTTATGACACCATCGTTTTGACTTTTAGCAAGATTATTCAAAAACGCATGCATGAACAGTTTTGAAACTTTGTATGGTTAATATTAGCGTCACGAAGGACCGAATACAGTTTTCACCGAACTTATACCTTGTCTCATTTAAGCGCTGCGATGTTTTTTCGGGTTTTCATAAAACCGCGATAACTTGAAAACTATAAATATTTTCTTAAATCTAATTGGGGCACTAAGGGGCACACATTAAGAGCTACTCGTGTATGTTTATTCTACAGGGGCACATGCAATGGTTTTAGAGATATACGATTCATCAAAACGTTACTCCAGCAGGAAATGCAATATCTCGAAAACCTGAAGGGGCACAGATTTTATTTTTGGGGGCACATTTTGGCACACATTTAAGCTCTCTGGCCATGCACAATTTTTCTCTCTCCGATCATTCGTTTAGAATTTTCCTGCTACAAAAACGTTACCCCAGCAAGAATCGTTTTTTCCGTTTTTTTCCAAAACGACGGGGGGCACACATTTTTTATGTGGGGGCACATTTACAGCAGATAAGGCACCAATTATACGTTCTACTCATATAACTCTACGAGACACTTTCTTGCTGGGGTAACGTACACACTAAAACTACGTCAGGCGCTGATTAATTAGACAGGACTAAACTAAAGTTTATTTTCTGTCCTTTTTCTTATTGAAATACAAAGAAAATGGTAAACTGAACTTTAATTTCGTTTTTAAATAAAAAGGAAATTTAAGTTCAGTTCACCGGCATTGGTTGCGTAGTATTTTAAAGGTATGATATTTCTAGCTCTAGGAAACAATATTGGATTTACGGAATATTAACGTTTCATAATTTTGATTAAGTATTATATTATTTGAATTTGAAATTAAGAAAACTATGTTCTGGAATATTTGAGACCATCAATATAATTTGAAATACTGTTAAATTTTCGTTGAATTACTTAATATAAAAAAAAAACTTATTTATAATGTTATAATGCTGTGACTTTTAACCAAAAACTATGTCCTTGTAATTAATTTAAGAAATACCTTACGCTATATGTAGTTCGACGTTTAATCGTATTCAGTAACTTGACAGTTCTAAGAAAAGTAAGTTATAATAAGTTATTAAATTTAAAATAAAAAGTTTGCTTTATATGTACCTTATTGATGTTCATTCACTTTATATGTACCTTATTGATGTTCATTCACTTTATATGTACCTTATTGATGTTCATTCACTTTATATGTACCTTATTGATGTTCATTCACTTTATATGTACCTTATTGATGTTCATTCACTTTCGTTCATTCTTACACTAAATCATTATCTATTTTTTTTATCAAAATTTGGTCCCTTCAACTGTCAAGTTATTGAATACAATTAAAATTCGAACTATTATAATGATTATTAAACATTTTACGTAAAGTATGTTTTTTTTTATTTGTTGTTTTGCATTTCATCCATAAATTAATTGCATGTAAACCATGCTTTACAATTTGTCGCGTTACCATCCGTAACCGTCCGTAACCGTCCGTAACCGCGATACCGGCAAACTTACTCGGCCTCACCCTTTTGGTTATTTGTTAACAAAAAGTTGAAATTGGCGGCGACAGTTTTGCAGTCTCGAAGAGGTTTATTTAATCTCTTCGAGACTGCATAACTAAAATTACAAAAATAAACTTAATTATAGTAGGAAAACTAAAATCAATTCTTAGATAACATCCATCAGACATCCTAACTAGTAATAGTAATACTTCTTTATTTCTCCTCACAATGACAAGCTTATTCTAGGTTTCACATATTATTTGTTATTAGCAATGTGAGGAGCTGGTGTCTGAGTTAGGAGTAAAAAGCCTGTATTACAAATCACCAGGTCCCCACCCCACGGAAGAAAAGGAAGTTTTCTTTAACAAAAATAATTATGATAGGTATTACAATCTAACATCAGGAGATTTAAGACTAAAAATTTAAGTTATTATAATTATGGGGGTTGAAGTTAAAAATAAACTATAAACAAACAAAATGTTAAACAGGGCGCCTAAGGGTGTGTGTGTGTCTATGAGAGTGTTTAGTGTTGGTGTGTAGTGTTGAGTGTCAGGTGTAGTGTGCCGATGCGTACGTGAGAGGGTTTTGGTGCAAGTTATAAACTTTTAAATCATACTAACTTAATTTATATGAAGTAGACTTTCTGTAAAATTATAATCCAAATTTTTTAACCAGTCCGAAACCAAAGACTTACATTTGGTTTTTGGCAAGGGATATATCATTAAGGCTCGATTTACCTTATTGTATAAGATTTGCACCCTGGTAGCAGAAAAAGCGATGTGCAAACTTAGTATAATATTATAGCGATAGTGAGTTTGTTTGTTTATTACGCTTTCACGCTAAAACGGCCTGAACGGATTTGGATGTAATTGGGCAAATGGCTAAATGACCTGGATTAGGACATAGGATACTTTTTATTCTGGTAGTACGTTTCTGTGGGATAAATTGCGACCACCACGCGGGCGAAGCCGCGGGAAAAAGCTAGTAATTATTATAAATTCGAAAGTAACTCTTGTCTGTATGTTACCTTTTCACGCCTAAACCACTGTAGTGCTATTCTGTAAACATCTCACCGTGATAACTCAGGTGAAGTGAGCGTGAAGTGAGCCGTCATTCCACCTAATGCTAGGGGTTGACACTATTGACAGCTCACTTTAAGATCACTTCACTCATGTTTTCACGGTGAGATATTTACAGAATAGCACTACTGGAACCGATGTCGATAAAATTTGGCAAGGAGATATGTGGCATCCTGGGGAAGGACATAGGCAAATTTTTGGTGTATTGCCGTTCGTCCCCTCGACTTCGTCCCCCTAGGGGGATGAACGGGAATTCGTAATTTCTTTTCCCGATCGTCCCCTGATTTTGTTGGTGGGGACGAACGATAAAAAATAATAAATTATTCCCGTTCGTCCCCACCAACAAAATCAGAGGACGATCGGGAAAAAAATAACGAATTCCCGTGCCTCTAGGGGGACGAAATCGAGGGGACGACCGGGAATACACCAGTTATTTTTGTTTGAAAAATTATAGCCAAGGGGGTGATATGGGGATGAAAGATTGTATGCTTTGTCTCCAACTAATGCTTTGCCTCCAGACCCTTAATTCAAAGACCACATAACAATTCCTTACTTGGAAACCACGTCAATTCCTTGAGTTCACGCTCACGACATCTGCTAATAACATATTCTCTATGACACAATGAACGAAACTGCTATATTTAAAAAGCGGCCAAGTGCGAGTCGGACGCGCCCATGAAGGGTTCCGTAGCAGCAAGTAACATAATACAAAAGTTCTTGTAGTTCGTTGTAACTTTGATCGATGTTTTAATAATAGACCGATTTATGACGTATTAAAAAAAAACTACTCACTAGATCTCGTTCAAACCAATTTTCGGTGGATGTTTATATGATAATGTACATCATATATTTTTTTGTAGTTCTATCACACAAATTTTTTTTGGGTTACAATGTTAAGTTTGTTTTTGGGATAAATTCTTTTTAACCACGGAACCCTTCATTGTGCGTGGTCCGACACGCACTTGGCCGGTTGTTTTCATAGTGCCCCGTTTCGTATCCTCTAACCAAATCCCTTTATGTCAAGGACTAGCAGAGAAATGTGCTGACTAATCATTATATTCTACATCCACACCTTTTTAATCGTGATTAAAAATAGGCTGATTTAGTTTGACAATCAAAATTTTAGGTGAGAAACAGAGGTTAGGACAAATTCAGAATAGCAAAATTGCCATTTTCACTGAAATAAATGATTTAGTGCTGTCAAACTATGATATAGTTAAGTAGTGTCACTTTAGTCAATTTCAGAATAGGAAATCGTTGTTTGACAGGAATAAACTAAATTTTTGTGATTTTTAGTCTAGTTTAGTGAATTTTGTGACAAGAGAATTGGCAACAGTGTGTTTAAGGTTACGTATATGTTGCAATAAAGTAGACTTTACCCTAAAACTACGCTGACATACATCACACTTGTATGGTTTTTCACCAGTGTGTATTCGAATATGTTGTGTTAAACTGTACTTGCCTCTAAAAACACGCTGACATTCATCACACTTGAATGGTTTTTCACCAGTGTGTATACGAACATGATAGGCTAAAGAACTCCACTCACTAAAACTACGCTGACATACTTCACACTTGTAAGGTTTTTCGCCAGTGTGTATAAGAGCATGCTTTACTAAATAACTCTTTACCCTAAAACTACGCTGACATACATCACACTGGAATGGTTTTTTACCAGAGTGCGTACGTATATGTTGTGATAAATGACCCGAATGACTAAAACTACGCTGACATACATCACACTTGTATGGTCTTGCACCAGTGTGTCGACGAACATGATAGGCTAAAGTACTCCTGTCCCTAAAACTACGTTGACATACATCACACTTATAGGGTTTCTCACCAGTGTGTATACGTATATGATTAGTTAAAATACACTTGTGATTAAAACTACGCTGACATACATCACACTTGTATGGTTTTTCGCCAGTGTGTAGAAGAACATGCTTTACTAAATGAATCTTTTCCCTAAAACTACGCTGACATACATCACACTGGAATTGTTTTTTACCAGAGTGCGTACGTATATGTTGTGATAATTGACTCGAAACACTAAAACTACGTTGACATACATCACACTTATAGGGTTTCTCACCAGTGTGTATACGAGTATGATTAGTTAAAATAGTCTTTTGACTAAAACTACGCTGACATACATCACACTTGTATGGTTTTTCACCAGTGTGTTGACGAACATGAATTGTTAAATAACACTTTTGAATAAAACTACGCTGACATACATCACACTTGTATGGTTTTTCACCAGTGTGTTGACGAACATGAACTCTTAAATGACTTTTTGAAAAAAAACTACGCTGACATACATCACACTTGTATGGTTTTTCACCAGTGTGTTGACGAACATGAACTGTTAAATTACATTTTTGAATAAAGTTACGTTGACATACATCACACTGAAATGGTTTTTTACCAATTTGTGTACGAGTTGTCCGGATAACTTTCGAGTCTGATTTGTCTTTCTCCGTTTGCTCGGCTGTTATTGCATCTCCTAGTTTTGTTCTTCGTGTGTCAAGTTTTGGTTTCTTCGCAACGCTCGCCCCTGTGATTACAAAGCTGGTAAGTACAGTGTTGGGAGAAGATTAACAAGCACACGAATCAACATAATAGCGCTATGCATGATTGACACTAGGTCCGAAAAGGAATTTCTGATGACATTGAATAGTACGCTTTATCACCAGAGACATGAAGTACAAACTTGTACTAACATCAACTTATGGTCTGCTGCACATAAATAAATAAAAAAATAATAATTGCGGCGCAGGCCTCGCACTGTCTGGACGCACCTTTATGTAACGCGCGGTGCGGTTTACTAGAAACTCGGTATTATGTTTTTTACGTTTATTACGTTTGTCAGATAAGGAACAATAAAAAAAACTACTTTTTTTTTTTAAATCGACCCCTTACATGACAAAAAGGGGTTAACGATTAAGTTTTTAGGGATGGTATAAATAATGTTTAAGACAAATAATGAAAACGTTCCAAACGATTTTTCTCAATAATAATAATAATAATACTTTATTTTCAGACCATGGTGTCCATTTTGTTAGTAACAATGTTCTTAAAGACTAGTGTTAGTAACATTTAAAACTACCCACAACAAAACATATAAAATCCACACCTGCGGGGATGTAAAGAGGAAATTGTTTATTCTGTAAATAGGACATCGGAATCACATTTCTACAAGTCATATTAAAAATAAAAATATTTATAAAATAAGCTCGTCGACATAATTCCTATCTGACTACCCCTGAGAAGAAATGGCGAAACAAACTCAGGGTCAGTCTCTTTTAAAGTCCAGACATAATCTTGGTCAGATCATGTGAGCACCATGTAGATCCATGTCTGAAAAGGTCTTTTGAGGAAAGAACCATACAAATTTGAGTGGACCTGGCCAGTCAGTGCAAGCATTTGTCAACAATCGTGTAGCTCAACTCAGGACTTCAGGAGCTCAACAACTCGACGAACAATACCAAACAAAGGACATTTGGGTAGGTCGCATAAAGTACTCAAAATGTCAGACACCAATAAAACTAAAACGGACAAAAAAAAAGATCCACCTAATGCTCACATTCACAATAATTTAAGTGAAAAATATAATACTTTTAGCAAAGGTTTGTTTGACAGACAGACATGACGAATCCATAAGGGTTCCGTTTTTTGCCATTTGGCTACGGAACGGCTTGCACGTGGCAAGATATAAGCGGGGAGTCATACA
This sequence comes from Cosmia pyralina, assembly GCA_946251885.1. NCBI lineage: Eukaryota > Metazoa > Arthropoda > Insecta > Lepidoptera > Noctuidae > Cosmia > Cosmia pyralina. The sequence continues at coordinate 16,289,652 of OX276369.1, read as the reverse complement.
GGGGCCAGGAATTTGCTTCTTTTGGTAATTTATTGTGATCTTTCGTTGTATAGGTAGTCAAGAGTCACGTCGTCGCGTCCTCGTTTATTCAATAATACAGTTTTGATTGAGCTTTCCCAAGCCGCGAAAACTGGTCTCTTGCTACCTAAGTGGATCATGATACGTCTTACCAGTCATCTGTTTTGTTTGTCTATACACTTTGTGCAAGCGTACGATGATAGTTCTGTACACTTGTGATGATGGAAACTCGGGATGAAGAATTAAACCGCCCGTGTTGAGTGTGGTAAAATCACTGATTTATTTTACTTAGTCAGTTCAGTAAATGATCGCGCGTATGCAAACGCTGATGTAGCTTAACCTACTTAATGTTACGAAATGTGCGGGTTCACTGTACAAGGTACCCAACAAGAATACGCGCGACGCGCGCTCGCAGTTGTAGCCGCTTGATCCCGTTATTCTGTCTCATGTAACATGAGACAGAATATTCTCAGAGCACCCACACACTTCACAACACAGGTTATTGCTAAGATAACAAAAAAATTAACTTACAAAAACGCTATATTTAACAGTACTCCACTTTTAAGATGTCTGTCCTTTTAAGATGATGTCTGACCGCATAACTACGAAATATCTAGGCACCGGGCCCGATCCCGGTAAACGTAGGCACGCACGGCACTTTTTCTATCACTAGCACTACACACCTGCTTAATTCTAGTACCGGTTAGTAGTAGCAGTTTTAACTAATAATAATACACACATCAACACGGTCTAGGGATATTTTTAAAAAAGCGAATTACTACCAATGTGTTAATTATTTATATGACATGTATACAGGGTGTCCAAGAACCTGGCGTCCAACTGGATTCCCACGATGCCCCAAGTTCTAACAGTACTCAGAAAAATATTTTAAAAAATCCACCCCATGTACTTACAGAATTATACTGATTTCAAAAAAAAAGGGGAAATGAGCACCCTGTGACATACTTTTGAATGCTGTGACTGCTAATGCTGATAATTTCGATATTTCTTGGAGGTTTTGTAATCTAGGGTATTGCTGTGTCTAAATAGAATGTAAAAATAAAGTACTTATTGTACCATTTTAAAATAAAATATTATTTTAACTAAAGGTGATATGGAAAACTATTGAATTTCGCAACTTTGACCGACTGTAGTGTAAAAAAAATGTACCAAAATAGTATGGCAAGTGACGTCAAATTTTGACGCGTTTATTCCTCTTTTTAAAAAGGTATAATAACACAAACAAACATTAATTTGAAAAAAAAAAATTGATAATATTTTTACTCAACAACCCAATTTTTACGATGTCTAACAGAATTCTTAGAAAGAAAAATTTACGACGAATTGAATCTAACCTCTAAAGAATTACTATTGTATGCTCATAAAAATAACAACAGGCCTCTCAAAAAACAGGTTAGACCGTAAGGGACGGTATGTGCATGCATCTCACCATAGTGATTCGTTATTACAACAGGAGGGAGCAAGACAGAAACTATCTTTGCGATTTGCTGGTTCTTCTTTATGGTACCCCATTATTCAGGTAAGAGTGAGGGAGAAAAAGGTTAGAGGTGCGAGTGAGATAGATAGTGACGCTATCTGGGATCGTGCTATTTAGGATAACAGTACGGTCAGTACGCGTCACTGCCTCCTGCCGTTACTACGCACCTCTCTCTTATTGTTACCATTGATCACGTACTACGATTTAAAGCTTTGTTTATTGGACTCGATTACTCTTTGTGCTCTGGACTTTGAAACGAACTCTTTACGACGACCTTTGCCTGAGTTTGGACAGTTTGTGTTTTGTGTGTGCTACCATGGCGACCTACACTCCGCAAGAATACGCAAATATGCACTACATTTATGGAGAATGTAGAGGTAATGGACGAGCTGCAGCGAGACTTTACAGAGAAAGGTATCCGAGGGCTACGCGATATCCCGACCATCGAGTTTTCATTAATGTGCACATATCACTATGTGACGGGCGGTTCCCCAATCAAGTAGCTGGTGAAGGACGACCCGTAAATGACTTCATACGCGATGAAGTTTTAGAGGCGGTGTCGGCAAATCCAAGCATCTCTGTGCGAGGAATAGAAGCTGATACGGGGATACCGAAGAGCACAGCACACAGTATTCTCCAAAAAGAAGAATATCATCCGTACCACGTACAGCGAGTGCAAAGTCTTTTACCTCGAGACTATCCGAGCCGAGTCGCGTTTTGTGAAACAATCCTGCAAAAACATCGAGAAGACGAAAACTTTATCGACAAAATTTTGTGGTCAGATGAATCAACATTTAAGAAGGATGGCTACATGAACCTACACAACTTGCACGAGTGGCATGTGGAAAATCCGCACTTGATGCGAGAAGATAGATCCCAGTACCGGTTCAAAGTGAACATGTGGACCGGTATTCTCTGTGGGAATATTATTGGTCCATTTGAGATGCCCGAGAATTTGACTGGCGAATCATATTTAAATTTTCTTCAAAATGATTTGCCAAACTTACTAGAAGAGACCCCACCAGATATGTGGTTCCAACACGACGGCTGTCCAGCACATTTTCGCGTATCCGTTAGAGAGTTTTTGGACGAGCAATACCCGAACAGGTGGATTGGGCGATCAGGAACAATCCCGTGGCCAGCCCGCTCACCTGACTTAAATCCGCTGGATTTTTTTTTCTGGGGAACTATGAAGGAGCTCGTTTATGCGAAGCCCATTAATGACATCGCTGACCTTCGTGAGAAGATAACACAAGCAGTGCAGGTGATACGTCAAAAAAGTTACTCGCGAAACATAAAGCGGTCCTTTTTAAGGAGAGTGAGAGCTTGTATTGCCGCGGGTGGTCAACATTTTGAACATTTATTGTAATAAAATATCTTTAAACTAACATTCTTTGCTTTTATTCTACTGGGAACCCATCTACCTGTGTGTATTTCCTTCTTGCTCACTCTTGGAACCGAAGTAAATAATAGTAGTAACATAACAGTTTCTAAGATAAGAAAGGGTCCGACAGTTACCGTTAGTAGGTAGGCACTTCGTAAAAATTGGGTTGTTGAGTAAAAATATTATCAAATTTTTTTTTTTCAAATTAATGTGTAAGTATTATACCTTTTTAAAAAGAGGAATAAACGCGTCAAAATTTGACGTCACTTGCCATACTATTTTGGTACATTTTTTTTACACTACAGTCGGTCAAAGTTGCGAAATTCAATAGTTTTCCATATCACCTTTAGTTAAAATAATATTTTATTTTAAAATGGTACAATAAGTACTTTATTTTTACATTCTATTTAGACACAGCAATACCCTAGATTACAAAACCTCCAAGAAATATCGAAATTATCAGCATTAGCAGTCACAGCATTCAAAAGTATGTCACAGGGTGCTCATTTCCCCTTTTTTTTTGAAATCAGTATAATTCTGTAAGTACATGGGGTGGATTTTTTAAAATATTTTTCTGAGTACTGTTAGAACTTGGGGCATCGTGGGAATCCAGTTGGACGCCAGGTTCTTGGACACCCTGTATATTTAAAATAGACGCAACGCATAGACGGAAACCGTATATGAATTAACTTTTAATTTGTGAGTAAAAACTGAAAAAAATAGAAAAATCATTTAATTTGTGTTTATAAACTTGAAGTTAGTAGTCTGAGAAAGCGCCCATGATGTTCATAACACATCGGCAACGATTCGGCATTCTCAGAACAAGGTTGTCAATGTCTTGCTGCGAAATATTGTCCCATGTCCTTTTGAGGTGCGCAAAAAGTTGATCTTCTGTAGCCAGATTTTCAGGAACTTCCTTCAGAGCTCTTCTTTGCAGCATATCCCACGCATGCTCAATGGAATTTAGATCTGGCGATTGAGCAGGCCAGTCTAAGGCCCTAACATTGTGTGTATGTAACCAAGCTGCTACCGTTCTCGCCGTGTGTGCCCGGGCATTGTCGTGCATGAGCAGGAGTTCTTGCCCCATTTGTGTTCTGTGGGGCAAGATTACGGGCCCCAGCACCTGTTGGACGTATCGTTCTGCCGTCATATTGCCCCGCAACCAAACGAGATCCGTCCGTCCTCCAAGACGAATTCCTGCCCAAACCATAATTGTTCCTCCTTGGTATGGGTGAACTTCCTGAGGGTTCTAGAGACGGCTCCATCGTCCAGGAACTCGCCAAACACGCGTCCTTCGTGAATCTGGATGGAAGCCGAACCTGGATTCATCCGTGAACAGCACATTGGACCATTGCTCTCTGCCCCAGTCCACGTGGTTCCGAACCCATTCTAATCGTCGTCCACGATTGCCTCTCCGTAAAGGTGGGACCCGGAGTGGTCTACGAGAGCGTAGATTGCTTTCATGCAGTCGCCTTCTTACCGTTTGGTCACTCACAAGCACTTGGTGTTCCACTCGCAGCCTTTGGACCAATTGAGTCGCCGTTGCATTTGGTTGAGCTCGCGCAGTAATTTGCAAAAATCGGTCTGGTCTGGGGGTAGTGATGCGACTTGGCCCCCGGTGCCTCTCCGCTACTTCACCTGTGGCACGATAGCGTGTCCACAATCTTGAAATTACATTTTGGTGGGTCCCTATGGCCTCAGCAACATTACGCTGAACAGACCCAGCTTCCAGCATTCCCACAGCTCGTAACATCTCCGCCTTCGTCAAATGTCGGCGTTGCATGGCTACAATACCTCAATTTTAACTTTATCTTTCGTTTAAAAATGAAAAAAAAACTGTAACTAAACGTAATTCGCATTGTTTTCTAAATTTCGCACAAATGAAAATTCCCTCTCCTACACATCAAGACATTTTTATGCCACCGAAACAAAAGAATTTTCAAAAATTTTAATTTGGAATTAGTCTGAGATATATTACAAACAAATCGGTGTATACAAGATTCCAATGCGGCCAGTACTTTTCGAGTTATTTAATTGAGTATGAAATATCCCTAGACCGTGTTGATGTGTGTAATTATCGAAATGACAAAAACACTGTCTACGGAATTACACTATTAAAACAAAATTGACTTTTCAATGTCACTTCACTGCGATAAATGCAAGTTCTGTGTCCTTGTCGGCAACTACTTACATATTACTACTTACTAAAATAATTACAAAAGAAGGCCACGACGACGGTGCTGATGGTGCGGTGCGGATTTGCGGACGGAGTAAACAGGCGGAGCGCTCGGTGGTGGCGGCAAGCTTCAAAGAGGTACCTCCTTTGACATCGCCGCCGCTGCCGCCGGCGACCGTATCTCGCTTTATTGTTTATTTAAAACTATTTTGGTGTATTAGATACAAGATACAAGATATATTTATTTTCTAAAACACGAGTAAAGTATAGGTAGAGGTAACATGTAGCTACCACATAATATTTATAAACAATAAAGCGAGATACGGTCGCCGGCGGCAGCGGCGGCGATGTCAAAGGAGGTACCTCTTTCAAGCTTACATGTTTTACCATTTATGGCGAATTCCTAAAGTAATGCACATTTTGTACAATGGGAATTAAATGGGCTTAATTCTTTTACCGGTTCGTAGTAGCAGTTTTAACTAATAATAATAATTAACGAAATGACCACAATGTTCGCTTATACAATCGAGCAAACCATTTACAAATTATAAACAATAGATTTTACTGCAGCGCTCGGAGATAAGCAAATTCAATACATGCGAGACTCATAAAACATCTGCTAATTTCTAAAGATTATTATTTAAATGTGTTTTCCCAGAAGTCATACGTCGTCGTTTTGTGGGAATTCTGATGAATTGTTTGTAATTAAATTAGTAATTCGGGTGCTGCCGACAAAGATAGACCATAAAGCTCGCATTTATCGCAGTGAAAAGTGACATTGAAAAGTCAGTTGTTTTCATACATCATTAATAGTATGATTCCGTAGACAGTGTTTTGTCATTTCGTTTATTATTATTATTTGATAAAACAGCTACTACTAACCGGTACTAGGATTAAGCATGTGTGTGTACAGGTGTGTAGTGCTAGTGATACAGAAAGTGCCGTGCGTGCCTACGTTTACCAGGATCGGGCTCGGTGAATAGATAGTTCGTAGTTAAACGGCCATACATACGTTACATATTAAAAGTGGAGTACTGTTAAACACAGCGTTTTTGTAAGTTTAATTTTTTGTTATCTTAGCAACAACCTGAACACTACCTTACATGGATGTGAAGTGTGTGGGTGCTGCCTTATGTACCTACTGTTACACGGTACGGTGGTACCTTCCTGTAACATGAGACAGAATAACGGGGTCAAGCGACTAACAGCTGATAGCGCGTCGCGCGTATTCTTGTTAGGTTTTCAATATCTTGAATGATTGTCATGCGCTTTTTAAATTAAAAAAATAGTTCCTTTGGGAAAGTTGTTTGTTATCATGAGTACAATCATGTGTTTAAAAATAAATCAGTTGCTCCACGACACATTTTGTCGAGTTATGTAGGGAACAGCTGATTTTTTTTTCGCCATTTTTGGTTTGGTCCGATAGTAAAAGTTGTTTATTATCATGAGCAAAATCATGTCACTAATTACCAGTCACCCTATATACTAAAACCTTTCTGAGAGTATGTAGATCACGTTAGCGAAAGAATCATCAAAATTGGTTCATTCGTTTTTAATACAATACAAACATACTTACATACAGATACGAGTCGAATACAGAACCTCCTTTTTTAAAGTCGTTTAATAATTACTGATTATTTAGAAGACAGAAAAGCTTGGTATGAGCGGCCGAACTTGTAATTTCAGTTATAATGCAAAATCAACATTATACAGGCTGTATCAGAAAGGTGTCGTAAGGGTGTAATATAACAGACAACAGTGACGTGTCGTCTTGCTGCCCATGGAGTTGTCATTGTTATCAGAAATTAACAGTTTATTGAATTAACTACGATGCGCGATGGTCCTATCTCGAGACACAGCCTTCGAGGTACAGTCCTATGGATAGAATTCAACATTGCACATGTAAGCAGGTACACTCTTTAGGTAACGCTAACCACTTCCTATCAGGGGAACCACTGGCCTGTTTGCTTACCTATAGATTAACTAATTAATACTTACTTTTCGTCTCCCTGGCTCTTCGTTTCTTCTTTGATACTACTTGATCTTCTTCCACTTCAGTTTTAAACTCGATTAAAGGTACATCATCTTCTAAATCTGACTCATATTGGTGTGGTGGTGTATCTGCTACATCTAGACAGCTATTGTCTAACTTGTCCGGTTCTAGCTCTGTAAGTAAACAACAACAGTAAAGAATATTACTCTTTTATTATCAACTAGCAACCCAACCCTGCTTCGCACGGTTTTTAGGACTTGTTAAAACATTGTGATTTCTTTATTATACGTCTTCTGCCTAGCCTTTTCCCAACTATGTTGGGGTCAGCTTCCAGTCTAATCGGATGCAGCTGAATACCAGATATATATAGGGTGACTGGTAATTAGTGACCGATACTTAAACACATGATTGTACTCATGATAACAAACAACTTTAACCTGAAATCGCGAAAAAAAAAATCAGCTGTTCCCTACATAACTCGTCAAAATGTGTCGTGGAGCAGCTGATTTATTTTTAAACACATGATTGTATTAATGATAACAAACAACTTTCCCAAAGAAACGATTTTTTTAATTTACTAAGGGCATTAGCCCTTTCGACGCAGTATTACATCAGCCCTTTTGGCGAAGTAGACCGAGACATAACGCACCGGATCAACTCAGGATGGATGAAATGGCGACAGGTTACAGGAACAACTTGCGACCCACGAATGCCCCTCAAGTTGAAGGGGAAAATTTACACGTCCGTGATAAGGCCTGTCGTACTTTATGGATCGGAATGCTGGGCAGTGAAGAAGACGGATGAAAAAAAATTGCATGCAGCAGAGATGAGAATGTTGAGATGGATGTGTGGAGTGACGAGAATGGATAAAGTGAGAAATGAGTATATAAGAGGAAGTTTGAAAGTGGCGCCAGTGACAGAAAAGTTGAAAGGAAATCGTTTGTCTTGGTATGGGCATGTAATGAGGAGAGACGAAACGCATGTGACTAAAAGAGTGATGAATATACATGTGGATGGATGGAGAGGCAGAGGAAGGCCAAAGAAAAGATGGATGGATTGTGTGAGGAATGATATGAAAGAGAAGGGAGTGAATGATAGCGTGACGGTTGACAGGGGAGAATGGAAGAAGAAAACGTGTTGCGCCGACCCCAAGTAATATGGGATAAGGGCAGGAAGATGATGAAGGGCATTAGCCCTTTCATTCCAATAAGATATTGAGTATCTAACAAGAATGCGCGCTCCAACAGCTGTTATTCTGATGATATGATATGATATGATATGATGTTATCCTGACCCCGTTATTCTGATTTCTGTCTCATGTTAGATGAAGGTACTACCGTACTGAGTAACAGTACTTTGTACTTACAACTACTACTACTACTACTACTTACTACTTTACTTTTTACTTGTAGTACTTTGTTTGTTCTTTGTTTTTCTTTCTTTCTTTCTTTTTACTTAAGGCAGAGCACCCACACACTTCACATCCGAGTGTTCGGGTTGTTGATAACAAAAAAATGAACTTACGAAAACGCTGTGTTTAATAGTATGGCCGCATAACTACGAAATATCTAGGCACCGAGCGTGATTCCGGTAAACATAGGCACACACGGCACATTAGAACATAGTCCTTTGACCCATTCTGTATCACTGGCACTACACACCTGTACACACACGTGCTTAATTCTTTTACCGGTTCGTAGTAGCAGTTTTAACTAATAATAATAATTATCGAAATGACTAAAACACTGTCACGGAATCACGTTATTAAAACAACAGTGACTTCTCACTCGCCCGTGACGCGCCCACGCTAACGCGCTTCGTCAGCCGCGGAGGAGCCGTTTACGTACGTACGTACTGTGTCACTTTTCACTGCGATAAATTCAAGTTCTATCTATGGTTTATCCTTGTCTGCAGCACAAGTATTACTAAAGTAATTACAAACAAAGACGATGACGACGGTGGTGCGGGGCAGATTTACGGACCGGGGAAACACGCGGAGCGCTCGGCGATAGCGGCGGTGCCGTGTGCGTTACGCCAGCGGAATGTTGTCGCTTTTTAGGATTTCGGCTTGACAGAAATTAGTGCCTCATCTCGTGTAATTGTGCCCGAAATTTATAATTTGTGCTGTGTGAAGCTCATTCAATTTACATAGTTTTAAAACCTTTACTGCCAACGGTGACTGAATCACCGTCTAAGGGTTTTCCGCACATTACGCAAGTCATAAGTAACGAAAATCCGGGCGCATAGTAAAGAATCACTTTGCGTAATGAGAAGAAAGTTTTCAATCCATCTTTTTCAATCCGATAAGTTCGTCCCTCTCGCACACCGACGCGGGGGATGCGAGGCGCTCGGTCAAGGTCGGCGCAATTTTGTTTTTAGAATTACTATTTTATATTGTCTAGGACTGTAGGTAATTTAGGTTTTATGCATTTTGCGAAGATATCACTTAATCAGGGGATTATGACACTTTCATATGAAGAATGAAAATGTTAATGCAGATCCTAAAATATATTTCAAGTGTATTTTATGTACAATAGACAAATCAGGAAATAACACTTTTTAACTAGGTCCCAGAAAAATCACCTAGGTGAAAACTGAACATAGGTTCGAGGCTAACGTTTGGAATGTATAAACAGAAAAATCCCCGAAAGTGAGATTTTTTAAGTCTCATTTATTGAAGAAAAAGTCTCGTAATGTTAAGAATTTTGCACCTAAACTGAGGGATTACTTATGTACTATAATTTTAGGCTGGCTATAGACGATAATCTTACTTTTCACCTAAAGTGTGTTTTTTGTTTAGCGTTAAACAGTAAAAACACAATTTTAGGTATTTCTCAGGTTCCTCCGCCCATATGACCACAAAATTGCCACGAATGCATAAGTAAATAACTAAACTTATTTCAAAACCAATTTACTAAATTGTCTTTAGTGCAATCTCAAACCCTATCTTTACTGGACTACTCGAGATAAGTACCAACAACAACGCGACAACTATGAGTTTCAAGTCAGTAAGGGTGTATAACGCACTCAGCGAGCGAGACACGTACGACGCAATCACGCGACGCCCCGCCGCCGCCGCGCCGCCGACCGAACGCGTCGTTTTTATTTTATTTTTGATTTTGTGCACCCTTCGTTATGGCATCAAAATTAAATCGTAACACTAACAGTTGTTGTGTGGACGGATTAAAAAACAGAACAACTGAGTTATCTTTTTTTAAGTTACCAAGCGATTGTGAAAACTAAGTTAATTCCATTCCATACTTAGTTACCATTGTGTATTATGCATACAGTACATTATATAATATCATCATAAAAACAATCGAACATAGGTAATGTGAGCAGGGAGTTTGTGAGTGTGACATGAGTAAAATTTTGTAGGTATAATCTAGACGTTATTACACGTGACAATGACAATCATGAAAAAATTAAATCATAGATTTTAAATGTAAATATATTATTCATATTATTTCCTTTATTTCTTTAATATACAGGGTTACTGGTAATTCGACGTATATCCGTCAGGGGCTGATAAGGGGGCCAAAATGCAACAAATTGAACCCCCCATATGTATGGCCGAAATTCAATAGTTTTCGAGATATTTGAATTTTAAGAGTTTTTCGATATTTACCCAAAATTTGACATTTAATTCCAAATAAAAAAAAATATACATATTTGAATGGGTACCATTAAAAATGATGTTGTAGCTGGCAGTTCAATTAAGCTATGGACATAATTAAAACTACTTAATGTAACAAAATAATTAAAATAATGAGCGATTTAAGAATAATATCTTATTAATATTTTCATTTTACGCTTCAAAAATGTTGTCTCGTCACAAAAATTATTATGACATTAATCGTACAAATAACTAAAACAACTTGCCTATTCTGTAAGCTTTCCAAAAGGTATAAAAGTCAATTTTAAAATACATAATTCGTGGCATGGCATGTGTTTGAACCGGCGCGGCGGCGCGCGGTGCGGGGAGAGAAATCATCTGTGTTTTTAGTTTATGATCCTCGCTAAAACAACCGATTTTACTGGCGAAATTCTTCGTGATGGCGCGGGGTGTGCGGGCGGGGGAGTACACGGCGTCTGCTGCGCTCGCGTCGCCTTCCTTAGTAAGTTTCGACTCTACGCCGCGCAAGCACGTGTGTTGTTATCTTACTATTAACCAATCCCTCATCGCGTTAATTTGTTATCGATCATTATTGTTAATTCTTGTTTCTCTTGTTATTCTTTTTGTTATCATTATTATTTCGGATAACATGGCTTCGTATTCTATTAGCGAATACGCAGACATAATATTTTGTTATGGTTTTGCCGATGGAAACGCGGCTGCGGCTCGGCGAGAATACCAACGCCGCTTTCCCGATCGTCGACTTCCCCACGTTACTGTTTTCGTGAGCACCTATCGACGATTGTCTGAAACTGGCAGTGTTCAGAGAGCACAAGTCGACGCTGGCAGACCTCGACGGTACACGGCTGACGAAGAGGACACCATTCTTTAGTGTTTTATTGATGACCCAAACATCTCAACGAACATTGTTGCAAGACAGCTCGGTATGTCTCAGTGGAAAGTGTGGTCGGTAGTACATCTATCAGGTAGACACCCATATCATTATCAACCTGTCCAAACATTGCACGAGGGAGATCCTGCCAGGCGACTCGAATTTTCTCGGTTTATGTTAAACGCTGACGCTGATGAGGAACATTTCCTAAGAAATATTTTGTGGACTGACGAGTCAACGTTTGACCAGGATGGTATAACGAATTACAATAACTTACATTTTTGGGCACCTAAAGTAGGCAGGAATCCAAAAAAACTAAAAGAAACTGCGTCGCAAATGAGATTTTCCCTGAACGTATGGATGGGTGTCCTTGATAATTATTTGCTGGGCCCTCATTTCTTGCCCCAAAATTTGAACGGCGATAATTACGAGGAGTTTTTAAGAAACAACTTAGACGATTTGTTGGCGGATGTTCCCGAAGAAATAAAAAACAACGTCATGTTTCAACATGATGGTTGCCCAGCACGTTACCGGATTACTGTCCGACAGTGGCTAGACGAGAGATATCCAAACCGACGGATTGGGAGGGGAGGGCCAATTCCGTGGCCAGCACGAAGCCCTGATATCACACCACTTGATTTTTACGTTTGAGGTCATATGAAGGAATTAGTTTATGTGACCACAATAAATTCAGTCGAAGAACTTCGACAGCGATTAATAAACGAGGCGCAACAGATGAGAACAACGTTCACATCAATAGTGACGAAAACCGAAGTTAGGAAGAGAATTCGAACCTGCATTCGTAATCGAGGGGCTCATTTTGAACAAGATGTGTAATTTTTTTTATAAAATTTGACGAAATTTTTTTAATGCATTTTATTTCATACAAATACAAATGACCCTTTCTCTCGCCGCGCCGATTCAAACACATGCCATGCCACGAATTATGTATTTTAAAATTGACTTTTATACCTTTTTGGAAAGCTTACAGAATAGGCAAGTTGTTTTAGTTATTTGTACGATTAATGTCATAGAAATTTTTGTGACGAGACAACATTTTTGAAGCGTAAAATGTAAATATTGGTAAGATATTATTCTTATATCGCTCATTATTTTAATTGTTTTGTTAAATTAAGTAGTTTTAATTATGTCCATAGCCTTAATTGAAGTTCCAGTTACAACATTATTTTTAATGGTACCCATTCAAATATATACATTTTTTTTTTATTTGGAATTAAATGTCAAATTTTGGGTAAATATCGAAAAACTTAAAATTCAAATATCTCGAAAAATATTGAATTTCGGCCATACATATGGGGGGTTCAATTTGTTGCATTTTGGCCCCCTTATCAGCCCCTGACGGATATACGTCGAATTACCAGTAACCCTGTATACATACAAATTACATTTTTAAAGATTAGGCTATTAAAATATAAAAACATTTAAAAATATAAAACATAGTAGCCCACCGGTATCGGGAACAGGGTCCAAGTTACCGGCGGTCAGGGCTCCAGAGGGAGGAACCTCCTAACTATGCGCGCCGTGTCTAGAAGTACCGCTTTCTGAATCAGGCCCTTAATCCAGCCGCCCAACGAGAGCCTCCTTAGATGTTGGTCGAGGCTCTTGGCAATTAAGCCATTGGCTGATACGACTATCGGCACTATGATTGCTGAGTCCACATCCCACATGTCGACAACCTCGCGAGCCAATTTGCTTCGAATCTACTGGACCTATTAACTTGAAATTTGGTACACATATGAATTTCTGTAGCCCAAACACGGAAGTGTAACGTAAATAGATGAATTTTGAATATGGGGTCACTTGGAGGCAAATTAGATCATTTTAAAACAGTTTTGCAAACTGTAGGTACCGTGTGACATATCAAATGAAAGGGCCTGTTGCAACGGTCTCAAATTTATTATTTTTATAATAAAAAAAAATTACCCCTCTCCCAAAATCCACAGAGCCCAAAATTAAAAAAAAAAAAACATACAGAAAATAGTTCTTTGATTATAGATTCCAGGAAAATCTATAAAAAGTTTAAGGTCTTAAAATAACGTGGTAAATCTCTCAATATAGTGCGTACAAACTTACATTTGCAGATGGAATGTATGGGAAAATATGTTTTTCAACTACAATGTTAATCTTGGGATAAATTATTTGTTACAAACCATTTTACATAACATATTCAACGTACGGAATCGGGAGGCGGCTATTCCAAATAATAATATTGTAAATCAATTCTCATAGACATCAGTTTCATGCCGATTGTAAACTCTGTATCCAAAATCCGTAAAAATAAAAAACAATCTTTAATTTCGTCATGCCCGCCTGTCCGTGCGTCCGGATGTCATACAGCCGTTATACTCGGAGACTTCAACGAAAACTTGAAAGAAGGTGTATTCTTTGCACCGCTAAATAATGGTAACGTTCTGTAGTGAAATTACGATAACCATAATAAGGGGTGGCAGTCCCCATACATGTAACCGAGGGATGACAAAAAAACATATGCACATATGAGTGTGGGGTAGATTTGTTGGTTCTCATAATTTAAATGATAAAGATGTGTCTAAACTCTGAGTAATGGGATATTTTCGGTTACAACCGCAGAAATAACTTTGTTTTCCATAGTTTTCTCGAGATACTTTGAAATACAAACTTGTTTTTGCAGTCGATAAAATTAATGCTGTGAAATGTGCATGCATAAATATTCATCCCAACTACGGAACCCTTCACTGTGCTTGGTCTGACACACACTTGGCCAGATTTTTAAATTTCGTCAGAAATCTACAACAAAAAATAAACCATTTCTATTATTCAAAAAACTAATACCTAGTTCAAACAAAAATTACTAAACTCATACAACTAACAAAAATATTGACATGTAAAAGTGTTTGCATAATACCCAATTTATAGGTTTAATTTATCATCAGTCCCAAACAAAATTTTGCTAAACCTACCTACTGTACTACAAAATGTGTATACTAGGCATTCTGTAGCAAAAAAAAAAACCACAATAAATTAAAACAATTTTTAACAGCGAGCGCATTCCAAATTTAAATACAAATAAGTGTGAAACAATTCGGCGCGAAATTCAAAAATTCTGTTACCATGCGGTCATAGGTCCTGTCTGTTGGCTCGGTTTCAATATAATCTCCGAAAAACGATTAAAATTACACTATAAAGTGTAAATTATTATTAAAAACAACAATACTTATTTCATTGAATGCTTAAAACAATTTTATTTAAATTTCCAAGTATCGATTACTGACATCCGTCGTATTATTTACCTACTCGAGTCAATCGAATTAAAAAAAAAATCGTTTGGCATAATCGCTATCAGACATAATTACAATAAAAAAAAAACAATAACGGTCGGCGATTTTGAACACAAATTGAGTAGTGGTAATGAATATACATTTTAAATCGTATTTACATGTGTGTGTGATATTTGTGAAAAGTAAAAATGTATACAGACACGATTGGCGCCAAACTTTAACTAATTTGAGCAATGGATGAATTCGTCAAATAATTCAATGATATATGATTCACTGCCCCTGTGGTGCAGTTTGGATGTTCTAAATCCCCAATTTTTATGTTTTCTAGCCTCGACCACCACTGTCATCAAAATGGCGATTATCTCATTTACAGACTTGGATATTGTAAAGGTAAATTTAGTAAACTTGCGTGTTATATATGAAAGATTTGAAGCCGTTAATATGTGCGTTTTTTAACCAACTCTCATAATTAACTCACATTCATAGGATTTCATGGGTAGCATAATAAATATTTACATAATCAATTTAGAGTGTCGTGTGTCGTAATTTTGGGGTCCAATTAGGTGCGATAAAGAGACGACGGAGGTTCGTGTGTTCGGGTCCAAATGGGGGCGCTTCCGAAAAATACGGTTAAAGTGAAACTAGATAGACTACTCATAAATATAATAGGTCTTTACCTATGAAATTGCCGTTTTGTATGAAAAAATTTAAACGAATTTTTTTCATGCATTTTTTATTTGTATTAATCGAAGTAATCACCCATGCAATCAATGCATCTTTGCCAACGCAGTGGCAGTTTATTGATGCCCTTCTTAAAGAAATCAGCTGGACGGGAGGCAACAAATTCTTCAAAGGCATTTTGCACTGCCTCTCGGGTATTGATTTTTTTTCCCGCCAAGAAGTTATCCAAATTCTGGAAAAAGTAGTAGTCTGTAGGCGCAAGGTCTGGTGAGTAGGGCGGATGACGGAGAGCTTCCAACCCCAGTTCTTGCAACTTGGAGATAGTCTGCTGTGCAGTATGAGGTCGCGCGTTGTCGTGCAGGAGCAGCGGAGACGAGTGATTGACCAATGCTGGTTGGATATGTGTCAGCTTCTCCATCATTGTGTTCAGTTCTTCACAGTACACATCTGAAGTAATGCTCACCCCGTTTGGTAAGAAGCTGTGATGAATCACACCGGCGCTAGACCACCAAACAGTGACCATCACTTTTCTAGGGGTAAGTTTTCGTTTAGGGCATTGTTTAGGTGCTGAACCAGGATCCAACCAACTTGCTGAGCGCTTGCGGTTATCAAACAGAATCCATTTTTCATCGCAGGTAACAATGCGGTTCAAAATTCCTTCATTTGTGTGTCTGTTGAGCAGTGCAAGGCACGTCTCGACGCGTTCTTCGCGCTGGCGATCATTGAGTTCGTGGGGCACCCATTTGTCAAGCTTTTTTACCTTGCCAATTTGACGCAAATGGACCAATATTGTTTTGACGCTAACGTCGAAAGCTGCTGCTAATTCAGCCGTAGATTGTGTATCATCAGCTTCCACAATCGCCTTTAATTCGTCATTGTCGACCAAAGTCTTCGGACGACCGCGAGGTTCATTTTTCAGGTCGAAATTTCCAGAACGGAAGCGAGCAAACCAATAACAAGTGATGCGTTGGTTTGTAGTGTTAGCTCCGTAAACGTCGTTGATGTTGCGTGCCGCTTGTGCCGCGTTGCTGCTACGACGCGTTACTCATATTCCATAATTACTCGATTTTTTAACGTACCCATGATGACGAAAAATATTGAAATGCGATGAAAATGTAACACTAATCAATAAACAAATGACTACTTTTGAAAAAAAAAATCCATGTTTTTAAAATAAAATTAATTTGAAATTAGAATTCTTAGCCAAACAAAAATTTCATAGGTAAAGACCTAATATTATAAGTATAAAAAGGTATAAGTATACCATATTTTATTTTTCTTTCCGGACAGCCCTAGTACTCGGTTAAGCGGCGTAAGTTTGTTACGGACGAGAAAGCACACAAAGTAATAACAACTTTAGCTTGCACGTGGGGGGGAAATGATTTTGTAGGCTATTATAAAATCGATTTCTTCAAGATCAAAGGAGCGCAAGTTCTGTACGTTAGTACTATTATTAATTCTGTGGCCCTGCTCAGTAGCATTCCAAGAAATGA
Organism: Cosmia pyralina; assembly: GCA_946251885.1. NCBI lineage: Eukaryota > Metazoa > Arthropoda > Insecta > Lepidoptera > Noctuidae > Cosmia > Cosmia pyralina. The sequence goes on along the minus strand of OX276369.1, from coordinate 16,272,623 downwards.
ACACTTGCGACAGAATTCCAAGAACCTGGCAGTTTGTTTACAAACGCGCGCGGGCGGCCGAATGACGTCAGCGGGTGGGACAATGAACTAGTGTTTTCCAGCGCGCTTTGTTCGCGTCAGCGGCTATAGAATATAGATTAATACATAACTAATACTTACTTTGCGTCTCCCTGGTTCTTCGTTTCTTCTCAGTTACTTCTTGTTCTTCTTCCACTTCAGTTTTAAACTTCATTAAAGGTACATCATCTTCTAAATCTGACTCATATTGGTGTGGTGGTGTATCTGCTACATCTAGACAGCTATTGTCTAACTTGACCGGTTTTAGCTCTGTAATTAAAAAAAATTATTTAAAAAATTAAAAACACGACTGCTATGTCAAAAAACGAAGTAAAAAATAAAATGATCATTCAGTCGGGGGACCATAACGAAACGGCTTCGTAACGTTTACGAAACGTTACGAAATTATTTATTTTAATTTTATACATTTTAGTGGCAATTCGGACATTCGCTGTCTTACTAAAGTCTGATTAAATCGTTTGCTACCAAAGATGAAATGTTAGTTTTGATGTAAAATTTATGCCAATAAATTATATAGCTTTTTTTCGGAATATGCTTATCAAAGCCTTCCATTTGATACCCATATTGTAATAATTGAAGATTTTTTTTCCCATTTGAAAAGGGAGTCATACTGCCGCCATATTATTTTAATTTTTCAAAAAAATATAGCCAGTGTCACATGGGATGATGTAAGGATTCTAACGATACCCCATACATCGAAATCTGTCCAGGCATTCCAAATTTATGGGGGAATAAAGAAACTCTCAAACATACATGAACCATGAAAACATTACACTCCTTTTTGGGCAGTCTTGTAAATACAGTCAAGAGTATTACTCTTTTATTATCAACTAGCGACCCGCCCCAGCTTGGCACGGTTTTTAAGACTTGACAAAACATCGTGATTTCTTTATTATACTTCTTCTGCCTAGCCTTTTCCAAACTATGTTGGGGTCAGCTTCCAGTCTAACCGGATGCAGCTGAATACCAGTATTTTACATGGAGCGACTGCCTATCTGACCTCCACAACCCAGTAACTGGGTAATACGATACCCCTAGATAAGACTGGTTGTCAGACTTTCGGGCTTCTGACGACCCGTAACGACTGTCAAAGATCCACGAATGACAGCCAGGACTAACGGCTTAGTGTGCTTTCCGAGGCACGGAGTAGTCTCGATATGTAAATGTTCACCCATCCACGGACCGACCCTGGCAAGAGTAGCTTAACCTGGTCGATCAACCCGTGCGGCTGTTATTACTTAGCCACAAGCGCCTCATCTATTTGTTTTATATTGATCACAAATGTTTTGAACAACATATTTCAAAGTTTTGGTACTGTTTAGTTTCATTCAATTTAACAGTAACAACATTATATTTGAAACACAACAACTATTCATACATTACACTATACATGGTCTTTCAGGCCAGAGGAAAATGTCCGGCAACAATACCTGCCATAAAACTATGTGGAACACCACTGAAGAGGGTGGAACATTTTAAATATCTTGGACATATGATGTCCTCTGATCTGAAGCACGATGCTGACATAGCGCGGGAACGCAGGGCGTTGTCTGTAAGGGTGAGTATGATGGCCCGCAGGTGTGCTCGTTGTACCACTGAAGTGAAAATAACATTGTTCAGAGCATATTATATTGTACATCTATATACACAAGTAGCCTGTGGGTCTCATACACGCACAGCCAGTACAACACCTTGCGTGTGAAATATAATAATGCATTCAGGGTGCTGGTGGGGCTGGCCCGATTCTGCAGCGCATCAGGGATGTTCGCCGGGTCGTGTTATTTTTGTTCCTAAATACATACCGTCACTTTGATGTTCCTCCTTTGGCTCAATAATATAATCTAGTCCCTCACAAACAGCTGGCAATTCTTCTTTGATAGCAATGCTTTCCGTTTGACATTCATCAACTATACTTATGTTCTCTGTTGGAGATTTAATAAACCCACTGCAAAACTTAACGTGGTTTTGGTTTATTAAAGTATTTGGCTGTGAAAAGATGATTATAGTATTAGGAAAACATTCTGGTGATCATAAACCTTTCTTCATTATACTAGTCAGTCAAGAGAGCCCCCACAAGTGAGGATACTTAAGTATGTCCAATGTACCCTGGAGAGTCGGCCATGCTACCAACCTCACTGACCACTGCACAAGCTAGTGTTGCATAGCTTGTGCCGGCATGAGAGAGGACCGTTATCAAACTGCCACATACAACTTTCATACAGAAGTTGTAGCAGTATTATGTGGAGTATTTAACATGTAGTAATAATTGTAAACACCTACATTTGACAGTACATATCAACATACAACACTCAATGGTATGGCTGGCGTGACATCCAGCCACAATAGCTGAGCTAGTATGAGCTTCAGAGGAATAACTTCCACATTATACTGAAATTAGTAATTATGAGAATAATACCTCACCTCAAAATCCTCATTCATCATCTGAGCGAACAGCTCTTCGGCTTCCAGACATTTTCTCAGTAATTGGTAGCATTGCTTTAGTTTAGCACAGCAGAAGAAACAAGCAAGAATCGGTCTCCTGTCTTCAGTTACAAACTGCAACAAAATTTGTCCTGCACAATTTTTTTGATGAAGAAAATATTATACATATAACATCCTTAATGCTTTCTGTGCACATCTTACAGAGAAAGAGGCATTTAAAAATTTACACAATTCTTAATAAAACTATGAACTCACTGGAATATCAGTCAGCTTCTCATATAGTTCGTGCAAGTTCCTGTTGATCACTATATGCATGCGAACATTTTCTGCTAAACATATCCTACACACTGGCAATTTTTCCATCTTTTAACTATTAGGTTATTTAGTTCAACTTGACTGTTACGATGGTTACGATGCGTACAACTATAGTAGTCTTTGGATGCGTGCGTACAAGAGACCACAGCAAGAGACTGAGGAAGGCTTGTGTATTATGTATATTTATGAATACAACTTCTACTACCTAATTGAAGATCGATGATTGAAAGATGACTATTATCATAGATAATACACTATATAAAGCACAGATATAAAGTAATACTATGACTATCTCTCGCGTAGAATTCATAGGAATTAGACAGACTATAGCGGACTAGCGGTATCCCACGCTGACTGTATACAAATCACAGAACATATACACCTAATACAAAATGTACTCTGTGAGCATAGCTTGCTACATATTACTAATCTGTGTCTGTGAGTCCACAGTCGAAGTACAATAGGAAGTAAAATATCTATATATATTTTATCTGTATAGTTTGAGTTTGTGGCTATATCAAAGGAAAAGTTGCCAGTTTAGTAAATAAATTACTTTCGAAATTCCGCTAAAAGTAGCTAAGTATTCTTAGCTGTCTTTATCATATTAAAATTGTTTAATATAATAGGGATGGGGATAAGTGGATTTAATAGTGTTGTTAAACAGTTACTGGTAACAAGTTTATAGCAAAAAAAAAAAAACATTAAAGTAATGTTGTTTTGTTATGTAGAAAGAGGTAGATAGGTTACACACGCTCCGCAAGTGGTACGTCAAAATCTGGCTAATTAGCCACATTTTCGTCGACTTGTCTCTTTTTCGCTCCCGATAATTAAGACATGCCGTCCTACTTCCACATGTCATCTAATCGTACGAAATTGTGCCGTTTTTGAACACCGAATGTTGGGTCGGTAACCTATCTACGTCTTTTTACATATAATATCATTGTGTTTTAGTAAAAAAATAAATTTCAATTTGATAGTTTACAATGTCTTCTGGAATCTCTTCGTTAATAGATGATGGTGTGGATGGTATTTCAGTTGGTTTTATTGGTTTGACCGTTTTTGTGACTTTGGTTAAACCTTCAGGTGGCAAAACAGTAATAGAAGTAGGTATGTAGTAATAATCTAAAAAGTAGCCAGACGTAGCTAGATTCATTTTGGTGGCTAAAACGGATTATCTTTTGGCTAAAACCGTTGAAAGTCCGCTAGATCTAGATTGTTGATTGTTGATTGATTTGTGGCTAGCCACAAAGTGGCTAAAACGGCAACACTGAGCCGATATACTCGGAATTCTAACTTTTTTTTTTTAAATATTTTTATTCATGACCATAGATACAAGTCTTTCAGTCGGATACATATAGTTATAGGATGGATACATACAAACATGGATATATCTCCATTGTATTATACGTTTGTATATTACAATAGAGCTATTTACAATTACAATGGCATGAGTTCACTTCAGTAAATAATAATATCATATCAATCAGTTTTTACATCAATAGTTTTGTTCATACTACCAACTGGCCGCCATTTCGGGTTGCGTGGGTACATCTCAGTGGTACTATTATGTCGTTGTTGTTTTCTTACTAATACAACTTAGTAACTTAAATACATTTATGATTACAAAATTAAATTTTTTCTATCGTATTACAAATATATTTGTACAGCACACTAAAATATTTCTTATTTTCTCACAAATCTTGAACGCGGTAGGGAACACTGTTGATGTTCACTAGCTGATAATTATATTACTTTACTCTATGACGTTCACTGTCAATGTCATTGTCATTTAATTCGCTCAATTCAAAAACCAAAATCAAACGTTAAAACTTGAACCACGACTTGAACACTGTAAGATAACATGATCCAAATCAGTATCCTCTGCTCCACAGTGATGACATCGACTATTGTTAATTATGCGAATCCTATTCAGGTGAGCTGGTGTTAAGCAATGCCACAATCTCATGCGTGCTATAATAGTTATAAATCTTCTTGTGATGTATTTGAAGTTATGATACCAAGGTTTAATCGGTAATTCATTTTGTATTCCAGCATACCTTCTACCTTTCGTTTCCAGGGTTATGTCCCAATACTTCTTCCACAACTGTCTATTAAGTTTTTTTTAAAAAGACTGTAGTAATCAGTGAATGGAAACTTGAGCAAGTCTGATCGATCCTCATCATGATCTGAACGGGCTGCTATGTCAGCTACCTCATTTCCACGAATGCCACTGTGTGAAGGTACCCATACTAATTCAACTTTAATATAGTAACTATATCAAAGTTGAATTAGTATGCGTACCTTGGTTGGTATTTGTAATATTAGACATATAATCCAAAAACTACTTGATAACTGTTATCAAGTAGTTTTTGGATTATAAGTCTAATATTACAAATAATATAATTTAAATTAAAAGGAGGAGCTCGTGGCTAAGTAATAACAGCCGGCCGGGTCGATCCATCAGGTTAAGCCGGGGTCGGCCCATGGATGGGTGACCATCTTTACATACCGAAACTCCTCCGTGCCTCGGAAAGCACGTTAAGCCGTTAGTCCCGGCTGTCATTCGTGGATCTTTGATAGTTGTTACGGGTTGTCAGAAGCCCGAAAGTCTGACAACCACTCTTACCAAGGGGTATCGTATTACGCAGTTAATGGGTTGTGGAGGTCAGATAGGCAGTCGCTCCATGTAAAATACTGGTATTCAGCTGCATCCGGTTAGACTGGAAGCCGACCCCAATATAGTTGGGAAAAGGCTAGGCAGATTGATAATTTAACTTAAAAGAAGTACTTACACTATGTAGAGCAGACAAAATACTTCTGGAGTCTGTAACTATCTAAATATTGTACAATAATTACAAGACTATTTACATGCTGCAGTGCACAATAAAAGAAGAAACTGACTGACATATCAACGCACAGCCCAAACCGCTGGGTCTAGAGATTCCAAATTTGGCATGTAGGTTCCTTATGATGTCTAGGGGTGCACTAAGAAAGGATTTTTCAAAATTCACCCTCTAAGAGGGTGAAACGGGGGTCCAAAGTTTGTATGAAAAATTATATCCCTTGAGTTAATAGACTTGAAACTTGGCACAAATATTTATCTAAGTAAATTATAAAGTTTGTCATTTTTAGTTTTCCTGAACTACCCCCTAAAAAGGGATATAGGGAGTGGAAAAGTTTGTATGGAGTAATTTTAACGCGCGGTCCAATTCCCCATCTTCATCAATTCCACATCTCCCCTACCACCACATCATACTATATACATACACCACACTCAACACCACTCACACCCAAACAGAAATACGCAACCGATTCACACCTCCGTACTTTTAGTTTAGTTTTCTTTTGTTTCTTTTATTTTTATTTATGCACGGTTTTAGGTACCACATCGTCGCTGGCTTCACTTGTCTTATGGTAAATATAATTTAGTCCTACACAATGGCTGAACCCTATCTCTTAAGATACAGGCCAGACCTAGTTTAAGGGATAGAGTGTAAAATTATTGTACTTATAGGTTAAAATTATATTGGATTATGTCAACTGAATGCATGTAGTGCAATGTGATTTTTGTTTGTGCAATAAATTTATTATTATTTATTATTTTATTTAATTAACTCGAAATTCAGTATTTATACTTAAGATCTAAAATGAAGAATAACGTGTATCAGGGTTTTTCGAAAATGTACCCCTTAGGCCTCTGCCTCGAATTTTGCGGGCAGCGGGGCGGCAGCGGCGGCGGCGCGGGAGCGGCCGGATTTTATGCGTAAAAACAAATGGACCAAACCTCGAAAACAGCGGCGCGGAAGCGGGGCGGGACAATGCGAGACGCGCCGCCGCCGCCGCCGCCGCCGCCCCGCTGCCCGCGAAATTCGAGACAGAGGCCTAAGGGGGTGAAAAGGGGTAGTCAATTTTACAGGGCAAGTTTTCTGTGGGGCTTGATAAACTCGAAAATTGGTGGTATCTTTCAGTCAAGTTACGGAAATATCCCAACCGTTTTTTTTTTAAATTCCACCTTGTGGGGGTGAAAACAGGGAGTATGGTTTATATGAAATATCTTATTAATTTAGTTAAAATTTAGTTTTACTTGAAACTTGGCACAAATACTTGCCTGAGCAAGTAATAAAATTTGTCATTCATAATTTTTCCTCCAGAGGGAAGGGTATAGGGTGAGGGGAGCAGGGGAGGGGGTAGTGAGGAGGGGAAGGGGAGGGGTACTGAAGAGGGCATGGAGGAAGGAGAGGGTGTGGTGAGGAGGGAGAAAAATAGGATGATCAAGGGAGGGGGAGAGGGATAGAAGGGTGTAAGGGGGAAGGAGGTGGAGAGGGGAAACCGGTGAAGTGGAGGTTAGCGGAAAGGGGATGTGGTGAGGGGGGTTAGAGGGAGAGGGGGATGGTGAGGTTGAGGGGGTGAGAGGGGTTTGAAAGGGGTGAGAAGTGGGAAAGAGAGATGGGTGAGAGGGTGTTAGAGGGAGAGGAGGAAGGCTGATAAGGGGGTTAGAGGGAGATAGGGTGGGGTGAGGGGGGGGGGGCTACGAGTGCCTTTTCACCTTAAAGTTGCTTTTTGTATAGCACTGATTCATTGAAGAGAGATTGAGTTGAGACTTTGACTGATTGATTGGAGAGCGGGAAGAGTTAGAGAGGGATAGGAGGTTGTAGTGAGGGGGAGGGTATGGAGAGGAGGGTGAGGGTAGAAGGGGAGGGGAAAGCGGTGAAGGGGATGTGGTAAGAGGAGGGTGAGAGGGCAGGGAAGGGGAGAGGGGTGAGAGGAGGATTAGAGGGAAAAGGGAGGGGTGTAAACGGGGGAGGGGGAGGTTAGCGGGAAGGGGAAGGGGTGAGAGGGGATGGGGTGGGTGAGGGGATGAGACTGGGTGGTGAAGGGGATGATAGTGGAGGGTGAGAGGGAAGGGGAGGGGGCTTATAGGGAAACGGGGAGGGATGACGAGTGCCTTTATACCTTAAAGTTGCTTTTTGTATAACATTGGTGCATTGAAGAAACCCTGCCCGACAGAAATGACCGAAAAATGAAAGTCAGCACAGAAAATAGCAGTAAACTCCAGTCTGCGTCGGAGCTGACACACACATTTTTTTTGTTTATTTGAACGCGCTAATCTCTGGAACTACCAGACGGACTTTAATAATTATTTTTGCATTTGATAGCCCAATTCTTAAGGAAGGCTATAGGCATATTTAACATCACTCTAGGACTCTTAGGTGCTGAGCAAAAAGAAAAAAAGTCAGAAAGAACGCTAAGCAAAAACGAAATAATAGCGTGGGCAGGCGATGCATCAGCACTTCAGCAGCAAGGAATTTCAGAATGTAGTTACTGGAACCTCTATAGTTCAGTACTACTTTTTTTAGAAATTAGAAAAGAAAAAGAAAAACTAGAACAACTTTTTTCATGTCACTGGATATTATTGATATTTATTTTGTGTAACATGTATGGATTGAATGTATTTATACATTCAATTCATGCATTTTATCCATGCATACACATAATATATTAATTTTTTCCATATATTTTTTGTTTTTAATGTTTTTATATTTATGTGTTTTTTTTTGTTGCATCACTGTCTCATAAGATACAGGACTAACTAGTTTAGGAGACAGGGTGTTACATGAAATGAACTGTGTAGATTTATGTAGATATCCGTGTTATGTTATTTTGTACATCTGCTCTTGTGTATCATGATTATTCATGAACCTAAGTGTAATAAATATTATTCTTAATTAAATATTATTTGCTGTAGATTGATTCTCATATACCTACGTCGAGATCAGGATCCGTGGGAGCACAGTTCGTGGTCTTGCTTGATGTTCAAATAGAATTCACGAAATGGCTTATCAATTAACTGCATTAAATCCATTACTTAAATCTTTTTTCTTTTCTGCACTGATTGGCAATGGCTGACTAGATATCTGAGTCAATTTGAAAGAATCTACAGTAGGTAATCTTCCCTCTTTTCTTAATATTGCCCAATTTTTATTTAGCCGAATTAACTTAGAAATAACGTGACAACTAGAAATAATCAACATGTGGCCATTCCGTTGTCCCGTGAATATGGCGATAAGTCGAGATGTTTATTAAAATATGTGGAATTCTAACAGGTTATTCAGTAAAAAGCATTTTTAATTTGACTCGTCATATTAATGTGAGTACTAATATGATAACATTAGATATCAGATAGCTATCCGTTGGCAATAACATGTCAACTTAGGTTTTACTGTGTTCATCAAGCTGAAAAAGTATAAATTGACATATCAAGTTACGTACGCTATTTCGGTTTTTGAGTATACCTAAGTTGATATAAGGATATAATTATTATGATGTAAGATATTTTTTGTGACTCGCCGCGTGGATATCTCGTTTTGTTAAATAAAAAACGCAAAATATCGAGATATTCATACAAAGTGGAACTGGAACTACGACATTAAATTAAAACGAGCACAGTACTAGTCCATCGAAACATTTTAAAACACGAAGATTAGTAGTTAATGGAAAATTAAAAAATTACAATTTTCAAACAAAATAAATAGCAGAATCAACTGCATAAAAAGTAAACACGCTTTATCTACGAAACGTCACTGACCTGTTGCGCGGCGCGGTGTCGGACGCAGCAGGCGGGGGGGGGGCGCGGCGCGGGGCGTAGGTAGGTAGTAAAAGGGTCCCACATGACAGTCCGCCGGCAGTGGTCATTCATAAAAACTGTCAAAAACTGTTTTTATGAGGGACTGCCTGCCGGCGAACCGGAAATGTGTGGGGGCCCTAAAGTCGGAGAACAACAAATCAGCGGCCTAAACTCACTAAGATGCACGTTGTTAGTTAAAAGATCACTGATTGAATAATTAATCACATAATATCACATCACAATCAGAATTTACATCATCAATAGTCAAATTTTTAAATTTTCAAAGTGTCCACCGTTATGCATTATGCACAAGCGACATCGTCTTATTAAATTTTCACGGACTCGTCTTAACAAGTCCCCATCTGCCATTCTTTTAAGTTTGTCGAAGGCATTAATTATTTTATTTTTTAAATTGTCCACAGTGTTCACTTCTCGTGGATACACCTCGTTTTTTACGGCTCCCCACAAAAAGAAATCTCTCTCTCGATATGTACGCAATGCTAAAGCCGCATTTTGGTTACAATCCGTACGTAAGTACCATATCGGTGTACTCGGCAGCTGTGTACCTTAATTGAGGCAAAATTAAACTACAAAACTTATAACCTATTAAATGCCTAATTAACTAACTAATTACTCTAACACTTAACAATAATTCACAATAACCTATGCACTAATCCAACTATCATAAATCGTCTTTAGTCACAATAACAACTAGGTAAAACTGTTTCATAAAATCACGACAATGCGCGCGCGGCTCGTCTTGGGATAAAAACAGTAGATTTGTGCTCTCCTCAAAGGGCACCGCTATGCACTGACTGACATAGTTACCGAGTAATACAGAGTTCGGGTGGTTCGGGACTTTTTGCCGAAAAAATTCCGCTCACACACACATTCGAAATTTTCTATGCACCACTAATGCATTTGCTTAAGTAAATATTTCTTTTTCTTTCATTGTAGTTTTTTGTGGGAATGGGTGGGACGCGTCAGAGCAGAATGGAATCGTATGACACCTTTCTCTGTCTTTCAAGCATATTGAGACGTAGATAATAGAATCGTACGTTTTGCAAGGTTCTTGACCTCACAATGTTTACCTATTATTACGGACTCAGATCTACATCATGTTGAAACATAAGAAAATGAAAAATAATTTCCTGTGGCTAAAGTATTGATTGGATTTGATTGATTTTTTGTATACGGGTAAAGAACATGATACCCTTTACGTGGTTTAAAGGAATGTCAATCGCCCCGCTCCACCTTGTATACTGTCACAGGCCATATCTCTAAGTTACGTAGATATCGAGTTGTCAATTTTTTTTCCTACAAAACCAATGCCGTAGAAAGCCATTGCGACGATAAAAAAAAATCGTGAAAGTCGAGTTATCAAGTTCTTCACGCTATGCACGGATATTATTGTACCTACGCTTTTGTAAATGTTTATATTTCAAATTCTATTTGCTCTGTTACATTAAAATAAATCCATAATCCCCGAATATATTTAATAGTGAACATGTCAGACGAAATTTTATTGAAATTGCTCTAAATACAATCGAATAAAACAGTTTCTTCTCATAATGGACCTAAATAAAAATGCAAATTTTGAGGAAACTGCGATTTTTTTGTATCGAGCCAAATTGTATCAATCGTGTTTTGGCCCCCATAATTTACTAAAAAATATAAGTACCTACCTATTCAATATTTATAATTATGAAAAAATAATAAGGCCGTAGTTTTTGTGGACAAAAATTGATTATGCGTGAAGTCAAATACGCCAAAACAACTTCCTTGGGACGCATTTCACCTTAACATTTTTTCATTTCAGATTTTAAGTGCACTGTCGTTGTTGGCACACGGCACATAGCAGAGGGCTGTAGGACAGCAATCGACGTTTCTGTCGCAAGCATCAGTGTCGCGTGCACTGAACCAATTTTTGAATGCGGTGATTCAGCCCTGCATCGTACAAAAGTACATTCGGTTTCCTCAAAACCGAGAAGAAAGAAATATTTTAAAAACACGGTGAGAATCTGTGTTATAATAATTTTTGTTTGCATAAGTAGGTACGAACCTCACAGTAGGAGATTTACTAAATAAATAATAAAACTAGAGGGACTCTATTTAAATGGGGCTGAAGCCCTCTATATTTTAAGCTAATTATAATTCACACTCCTACTAAATTAGTTCTACGCCAAGCCCTCCCCAGATTCTATATGTAATCCTATAAAGAAAACGAGAATCGTTTTCTTGATAGAAGATATTCCATATTTGAATGATTGAATGTCAGCCAGTATTATATTAACGAGTCTTGACCAAAGCATCAATCCTTTACAGTACTTATATAGCTCCTAGGTAACCTCCACAAATTTGATTAATTTATTAGCAATTGATGTTGCTGCGGTATATTTTTGCCCGCTTTGCCTTCCTACTGCCTCCATGATTAGGTTTTATGTTAAGATGCGCTAAGGTAGCGAAATTAAAATTTCTTACGTTTTTTGCTTTACAGAATATATTATAATCATTAGAATCAGCAATACAACTACATAAGTTAGAATTAACCTCAAATCTAGCGATTTCAGGAAATCATGTTCGCAAACTGCAAAAAACGCAAGAAAATTTGAATGTCGCGGGCTACCACAGCGCATCCTCCTTAAAATAAAACAGGAATATCACTTTTGCAGATTTCATGACAAGTTTAGCATGCCAGACTGCATAGGCTGTACCTATAGATTTTTTTTTTTTTTCTTTTTTTTTTTAGGTGGCACATATGTTCGAGAGGAGCTCGTGGCTAAGTAATAACAGCCGCACGGGTCGATCCATCAGGTTAAGCTACTCTTGCCGGGGTTGGTCCGTGGACCAGCTTTACATACCGAGACTCCTCCGTGCCTCGGAAAGCACGTTAAGTCCCGGCTGTCATTCGTGGATCTTTGACAGTCGTTACGGGTCGTCAGAAGCCCGAAAATCTGACAATCAGTCTTACCAAGGGGTATCGTAAGTATTACCCAGTTAATTGGTTGTGGAGGTCAGATAGGCAGTCGCTTCATGGAAAATAATGGTATTCAGCTGCATCCGGTTAGACTGGAAGCCGACCCCAACATAGTTGGGAAAAGGCTAGGCAGATTGATATATGTTGCGATGATTCGTCCTAATGAAAATGAGGACAGATATTTTTGCCGTAAGGGGTAACATGCCAGAAATGTCCAGCTATAATAGTAAGTCAAAGGACATTGCCCGTTTTGTAAGGGAAGTTGGGTCCCAGTGGAAAATGCTTGTGCCCTGAAGATTTTTATTTTACCTAATAGTAAAAACATAGCATTTTCATAATCGGAAACCTTTTTTCACTTTATCATCCTGGTTCAGGAGATATCATTATTTTTCTGTTTTAAAAATCTAGGTTATAATTACAAATTGACAGACTATACATCACCATGAGCATAAGAATTATGTCTCTATTACTTTATGCATAAAGTAATAGAGACATAATTCCATTAGTTTATGCATATTTCTACACTATAAGCATATTTATACTTACATAAAGTAATAAAGACATAATTCCATTGTACTGCTATTTAGCAGTTTGGTAAAAAGTAGATACCTAGGTGCTCATTTGTGTAGAATAATAATGTTTAAATATAACAAAAAATGTGTAAAAAAATGTTCATAGCTCCAGCACTGGATTAATTTTTTAGTAATGAGTCATAATTAACGTTACTGATTTTAGTAATAGTACATACCAAGGGAAATAAAACAAATAAAACTTGGATAAATTATTTATTCTTCATAAAATATTTCATCCAAAGATGGAGCTGGAGCACTTACATTGTTGAAGCGGCCCCAGCTTAAATACCATAATACTGTCATAGTATGAGCACAACACCCTACTGTACGGTTACCCACTAGACAGTTACAATAGTAAGCAATGATACTTTCTAAAGAATTTGACCGATTTTCATCTCTACTTATCAATAAATAAGCTCTAATATGTTTTGTGGCTCACATGGCGGGACTTAATTCTCTAAATCCCCTATCCAATATAAAGACGTCCCCCTGTCTAAAAAATGAGCGCATTGGACCACTTTCATTACGAAATAGATCACTCATGATTGTTGAGTCATTTTTTGTTGCTTCATACGGTCCAGTGCACTCTAAAATATATCCATCACAACATGCAATTAAAAATGGTTTAACCAAATTAGCGTACTTGTGTAGACTATATGTTTGTTTCTGGTATTTGTAGTTACTACTACTCTGTACATAAACATATGTACCATCACATATGACAATAGCAGGTTTAACATCTGAAGCCATGCTACTGTCTCCAAATAGACCTTCAGGAATAGTCCTGTTACGTGAGGCCACATTTTGTACATTAGTATGAGTAAGACCCAAATGCATTGGTACAAAATGTTCTTTTAAACATTCTCTAACAATCTTCATTTTTTTTTTCTAATGTAGATCGTGGCAATTGAAAAAGAGTTGCCAGTCTTTGATTGCTGTCTCCTGTCCTAAGCTTAACAAGAAATATGCTCAATGCAAGGCTAGGATTTGTAACCGCATCATTCAAACTAGGAATGCTATTTAATATTTCATTAAACTGCACTTCTGTTAGTCCCAGCCAATAATGGCGTAAATGTGAATCCATTGCTGCAATATTATTAAAATCTAAAGTCCTTTGAGAAGCCCTTTCCAGCATGGAAAATATGTCATCGACTTGAAAGCCAGTAAAGTCATTTCAAATAGCAGTCAGTTCATCCCACTGATTACTATGTAAATGGTGATGACAGATCCTAGCATTTAACGGTATATATATATTGTACTGCAATAACAATAATTCCTTTATAGTCATAGGCACTAAAAGACGTTCATTATTTTCACAGCCTACAAACATACAGTGACGAGAAGCTGCAGCAACTCGTTTATACTTTTGTGAGTTAATTTTAGTTTGTAGTCGTAATGCTTGTTGTGGTTGGGGTGTTGAAGCTGGTATTGGAGGTGCTTCAGGTATCCCGGTATTTTCTAATGAAAGCGAAGCTGCATCCATGTCACTGTCGGGTCTGTTTGAGTCTTGAACCTCCAATCGTCTTGTTTCTCGAGTTGCCGCTAACCAGCAAGGAATGCACACTTTTTGCAAATGTGGAGCCTAAAATGAAATAGTCAGTATTAATGAATGTCAGAATAAGCACCAAACCCTTTATTGCCATTGTGCAAGAAAATTAATAAAAAAATACTGACCAGGTGTGCTAGAGTCCATCTTAAAATCATGCTACGTTGTGGGCAGTCTAACTCAACTCTATGGGTTCTCCGACTTGCAATAGAGATACCACATCCATAACAGATATTCAAGTGACCATATGCAGGTGACATATCCTCGTGGGATCCAGTTATATTAGATAAAATCCTTTCTTGCAACAACAAATAACAATACACACTATATTATCCGACGTTACCTGGAATAGATTATAAAATCATTACTCTTCTACATTTATTAAAACTTAAACTTGTAAATACATAAAATAAATCCTCATAAAGGAATATACAACAATACAGTGCACTTCGTTTAATCAAATGATATTTTGAGTTTGATATATTGTCTATAATAAATATTGTTGTATATGCACACGATAACTTACAGGTGTGGGCATTGTCCAAGTTCGTAGAAGAACTGTCATTTGCTCGTTCAACTCCTCAACTGTATACCGGCGTAAATTAGGTGCTAACAAAATCGAACAGTTAATACAGCGTTGGGAAGGCAGACGGCGTGCCCGACTTCTGGCTGGGGTAGACATAGTTCTGATAAAAACTGTTCTGGAGTCCAATATCTCACCAAAGATAGCACTTAGAGTCAAATATCTCACAAAGAACAGCACAAAAGAGTCAATTATCTCACAAAACATAAAGTACTCGAGGAACTTATTAGCTCAACTCGGTGGTCGCAGAAAAAGCACGTATCGTAAATAATAACTATGTAAATACGGAATTCAAAACTCAACGTATTTAAACAAAGCAATCACGAACGTAACGAATCTCTCACAGAGCCAAAGAGCTGTGACAAGCGCCAGTAAATGTTGCCAGATCGATTATTTTTAATCGTTACTAAATCGATTTCAGTTTTTTTTTCCAATTTATCGATTAAAACTGTTTTGTTAATACGGCGTTTCCAAAATACGTAATGCTTTTTTGTTTGTGTAAATCACTTTTATAAACATCTAATCAACAATATAAGCTAATTATGAAAATAAGCAATCTATTGTTGTTATCGTTCCATCGATATTACCGCATAGACTATAATACTAAAACATAATGCTAAAACATTATATTTGAAGTTGCCAAATGTTGAAAGACCTAAACTAGTTATAATAATTAAAAAAAAAATTTTTTTATTGTTAAATGTCGTTTTGTTTTGATATCGATTATTCCATTATTATACGCATTTTCAATATTATTTGATTTCTGGCAACTTTTTTTTGTATCTTATCAAAAGGATGTCGACGTAATGTTTAACTATTAATTATCTTTAATTTTATTCCCAAGGTAAAAAAAATTGTATAAAAAATAATTTGCACACAAAAAAATAAATAATATTTTTAGGTTATTATTCCAAACAGGCACACGACAGCACAAAAGGGACCTGTCCCGTGGCAATGTCCTTTAATATTACGTATGATGCACCTATGACAGCAGTGGTGGCCCAATGCTGTCGGCCCCGGTTTACCAAGTTGTAGGCCGTGGGTTCGAACCCAAGCAGACACTTCCTGACAAATGTTCTTTAAACGGTGAAAGAAAACATTGTGAGTAAACAGACATGTCCTAGAACCAAGGATTCGAAGAAATGTCTTGCGTCGTCTACCAGCTCGTATTGTGCCCGCGTGGTGAATTATGGCTCACGCCCTCCCGCAGAGAGGAGGCCTGTGTCCCAGGTCCCAGCAGTGAAAACGTTAAGTTACGAGTAGGTAACTACTGTTGAAACTTGAAAAGCACACAGCTCCATAGCTCGCTGTTAAGTGATTATTAATTAAGGATCGTATTGTACCTAAGTACGG
This sequence comes from Cosmia pyralina, assembly GCA_946251885.1. Classification (NCBI taxonomy): domain Eukaryota; kingdom Metazoa; phylum Arthropoda; class Insecta; order Lepidoptera; family Noctuidae; genus Cosmia; species Cosmia pyralina. Next base: position 16,256,132 of record OX276369.1, on the reverse strand, counting down.
AAACTCGACAGGAATATTATAAAACTTTATAACATGGGAAGCACTGTACTTTATATTTATAACCCGTCGATTTATTATAGTATTTTTTTTTTTTGTATAATATATCCTTTTCAGTGTAATTTTGGTATCCCTGAATAAGGAATAAGGAAATCGAGAAAAAAAAAAAAACTCCAAAAACCATCGCCTAATCAAGCCTTCGGGACCGGGTGAGATGTGGGAGTAATAGGGTGGGGAACACCATGAGATACCTCAAGGACATTGACCTTGACTTCAAGGTCAATCAAGGTCAAGGGTCAGGGAGACAATTCACTTACACCCAAAGAGGGAGGGTAGGAGCTGATAGGCTGCCAATACCAAGAGTGAGAACGGTATTTGCTACCCGGTTTTCACTCTTTCTCCCTGTTCGTATCTTTAACACAGTCAACAAATCCATAATAAGGATCCCTGGAAACACTCGAAGCCAAGGTTACTTTAAAGGCATGGCTTCGGCACCTGACCTATGACGAAACAGAAAACATCTTGTGCCCCTTGACATAGCTTGCACCTTCCCTTCCCCTTCTCTAATTCCCACACATATATACGAACAACACCCATACATGCACACACCCCCACACGCACCCTCACTCACGCACACACACAACTTCACTCACACTACACTCTTTCACGGCTCCAATTAGTAATAAGTTATTTTCATTATTATCTTTTTATTTTATTTTTGTGTTTATTATTATTTATTTTTTGTCCGGCTGTGCTGTGTCACATTGAACGTTCGGCAACTCAATCTCTTTTACTGATTATTGGGCCACCAAGATACAGGCTATGCCTAGTTTGGGGCCCACGGCTATTTCTTATGGTGTATAACTTGTGTGTGTAAATAAATTATTCTATTCTTTAGCTAAAGGTCCGTGACCTCAGAAAAATCACTGATTTTGATCTCAGGGTTATTGACTTTCAAAAGGTCCTTGACCTCATTGGTATGAAGCGTCTATTCTACCCAAAAAAAGTTGATACTGTAAAAAAACGTAATTTTTCTTCTTTTTTTTTCCAGCTCAAGGTAAACTTTTCATCGTCTAATATTGATACGAGTCAATCACCACCTCATCTAACCCAAATGATTCACCAACAATAGAAAGGATCTGGCGCTCGGCGGCCGCTGCCGCGGCACGCTCGCCTTCGTGCGTTAATAGTCACTGTTCTAACCTAACCTAACCCAAATGATTCACCAACCTTAGGAGAATCACGGATCTTACCTGTTACTGCTGAGAATCGCGGATCTTGACTTTTGGAATTTTGTACTTAACCCGAAGGTCAATGACCCTGAGGTCAAGGTTAATGTCCTTGTGGTGTTCCATAGTGTTCCCCACCCTATTACTCCCACATCCCACCGGGTCCCGAAGGCTTGATTAGGCGATGGTTTTTGTTTTTTTTTTTTAATTTATTTTTTCTTGATGTCCGTATTTCAGGGATCCCTAAATTACACTAAAAAAAATATATTATACCAAAAAAAAAAAACTAGTATACTAAATCAACGGGTTATAAAGTACAGTGGAGCCATAACATGATGCAGCACGTACCTATTCTACCGGGTTGTAAGATTGCATTTATGTTAAGATTTAAAAATATATTTTTACAGGTGACATACACCGATTTAAATATATCACATGTAGATGCCTCCTATGGTGGGGCTTCTCATGATAATTTTATTTTTCAACATTCCGAATTGAGGGAGCACTTGGAGGGATTGGGACAGTCTGAAAGAACGTATTTACTTGGTATGCCTGATTAACTAAAAACTTATTAAGTATTTAATTCCCACTTAGTGCCAGCCTAATTAATTACACAATTTTCTGAATTACAGGTGATTCTGGATACGCTCAGCGTGCGTTCCTAATGACGCCTGTCGCAAATACCGAAGAGCGAACACCAGAAGCAAGCTCCACGACACGGCTCGCAATAGCGTGGAGCGTGCAATCGGGTTGTTGAAGGGTCGCGTCAGGTGTTTGTTGGTTCACAGGGTGCTGTATTACAATCCAGACACGGTTGGAAATATTGTGACAGCATGTTGTGTGCTTCACAATATTTGCAATCGTGCTGGATTGCCGGGCCCTGTGATAAGTAGCGAGGCAATGACAATACGGAGGCCCTAACCTAAACCCTAATGAAGACGATCCGCTTATGATAGGGCGGAATGCCCGGATTACCCTCCATAAACAGTCTGTGGCATTTACGATGATATTGTATATATTTTTACATTTTATTTCACTTATTATTTCCTTTATTTAATTAATATGTACATACAAATTACATTTTTAAATATTAGAATATAAAAATATAAAAAAAAAATTAAAAAAAAAATATTTCACTTTATTATACATTTTTTACATAATAGGTTGGGGAAAAAGTTTCTTCGCATTTTTTAAGAAAATTCAAAACATTTTTTAATATACATTATTTACATTTATCTAAAGTATGTAGGTACCATTTTGTTCGATAACTTTTTGCCATCTTGTAGGTAGGGACATGATCCCATTGCTATAGAAATTTTGGGACTTCTGATCAAAATACCGCGACAAGTGGTTTTGGCAGTCCTCTCATGATGTTAACCTGACACTGCCTAAAGAATTCTGAAGAGACCGAAACAGGTGGAAATCTAAAGGTGCAAGGTCAGGACTATACGGCGGATGCATTAACACCTCCCAGCCAAACTATCTTAATTTTTGCTGAGTGGCTAAAGATGTGTGAGGTCTAGCGTTATCATGATGAAAAACCACACCCCTTCTGTTGATTAATTCCGGCCGCTTTCTCTCAACTTCTTGCTTCAATCTCATCAGTTGTTCGCAGTAGAGTTCAGAATCGATGGTCCTGCCTGGTGGTAACAGCTCATAATGAATAATGTCCTTCCAATCCCACCAAACACACTACATCACTCTGTTGCGAGTTAACCCGGGTTTCGCCACAGTCTGTGAAGCCTGACCGGCCTTTGACCACGACCTTTTTCGCACGTTCTTGTCGTACGTGATCCACTTTTCATCACCAGTTATCAGCTTCTTCAAAAATGGTTCGGTTTCATTACGTCGTAATAAAGAATCACAAATGAGTACACGGTTCATTAGGTTTCTTTCAGTAAGCTCGTGAGGTACCCAAATATCGAGCATTTTTGTGTACCCAGTTTTTTTCAAATGCGCCAAAGCTGTTTTGTGGTCAATTCCCAGTTCTTCAGCTACGTCGTAACTACTGATATGCCGATCTTGCTCCACTTTTTCAAAAATGGCATCCATTTTATCCGTAATAGGGCGACCAGAGCGACGTGCATCTTTCACATCAAACTTTCCGGATTGAAAACGCTTAAACAAAATTTGTGCTACTCTCACAGACACTGCACTGGGTCCATAAACCATCGCAAATTTTTTTCGCGGCTTGCGTTGCATTTTTACCCTTTTTTGTAGTAAAATTTTAAAATGTATCGAATTTCTTGATTAGATTTACTCATCTTGACAGTACGAAAAACAAATGAAAATCACACATTTTCCTAATTTGAATTTGGAATTATGTTCTTTAAAATTTAAACTTTCAATGATACCAAAACCAGCCAGATACAAATAGTATAGCCAAAGAGATTTTATTTTAAGTTCATACATACTATAATGCGATAAGACTTTTTCCCCAACCTAATACTTACCTATCTTTTTATTTAAGTGGTAGAGGTAATGTAGCGCTGTTTAGGCCACTACCTACCAGAATGGATATGGCGATGTCTCCAAATGAATTGCTATGCTGAATTCTATCTATTTTATTTCAAGAGGACGTGTTCACTTTTACGCGACCAAAACAATTGTCTTATTACAGTTTAATTCAAATTTTCTTACTTTTAGGGTTCCGTACCTCAAAAGGATAAAACGGAACCCTTATAGGATCACTCGTGTGTCTGTCTGTCTGTCACAGCCAATTTGCTCCGAATCTAATGGACCGATTAAGTTGAAATTTGGTACACATATGAATTTCTGTGACCCAAACACGGACAGGTAAAGTAAATAAATTAATTTTGAATATGGTGGTCACATTTGGGGGGCAAATAAGAAAATTAAAAAAAAAAGTTTTGCAAACCATACCATGTTACATATAAAATGAAAGGACTGACTATGAGGGTCTCAAATATATTTTTTTTATAATTTAAAAAAAATTGTTTTAAAGTTATTTAAGAAAATAGACGAAAATTGAGCATAAATTATCTCCGAAACTACTGAGCCTAAAACTTAAAAAAAAAAACAGAAAATGGATCTTTATCTGTAATTACAGGAAAACCTATAAAAAGTCTGTGGTCTTAAAATAACATGGTAAATCTCTCAATATTGTGAGTACCAACTTACATTTACAGTTGGAATGTACGGAAGAACATGTTTTTCAACTACAATGTTAAGTTTGTTCTTGGAATAATTCATCCCAACTACGGAACCCTTCATTGTGCGTGGTCCGACACGCACTTGGCCGTTTAAGTCGGTTTGCTACATGAAAATATACTCAGAGATACTAAGTGTCTAAATATTACAAGACCCAATATTATTATTAGAATATTACTTCAAAACCTAATGACAAGAATTCTCCTCGAGGGTTCACTTTAGCGCAAACTTAATGCCAGTGACCCTCCTGGAACCTACTAGCAATATGTAGTGCGGCATGGCACATGAGCTCTGTGAAAAGTAGGTGGACTCATGTGTTATTAATTAACCCCTCGGCTGTCGATCGACCATTGAATGGCTCCTGTGTTATTTGTTCACCGACCATTTTTTAAAATTCAAAAAAAAGTTTCTTCGGGTCGCCTCTCTTTATCCGACTGCATCGAAGAAATTTTGGTTTAGAAGGTTTTTAGGGGATTTATAGGTATAAAAAAAACAATAGTCATAGGTACTTATGCAAGTTAATAAAATTTGGTAAAAATAAAAAGAAAACAAGCAAAAAATATAAAACTAAACAAACACAAAATATAAAACTAAACAAACACAAAATATAAAACTAAACAAACTCAGAATATAAAACTAAACAAACACAAAATATAAAACTAAACAAACACAAAATATAAAACTAAACAAACACAAAATATAAAACTAAACAAACACAAAATATAAAACTAAACAAACACAAAATATAAAACTAAACAAACAAAAAATATAAAACTTAACTATTAATTTGGACAAAAAAAAAATTCTTTTAAGGTGTTGACACCATCCCGGACGGCATCCGCAACTGCGCGGTTGCTGTCCCCCAGACACGTAAGAGCGGCCGCCATGTCTCTCTGCGCCTGAGCTGTTATGAGATTGCTCTCTGCTAACCTCTCTTCTAGCGCCAACCGCCTCTCCTCGATCTTCAAAAAACGCTCCGAAATGGAGGTAATTTGGGACCTCCTTTGAGATGGCGGCTGGCTAGGTCCTTCGCGTCTTAAATCTGAAAAGAAATAAAAGTAGGTATATTAAAATACTACACTTACTCCTCTACCTCTAATAAAATTAAAACCTCATTGTAAGAACGATGATAAATAATGTAGGCACTTACTGGCAGAGACATGGGGACGAGATAGCCGTGTGGGGGGAGACGGAGCCAATTCCGGTCCGGGTTGGTGGGGAGACTGTGAGTTCTAAAGAACAAAACGGTATGTTATTTTATTACATACAACATTTCACTATAAATATAGACTGTAGATAAGGAAGATGTGCTAAGATAGCCCGCGAAATTCAAATTTTCTTACGTTTTTTGCATTTTGCAGGGCAGTGTCAGGTTGTATGTTGATTAAAATATGATTAGCGGCCGTCAACCCGTAACTAACATGGCTTTACAGAATTATAATCATTAGAATCAGCAATACAACTCCATAAGTTAGAATTAGACCTCAAACCACATATTTCATGAAATCGCTAGATTTGAGGTCAATTCTAACTTAGGGAGTTGTATTGCTGATTCTAATGATTATAATTCTGTAAAGTCATGTTAGTTACGGCCGCGAATCATATTATAATCAACATACAACCTGACACTGCCCTGCAAAATGCAAAAAAACTTAAGAAAATTTAAATTTCGCGGGCTATCTTAACGCAAACATACTTGTGTTCTGGTATCACTATTTTCTCCTTCGTGTGCAGTGACTTCAGGACTAACAGGATCCTTAAAATTAAATAATTAAATTGAGTTTTCTCGAAATCAATTTGAGAAATAATAAAAAAAAAACCGGCCAAGTGCGTGTCGGAACACGCACAATGAAAGGTTCCGTAGTTGGGATGAATTTATCTTAAGAACAAACTTAACATTGTAGTTGAAAAACATGTTCTCCCATACATTCCAACAGTAAATGTAAGTTTGTACTCACAATATTGATAGATTTACCATGTTATTTTAAGACCACAGACTTCTTATAGGTTTCCCTGTAATCTACAGGTAAAGATCTATTTTCTGTATTTTTTTCAAAATTTTAGGCTCAGTAGTTTCGGAGATAAGGGGAGGGGAATGCCCAATTTTCGTCTATTTTCTTAAATAACTTCAAAACAATTTATTTTAAAATTATAAAAAAATATATATTTGAGTAAGCCCTTTCATTTGACATGCCACATAGTGTAGTTTCCAAAACTTTTTTTTTTTAATTTTCTTATTTGCCCCCCAAAAGTGACCTCTATATTCAAAATTCATTTATTTTTTTACCCGTCAGTGTTTGGGTCACAGAAATTCATATGTGTACCAAATTTCAACTTAATCCGTCCATTAGATTCGGAGCAAATTGGCTGTGGTGTGACAGACGGACAGACAGACAGACAGACACACGAGTGATCCTATAAGGGTTCCGTTTTCTCCTTTTGAGGTACGGAACCCTAAAAATAGGTAAAAATTGATTTAGACAGGTACCTACCTACTAAAGTTTAAACATATTTAAGAATCAAGTGTTAGTATCATTTATTCTCTCTTCACAAAGCTGACTTAAAGTTAGTGTGTACAAAAAATATCTCGGCTGTATTCCACCTTTGTGAGAGACTGGTGCCTGATATAGGTTTTTGGGATAAACCTGTGTTACAGGTCCCCAGGCCCCCTTAGCCCCCGTCCAACGGGCGTAATAAAATCGCGGCGGGATTTTATAGCGCACTGGATTTTCAACTCTCGTTGTTGAGCCGAGCGTTGAGAATCCAACTTAACAATAACAGAGTACATTCCAGCGCGTCGAAAAAACACACTGTTGGATTTTGCACTCTCGGCGCTAAGCAGAGCGTTGAAAATCCAGTGCGCGAAAAATAATCGCGGCGATATTTTTACGTCCGTGCGAACGTCGACTTACACGGCTAGAATTAGCTTTTACAGAGATACCGTGCAAGAGTCGAAGTTACACTTCTACTAACATATCTGTGAAATGGCGAAAATTGGAACTACGGCCGTCATGTTGAAATGTCTTCGATTGTGCCGACGCATGTCATTCGATTGTGTCGACGCATCGACGGTGGCGTCCTCTTTCAGTTCACAGATAAGTTGGTAGGACTGATGGTTGGTTGGTTGATATGCATAACAAAAATAAAAGCTAAACAAGAGTCAAACAATGTGCTTCTTACTTATCTGTGTTAAACAAAATAAGAAGGTAAGTGTTAGTAGGTCCTTACAAAACCGTAATAAGCGGACGTGGATGGTAACTGTGAACCCAGTGCTGCTGGGTTTCTGGACGACTGCAATTAATTTGTTAACATTTTAAGGGGGAAGCGCCAGGACAGCCCGCGAAACTCAAATTTTCTTACGTTTTTTTGCAATTTGTAAGTCAGTAAGGTTGTATGTTGAGTAAAGTATGATTCGCCACCGTAACAAATATGTATTTACAGAATTATAATCATTAGAATCAGTAATACAACTCCCTTAAGTTAGTACAATCCTCAAATGTCAAGATTTCATGAAATAGTCATTCAACAGGATTACCTGGTCTTAAGGAGTTGTATTGATGACTTTAATGATTATAATTCTGTAAATACATACTTGTTACGGTCACGAATCAAATTTTGATCAACATAAAACCTAATACTGACTTGCAAATTGCAAAAAACGTAAGAAATTTGGAATTTCGCGGACTACCCTGGCGCTTTCGCCTTAATTTAAGTTTCTGTGATACTAGGGCCACACCAACGTCAACATCAATGCCCATCATCGCCATAAAAAACGTGGTACTTGTTCCGATAATTATCGCGATAAATTGAGTGGCCACACTTGAGCGTTCAACGTCAATGCTCATTCAATTCGGCGAACTTCAATCGGCAATGTGAATGCCGTTGTCAAATTATCGTGATACGTTATGGCTACACCTACGGCCTACGTACTATCAGGAAAACTTAAGCATGCTCAGTTTAGAAAATATTTCTGCGGAAGCGCAACTAGTGACAGACCACATCCCTTCCTGATTTCGCATAATTAGAGAATATATGCATTTGTGTGAGTACAGGGTATGTAACAAAAAATATCAACAAATTAAATCAAAAACAAACGTGCGTCCTATTGGTCAAAAAACGCATGCAACGGGCGATCGAGGCGAGGGTCGTGCTGTGCGATTATCGCTTTAAAGGTGAGCATGCGGAAGTTTGGTCGATAGTACATCATCGTGATAATCAACGGCAAGTCCCGTGGGTATGGCAATAGGACATACTTACTGAAAAAACAAAACCGAACCCACATTAATATTCTGAGCCAGCAGGACCGACGGACTGGTGGGCGAGGTGACTGTGACCGTGGCTTCAGAAGAGTGCTGTAAAAATAAAAGCATATAGGGTTGCAGGTTGTGAAAATAAAGCCCCCGTTGAACTTGATGACAATTTATTGGCAACTTTAACTTAAATTATGTTACACGTTACAATAATTGATTTACCATGTGGCAACCCTAAGTGAAGGTATGAAAGGGACTGCGGGGCTATCGCCAATCAGACCTTCACTAGCTGTCTAGTTCCTGAAGACTGCGGGGCTATCGAACAGGAACCAGGCTTACTTAGGAAACAGAGAAGGCTGCGGGGCTACCGAACTCTGAACCTCTAGCTAGTGAATGACTAATTGTTCTTTTTTTTTTTAATTGGCATCTCGTAGTGTGACCATGAGAGGTCTCGACTACTTAACCAGACTTTCCTGTGGGTGCCTTTAAGCGAGCTCAAAAGCGTCTGACAGCTCTGCTTATAAAGGCGGACAGTTGGCATGTGTGTGTACAATATCTACACGTAGCCGTCTGCAGTTGTTATCTTAGAGTCTATGAAGCCGCTCATCGTAGTGCTTTGCATAAATTACACTAGATGGCGCTGTATGTTTGTTACAAGCATCTTTATTTTATTTTTTTTCTTTTGGCTTCGCACGGTTTGTGCATTTAGCCAATGTCACGTTTAGTACAAGCTTCTTTTAAATATCTTTTAGGTATTTACTTTAAAGATATAAGAAAACGAAGGTAGGTGATTTCTGTAATTCTGTACTAACTACATACTTATTACTACAAACTGCATTACAAAACTTACTTGGTACATCATACCGTAGGTGACGGTCACCAACGGCGACGCCTTCGCCGCCTAACAGAACGAGTACGCGCTCTTCGGTCCGCGTAATTTCGCGCACGTTTTCAACGCCCCCACCAGTCCTACGCCGGGCAGCAGCGCGTTCCGCGGCTTTTTTTTAAATCGCGCTTTTCTTGTCGCTCCAATACTATTTGCATTACAAAGTAGGAATAATCAGTTTGCCATATTATTAAGTTCTTGTGAAAGAGAAATAACATGACCATTCATTATTATCTATTGCAGCTTTGCAGCACCTACATTCCTACTACACTACGCGAGGGATGCGCTGTGGTAGCCCGCGAAATTCATTTTTTTTTTGGGTTTTTTGCAATTCGCAGGTCCGTGTCAGGTTGTATCTTGATTAAAATATGATACGCGGCAATAAAACATATTTATTTATATAATTTTAACTAAGTTAGATTTCGTGCAGATTCATCGAACGAACGAAATGTAACGACTCTGCACGAAATCTAACTTAGATATAGAGATATATTGATGATTTTTGTGATTAAAATTATGTAAATATATATGTTTTATTCCCGCGTATCCTAGAAATTGCATAAAACGCAAGAAAATTTGAATTTCACGGGCTACCACAGCGGAGCCTCCTTAATATGGCCTCTGTCTACGGTAAACAACGTCACGGTCAGTGGCTCAGCGTCGCTGAGAGCCCGTCGACAGAGTCCTGTAGTTTTAGCTAAACACTTACCCTGATCCACTGTGTTTTACTTTTTGTGGCCCCTAAACTATTGATTCTTGGAATCACTCGCTCCCAGAACTGATTAAGTTTCCTTCTGGCACATGCCGTTTTTAGGTGGCCTCGTGCCAGTGAGGGGTCCTCCTCCATGTAGTCTGTCAAGGCTACTAGTTGGGCCTCGGTAGCTTGGAGACAGCGGGTTGCGAATGAGCTACAAAAAACAAATATTAGGTTAAGGAAGATGCGCTGTGGTAGCTCGCGAAATTCAAATTTTCTTGCGTTATATGCAATTTTTAGGTCCGTGTCAGGTTGTATCTTGATCAAAATATGATACGCGGAAATAAAACATAATATGTATTTACATAATTTTAATCATAAAAATCATCAATACATCTCTCTAAGTTGGATTTCGTGCAGATTCGTCGAACGAACGAAATCTAACGACTCTGCAAGAAATCCAACTGAGAGAGATGTATTGATGATTTTTATGATTATGCTTTATTCCCGCGTATCATATTAAACTACTTGACCGTCACTGGAAGCTTTATTATGAGATGGCATTTCCGTTTCCCGTCGATTTCTTTCCAGTTTTCGTACTTTTATCCCCTCTATACTTCCGGCTCAGTGGCGCCACCTGGTGGTTGCGGGTAGTTTTATAGTTCTTGTAAAGTGTCACGCCATTTTGTTCATTGGCTTTTTATTCTCCGTCGAAGCAACTTGTGCGCAGTGACAGCGTCCGCGACAGTTGCAGAATACGTAAAAGTGAATATTAAGTGAATACATTTTTTATAAATTAAGTAAAAAAGTGTTAAGTGTTCTTCAAAGAGGATAAGTCTTGGACCGTAAGTACCCTCTTTTAGAGGTAACACTTTTTGTTAATTCGTACGTGATCAAAGTTTTTAACGGGTTATCCGTTCGGATCACTACTGTAATTTTTTACCAGTAAATTTTCGTAATCAAAAGTTGAATTGTAACTGTGTAAAGTGTTATAAATCCATTGCATGAGATCTAACGTAATTCGTTTGCAGTGATGGAGAGTAATAATCCCAACTCTGATACCCAGCCACAAGCTGTGGCTGGTCCGAGTGGACTAAATCGCAAGCGAGACCGAAGTAGCAGTAGCAGCAGCAGTAGTGCTTCAAGTGTTAGTTCTTCAAGTACGTCTACTCCGGGCAGCAAAAAAGTGCGGTCTAACCACGGCCGCCGCCGCCATAAGAAAAGGAAACGTGCTCGACGTTCCAGTCATATGATGGACAAGCTTTTTAAGGAAATAGGTGAGCTTCGCAAACAAATTAATACTACAACTAACATTGATACAGCTTGTTATGATAACGCTTCTGTTTGTTCTGAAATTAGTGGTCAACTTTACGAACAAATTAGTGATGAGGATTGTTCAAATCAAGAACATCAAAATACAAGTTTAGATTTCACTTTTGACATTGATACTAAGCTTAAGGAACCATTAGTTCCAAAAACCCCCGATAGTTTTTTTGAAGAAGTTGGTAGATATCCAGCGTTTTGGTAGTACTTCTTGGTCAGAAGTGAGATACACCGATACGCAAAAATTGTATAATCATACTCCTGGCTTTATAGACCTGGAAACAAATGAGGAGGTTAAAGCATATGACACCTTGCGTCATCTGGCACATGCCGATAAATCCTATGCAGCCTTAACCTACTGCATATTAAAACAAAGACAATCATTGCAGGAAGGTATTCGTAATCTTCTTTCATGGGCAAAAAATACAGAATGGATCAATTTTGACAATTTAAATGGGAAGATTGACGAAGTATTTCAGAAGGGCGAATTTCACAAAATATCCTCAGACCTTTTGCAATCAGCCTGCGGCCATAGAGCCGAATGTATTGAAATGCGTAGAGAAACTATAACGAGTCAAGTTAGAGATCCACTAGTGAAAGCATTCCTGAATAAAATACCTCCTTCAAGTACTTACTTATTTAATGCTGAGCCTTTTACCTCTACTCTAGAGAAGGCTGGCGGGGTCCGTAAGGCTTTTTGGCCCCCAAAAACTGAGAGGTCTTCACAAAAGCCATACCAACCTAGTAGCCGCCCCTCGCGGGGGCAAGGCGCACGAAAACCGACAGTTCCATCGCGTGGAACTCAATTTAGCGAACCAGGATCGCATATGCATACCTGTCATAACCCACCCTCGCGGGGTGAATGCCATGGTCGGTGCCAACATATACATCACTCTTTCAGAGGTAACTCCTCGAGTAATCAAGGTGATCACTTCACTACTAGAAGTTCATTTCGAAACCGTGGCTCGCGGCCCGAACGTGGAAGTACACGAGGACGTGCAAACTCCTCAAAAGGTTCCAGGGGGAAAAGGTATAAACAATGACATGACACCGTTTCGGGCGGGTCGGTTGATACACTACCAAACACAATGGGCGGAAATGGGAGCAACAGAAATAGTTCTAAAACTAATTCAAGGGTATCGCATACCTTTCTTTCAAAAGCCCCCACTTGGTCTATCCAGATGTAACGAAGGGGCCTTTTCAAACTCCTGTTTCAGAACAAATGTCTTCAATTGTAGACAAAATGAAACGGCAGGGAATTCTAAAGAAAGCGCTACCCTCACCAAGCTTCATTTCCCCTTTATTTCTGGTCCCAAAATCGGACGGATCTGCCCGTCCCATATTCAATCTAAAATCACTAAACGAATATGTGATGACCGAGCCGTTTCATTTAATAAATATGTACCGCATTCCGGACTTTCTACAATCTCACGACTGGATGTGCAAGATAGATTTGTCCCAAGCATATTTTCATCTAAGCGTAAACAAATCGCACAGACGCTTTCTGCGCCTAATATACAACCAGGAGTTGTTAGAAATGACTTGTCTACCATTCGGTCTGAGCACTGCTCCAAAAACCTTTTCCATGCTCACAAACTGGGTGGCCCAAACATTGCGGGAAAAATGGAACATGAGGATCCTGGTATACCTGGACGATTATTTGCTAGTACACCAGAATGTTCACACGCTTCGCGAGCATGTCAAAATAACTGTACAAATATTACAAAAACTGGGGTGGCAAATAAATTTCGACAAATCTGTTCTTTCTCCTCAAAAGAGTATAATTTATTTAGGGATACTATGGAAACCATGGGAAAATCAAAAAATCCTACCAAAAGAAAAGGCTCAGGGCATCATCACAAAGATAAATCAGGCTGTCGAACAAGAGCAGTTAACTCTGAAGGAGTTACAGAAAATAGTAGGACTTTTAAATTTTGCCAGTTTTGTTGTTCCACGGGGTCGGCTCAATCATCGACAGTTAGTCATTTTCATGAATTCACTGCCAGTCCTGCCACCAAAGACCTACCCACTACCACAAGGTGTCTTAGAGGAACTAAGTTGGTGGGCCCAAAATTGTCAAAGGTCAACACCTCTTCAGTACCCTCCTCCAATAAATTTTCTGGCTACAGATGCATCGGATCAAGCGTGGGGGGCACAACTGAACAATATGGCTTTGTCAGGAACTTGGTCGCAAGAAGAGAAAACGTTGCATTGCAATCAAAAAGAAATGCTAGCAATATTATACGCTCTTCAGAACCAAGTTCATTGGCTTCATCAAAGTTCGCTCCTCATTCAAAGCGACAACAGAACTGCGGTCACATACCTACGAAAGGAAGGAGGTACAAGGACATTATCCCTGTTGGAAATAACCTATCGAATTCTGAATTTGTTAGACCAACATCAGATACACTTCAGCATACACTACATTCCGGGCAAATACAACAATCATGCGGACCACTTATCACGCCTTCGCCAACCTCCAGAATGGCACTTACTACCGACTTGTGTAGAAATAGTGTTTGCAAAATGGGGAACCCCAATGATAGATCTATTTGCCTCGGCGACTGCTCACGTAGTGTACAATTATGTGTCTCTAGATCTAAAAGATCCTCAAGCTCTGTTCCACGATGCCTTCAGTGTCCCGTGGAATTACCAGCTCGCATGGATATTTCCTCCACCATTCCTAGTCCCCAAAGTCCTGTCTCACTTAAACCAGTCGACAGGAATATTCCTAATAGTAGTACCTCGATGGGAGAGGGTATTCTGGCGTGCGGATCTCAAAGCCCGAGCGCTTGCGGCTCCATTAACTCTGAGAAACCTACAGAGATACCTAATAGACACGTCGACGGGCCTCTCACCACCGAAGGTCGAGAACATCGTCCTCGAAGTTTGGAAATGTGGGGGTGGTCCGACACGATAAAGACATGGAACGCTCAACAACTATCACTGCTTAAAAATTCTTGGCGAAAATCGACTCTAAAAACCTATGCGGTAGCTTGGAAGCGCTGGGCGTCGTGGTGTCTAAATAAAAACCTTGACTTAATTAATCCCCCTGGTTCACAATTAGCGCAGTTTTTATGTGATTTATATTTAATTGATAAGTTGTCGTATAATTCAATACTTTTACATAAATCAGTAATATCTACACTAGGTAATGCTGAAAATTCAAGTCGGTTAAGTTCACACGTTTTAGTAAGACATGTTTTAAAATCAATTGCCCTAAAAAATCCAAAGGTCACTAAGCCTCCAATTTGGGATGTTGGTAAATAAATTTCATTTTTGACTAATTACACAATTGATTCAAATAACCTATTTCAAACGTCACGTCATACTGCAATTTTACTGTTGCTTTGCTCTGGTAGGCGAATACACGATTTAACTCTGCTTAGTATTGATCCTAATCATTGCATAAGATTTGATAACTGTATAATATTATGGCCCCGGTTTGGCTCCAAAACTGACAGCAGTAATTATAGGCAATCCGGCTGGAAATTGCTTTTAAATACCGATAGTTCTAATCTTGACCCTATATTCTGGATAGAAAGAACTATAGCATTATTAAACGACAGACGTAATACGGCAAAGTCAACTAATTTATTTATGACGGTAAGTGGTGTGGCTAAACCTGCTTCACGTACAGTCATTGCAGGGTGGGTAAAGACCCTGTTTAGGGAAGCTGGCATTGCAGCCACTCCTGGTAGCACCCGGTCTGCTGTAGCCTCCAAAAGCTGGTTTCAAAATCATTCCCTCGACGAAATCTTGGCTCGTGGAAATTGGCGATCAGCCAATACATTTCAAAAGTTTTATAGACGAGAAATAATGAGAAGTACTGATTCACAAAACGTGACACAATTGTTCAATCCAATCGATTAATGTTGCTGAATAAATATTTTGTTTACCTAGATTAGATATTCTTAAATTGGCTGTTAATAATTAGAATTTATGATTTTTCATATTTACAATCTTATATTTGTAAACTAAAGTACACTTACCTAGGTACTTTAATTGAATTGCTTTATGTATACATTTATTTAAATAAATGCATACCTACTTATTAATTATACTTTTGTTTAATTTCATACTTTATCACATTGGCCTATAGTTTATACTTCCAAGTATATAAATCAAAGTGGCGTCACCAGGCGATAACAAACAGATCTCATAATAAAGCTTCCAGTGACGGTCAAGTAGTTTAATAGCAGCGTTTTACCTGAAATAAAACGCATATTAAAATACTTACCTCACTGGAAGCTTTCACTTTATTTCTGCCTGGTTATATGAGACAATGAACAAAATGGCGTGACACTTTACAAGAACTATAAAACTACCCGCAACCACCAGGTGGCGCCACTGAGCCGGAAGTATAGAGGGGATAAAAGTACGAAAACTGGAAAGAAATCGACGGGAAACGGAAATGCCATCTCATAATAAAGCTTCCAGTGAGGTAAGTATTTTAATATGCGTTTTATTTCAGGTAAAACGCTGCTATTTTGATCAAGATACAACCTGAAACAAAAATATAATTAAAATCTCGATTATGATTGTAAATGTAATTTGATCAATACCTAGCATCCGTGGGATGACACTGACAGCTCACTCCACGCAAGTTTTCACGGTAAGATTTTTACAGAATCGACCAGCTTACTTTTATTCCATGTCCGGAGTGAACGCGTCCTTGTCGTACTGACGACAAAAAGTGTATTTCAATTTCTTTCTTTTTTCTAACCTGCAAATAACAGAATATTAGCATTTTTTTAAATAGTTTGAACTCCACGTTTTTCGATTATAATTTAATCGATATTCCATTTTATCGTAACCTAAACTTAATTTTTGGATTTCTCATTTTTCAGATGGTAAATTGGGTTGATTTTTTGCATTTGGAAATAGAAAAATATAACCCTTTTTTAACCGACTTAAAAAAAAGGAGGAGGTTCTCAATTCGGTTGTATGTTTTTGATTTTTTTTTATGTTTGTTACCTCCGAACTCCGTCAATTATAAACCGATTTGGAAAATTCTTTTTTTATTTGAAAGGATATACTTCCAGATTGGTCCCTTTTTTATCAAAATCCAGTTTTGATGATGGGATCCATGAGGAATTGAGGGAACTCCTCAAAAATTATAGGCATACATGTAGGTGGGTGGTGTGTGGATGACCGAAATAAAAATCTTTTTTATTTCGGTCATCCACAGACATCCACAAATTTGAAACTCCTTTTTTAATTTTTAAAACACTTCTTTTACATAAACTATGTCTTACTTGACTCCTCTCCTAGCTCGCTCGCCCTCTTCCTTCCGTCCTCCCTCCCTAAATATTCTCCCATTCACTCATGGCTGCATTCATACTTCAACTTATTTTTTAAATTATGATGCGTTCAGAATTAACATCCTACATACCTACATATAGCGATTTTGGTATTTTCATCAACAAATCAAGCATCTGCATTCAGAAAGTATCATCTGGTGAAGTTGAACTGATGAAGAAGACCACAGATGGCCACGGGAACTTCTCAACGATAATTGTGAATCGAACGAGCTTACCTGTTAAGCAAAGTCTTGATTCTAATTTTATGAACGGCGATCTGAAATATAATTGGTTAAACAGAGTAGTATTTCTAATACACACGTCTATTATCGCGATTTTTAGGAATAAAATATATAAATATTTTTTTAAAATATGATTATTTAATCTTATGTAGCAACACAGAACGTCACTTATTTTAGAGATCCTTAAGGTAACAAGCTCTGTTTTCTGTACAGAGTGGTTCTATATACCTACTTAAATTCAGTAGGTTTTCCTGAAAGGATAAGTGAATAAAGTAGGTAGACTAATTATTGCCGCTTTGGGCTGTTAGGTGGCGGGTGGGTAATTATATTTCAGATCGCCGTTCATAAAATTAGAATCAAGACTTCGCTTAACAGGTAAGCTCGTTTGATTCACAATTTTACTTCACGGCGATCTGAAATATAATTGGTTAAACAGAGTAGATGTTTAGAGTTGTCTGCAATAATTCAGTTAGTTAATAAATTATCTGGTTATAAGTATACTAGTTTATTAAGTAAGTAGGTACTTATATTTTCCTTCAATTAGCCTTGCTTATAGCAAAGAAACATTATCAGCAGCAAGTCTTATTAATCCACATTATTTTCTCAATTGATGTCAGCTCTAGGTTGAGCTGCTGTATGTACTGTGAGAGTTGAAGTATTTATATCACTCTCACTAACCACATCTTACAGTTATAAAAACCATTAAGTCAGTCTCCGCAGAGGTCCACATAGTGGACATTAGGGCCAAAAGGGCAGCCGACTTCTTTGTAGGGTCTCCTAGTTTGTTCTGTATAATCCGATCAGGAACATATTGTGATATTGAATTGTAAGTTTAGAAAGTTTCCATAAATGAGAATAGCAGTTGTTTGTCTCCGTAAACGTAAACGGTCACTGTCTTATTTGAGATGCAGTGTAGAACTGCAGTTCGTGACTTTGCAATAAGCTGTGTTGATTATGTTGAATTGCGCATTATACAGAGTGGATACGACAATACGACAATAAATGAAAATAAGAGCAGAACTAATGTATAGCAGTTTATAGGAATTATCAAATAAATCCTAACATTGAAATTAAAAAAGTGACTTTTTCTAACAAATTTAAATAGCTTAAAAATTTAAACAAAATAGATCACCATTTTTAAATATTTAAACACAGCTGGCGACTGGGGCACTGACCGACCCAACACACCATTGTTTGTGACGATTTTTTGCAAGTTTGGGTTGTTATTGTTTCGGCGAGAAAGCGACGTAGAAATAAAGGAACTATCGTCTACATACGTATCTCTTTCGCACATTCAAAATTTTCTATTGACAAGAGTGAGTACTCGTAGATGTAACTTCCGTATGCATTATTTTCTTATCTGATTCTGATGACACGCTTTATGGCTCTTATGCCTCTGGTATAAGGTACAACATGCATTAATTCCTTTAATGAAGTAGCTGGCAACATGTGTGTGAAGAATATTGCAATGCCTTTAACCTTTATTTTTTTAGGCGAGGCTGGTCTAATATCTGTATTATCAGATACATCATGTTGAAAATCTTGGAAATGAAAAATATTGTCCTGTGACTAAACTATTAGTTAAATTAAATTGAATTTTTGTACGCAGATTGGGTACGTGATTAGGTATACGAAGTTTAATTAATTGTTGTATTGTCGTATCCACTCTGTATGTATTCAGTCACTCACATGGCACGTTTTCTTTTTTTTTTCTTTTGTTGAAAATTAATGTTACTGTAAAAGTTTTAATATTATAAGTGTTACTTTTATTTTTTTATTGTAAGAAGTTCCATTATCTAGTCGTATGACTGTAATACGAGTGTAGACTAGAGAGTGAAGAGGTTTTCAATTTTCACGTAAATTACAGATTTACAAGCAAAGTGGCGGGTCATGCATCACTTCCGACTTTGATCACGCGCCACAATTCAAATCCTTGTATCTACTAGTTTTTTATAGCTTTATCTGTTTTGTGAGTTAGGTAGTTATTTTGGAAACTTGGATGTGCCAAGTGCCGAAGAAGCTTTTAACTTTATCAGTTTTAAGTTTTGTAAGCACCATTCTATAGGTTGTTCTCTGGATAGAAGAAAGATTTGGACTAACTAATTTAGTTAATTTCTTAACTGACCAATAATGCATGATAACATTGTCAGGTCGATCGCTAAACAAGAAAAAGGTAGATTAATTCTAAGAGCATAAAAGTATGAATCTCTTTTCTCTGTCCTCTTATATCCACAATTAGATTACTTATGGAATGAGTTACCTGTATAGTTTAAGTGAGAGAGTTGTACATAATTAGTTGGTAGGTGGTTTTAGTGTAAAATGATTTGTAGGTACTTAGTTAATTCATTCATGTTGCCTACATTGATTGTATGGTATTTGAACTTGGTTTGTATTCTAATTAGGTACCATCCCTCAGTACTTCCCCCCCCCCCCCCCCCTTTTTGTTTCCTTGACAATTTCACTTCAGTGATGACTTGTAGTTATCATTGAAGTCTATTGCTAAATATCTATTTAGACTAGTACTTAAAGTGGTTGAATGTTTAATTAGGCATTTTGGTTTTATAACCTTTGAATAAGGTCGCCCAACTCTGCCCGGTCCTTCGGGAAATACAAGCCTGATATTAGGTAATGCCACTAAGGTCACTAATACTTTAGCTTGTGTCTTAATAAGTATTAGGTATTTCAAGGCACATGCTTCGAGTAGGTATAGCTTAATAGTCTAACTTAACAATTCACATTATGTTTGTCAGGTGTTAGATTTCCATAATTAATTTTCAAGCTCAAACATTTAAATACACTTTAGTGGTATTTATAGGTATTGTGTTTTATGACAGTCTTTGATATTTTGACAAATAGATACCAGTCATGGTAGGTTGGTATTAAATCTTGTTTCGGTAGGTGTCACTCCCTACAAGTATGAAAGTTCTAATATGGAAGTTATTAGAATTGGTTATCTGGTAATGGAAACTGATAGGGGTACCTATAGGATTATATCATATACCTACTTATTTATTTTGATTTGTTGAACAATGATTGAATAGTATCAAATTATCGGTCAATCTGCCTAACATTTTCCCATCTATGTTGGCGTCAGTATCAGTATAAAACAATAGTTTTTACTGAGAATTTTGTCATTTTCCGCCACTGAAATATGGTGAAATTTTCACTGCCCTAGAAGGGGTTAATTAACAGTTTTAGGTTCAGATTGAAATTGAATTTACTATTTTGTTTGGTTTATCAATCAATATTTCCATAAATTCTTTGTAGGTCAGTAATGTATTTTAATTAATCTCAGTACCTATTTACTAACTGTAATGGTATTGAGAAGTTAAGACATTGAATTTGATAGCTGTTATCAAATAGTTGTATATTGTATCTTTGTACCCGCAGTCAATAACAGCGTGTAACTGTTTTGTCAGCATTTGGTTGGTGCATTCCAGTGTCAGTCTTGTTGAATTGTTATTTTGGAATGTAGATATAAGCCAGGTTATTGTTGAGGTTTGCCACAAATATTCATTTTTGTTTTCAATATTGATTGATTCCTGTTATTGACCCGGTTGTATGATGTTTTAATTTGTTATTTACTGTAATAAATCACCTCCTTTTGTGCTTGTTTTACATTTTCTCAATAGAATCTTATTGAGGAGGGCTGGTAAGTTTCCTCTATTATCTTAAGAGTGATTCTCTTGTGGTTTTAATATTATTTGATTAATTGTTATTGTTTGTGGCTATAAGATTGTATACTCAAGTTTGTTATGTATCAGAATCTGTTTGTTTACCAAATATAATAAATTAAAATTCATGTCAATTAGAGATGATATTACTTTTGTTCTGGTTTTATTTGGTGGTTGTGAATATTGGCAGGTGTTTTGTTGCATCAGCCAAATCAGTCAACAACATGTGTTTTTCTTAATGTTCTTCATTAGCATGGGTCAGTCATTGCTTTCCCTATGGTAGTGGTAACCAGTCCAACTTGCTTCTGGAATATCTCAAACCCTTGTTCCCTCAGTTTAGAGAAATCTGGCAGTAGGTTTAAAGAATTTTATTCTCATAAGAACTTAAATTCGCTTCAAATGTTCAGAAACAGTTCGCTTAAAATGAGATACAAAGTGCTTACATCTACGTAAAATAAATTATCATATTTGCCTCTGGGGTGTTGGTGACGTTATAGGGTACATACATGTTTCTTGAGTTTTTTCTTAAATATAATTTATACTATCACACTTCTTTAAATCTTCCGGTAAATTGTTGAACAGCCGTGCTCCCTCAACTAATATTGTTTTTTTGCCATAATTAGTCCGCGCCCGTGCTGTCATTAGTTGAAACTTGTTTTTACTTCTTGTGTTGTATGTTGTTGTCTTTTTATGTAGTTGTATGTTTGATTGTACGGAATTTGTGGTGATTATTTTTATGAGAATGCAGGTGTAATATGTGTAAAGTTGTGTGAGATTTAGTAAATTAGTTTTTTCGTATAATTTTTTTGTTGGATATATCCAACAAAAAAATTAGAAAAAAGTACTAAAAAGTACTAGTTAAAGTACTAGTAGTAGTAGTAGTAGTAGTTAGTAGTAGTTAAAGTACTATTTCATTATAACTATTTATAAATAGTTATAATGAAATAGTACTTTGATAATTTTGTTTTGTAATCTTTGTAGTGAGTTTAGATTCGATTTAGCGGCTGATCCCCACATTTCAATTAGATATTCAATGTTTGATTTTACTAAGGAGTTATATATAATTAGTCGCACTTTTATCGGAATACAGTTTATAACTTTTCGTAACGCTCCTAATAGCGACGTTAATTTTGCTTTGACATGATCGATGTGCAGCTTCCAAGTAAGGCTTATAAATAACATTACGAGTAAATACTAGTATGGAATAGTACTTTGTATTTGTTTGATCCATTTCAGTTAAGTAGATATCTAAAATTAAAATCAAAAATTGCCATAGTTATCTGAGGCATTTGTCATCAGCCAATGTGTCACACAATCATGTTAACACAGTATCTTGTACTTAGTGTTTGAATGTATTAGTGTAAAATTTACACAATTTTGCTTTATTATAATTTATACAACCAACTTCCAAAAACAACACTACAAAGTGAAAAATAACTTTAATTTCGGAAGTCGGTGTCTAGTTAAATGTATTTTCGTTTTGAGCCACCGACTTCCGAAATTAAAGTAAAACGGGCGATCGAGGCGAGGGTCGTGCTGTGCGATTATCGCTTTAAAGGTGAGCATGCGGAAGTTTGGTCGATAGTACATCATCGTGATAATCAACGGCAAGTCCCGTGGGTATGGCAATAGGACATACTTACTGAAAAAACAAAACCGAACCCACATTAATATTCTGAGCCAGCAGGACCGACGGACTGGTGGGCGAGGTGACTGTGACCGTGGCTTCAGAAGAGTGCTGTAAAAATAAAAGCATATAGGGTTGCAGGTTGTGAAAATAAAGCCCCCGTTGAACTTGATGACAATTTATTGGCAACTTTAACTTAAATTATGTTACACGTTACAATAATTGATTTACCATGTGGCAACCCTAAGTGAAGGTATGAAAGGGACTGCGGGGCTATCGCCAATCAGACCTTCACTAGCTGTCTAGTTCCTGAAGACTGCGGGGCTATCGAACAGGAACCAGGCTTACTTAGGAAACAGAGAAGGCTGCGGGGCTACCGAACTCTGAACCTCTAGCTAGTGAATGACTAATTGTTCTTTTTTTTTTTAATTGGCATCTCGTAGTGTGACCATGAGAGGTCTCGACTACTTAACCAGACTTTCCTGTGGGTGCCTTTAAGCGAGCTCAAAAGCGTCTGACAGCTCTGCTTATAAAGGCGGACAGTTGGCATGTGTGTGTACAATATCTACACGTAGCCGTCTGCAGTTGTTATCTTAGAGTCTATGAAGCCGCTCATCGTAGTGCTTTGCATAAATTACACTAGATGGCGCTGTATGTTTGTTACAAGCATCTTTATTTTATTTTTTTTCTTTTGGCTTCGCACGGTTTGTGCATTTAGCCAATGTCACGTTTAGTACAAGCTTCTTTTAAATATCTTTTAGGTATTTACTTTAAAGATATAAGAAAACGAAGGTAGGTGATTTCTGTAATTCTGTACTAACTACATACTTATTACTACAAACTGCATTACAAAACTTACTTGGTACATCATACCGTAGGTGACGGTCACCAACGGCGACGCCTTCGCCGCCTAACAGAACGAGTACGCGCTCTTCGGTCCGCGTAATTTCGCGCACGTTTTCAACGCCCCCACCAGTCCTACGCCGGGCAGCAGCGCGTTCCGCGGCTTTTTTTTAAATCGCGCTTTTCTTGTCGCTCCAATACTATTTGCATTACAAAGTAGGAATAATCAGTTTGCCATATTATTAAGTTCTTGTGAAAGAGAAATAACATGACCATTCATTATTATCTATTGCAGCTTTGCAGCACCTACATTCCTACTACACTACGCGAGGGATGCGCTGTGGTAGCCCGCGAAATTCATTTTTTTTTTGGGTTTTTTGCAATTCGCAGGTCCGTGTCAGGTTGTATCTTGATTAAAATATGATACGCGGCAATAAAACATATTTATTTATATAATTTTAACTAAGTTAGATTTCGTGCAGATTCATCGAACGAACGAAATGTAACGACTCTGCACGAAATCTAACTTAGATATAGAGATATATTGATGATTTTTGTGATTAAAATTATGTAAATATATATGTTTTATTCCCGCGTATCCTAGAAATTGCATAAAACGCAAGAAAATTTGAATTTCACGGGCTACCACAGCGGAGCCTCCTTAATATGGCCTCTGTCTACGGTAAACAACGTCACGGTCAGTGGCTCAGCGTCGCTGAGAGCCCGTCGACAGAGTCCTGTAGTTTTAGCTAAACACTTACCCTGATCCACTGTGTTTTACTTTTTGTGGCCCCTAAACTATTGATTCTTGGAATCACTCGCTCCCAGAACTGATTAAGTTTCCTTCTGGCACATGCCGTTTTTAGGTGGCCTCGTGCCAGTGAGGGGTCCTCCTCCATGTAGTCTGTCAAGGCTACTAGTTGGGCCTCGGTAGCTTGGAGACAGCGGGTTGCGAATGAGCTACAAAAAACAAATATTAGGTTAAGGAAGATGCGCTGTGGTAGCTCGCGAAATTCAAATTTTCTTGCGTTATATGCAATTTTTAGGTCCGTGTCAGGTTGTATCTTGATCAAAATATGATACGCGGAAATAAAACATAATATGTATTTACATAATTTTAATCATAAAAATCATCAATACATCTCTCTAAGTTGGATTTCGTGCAGATTCGTCGAACGAACGAAATCTAACGACTCTGCAAGAAATCCAACTGAGAGAGATGTATTGATGATTTTTATGATTATGCTTTATTCCCGCGTATCATATTAAACTACTTGACCGTCACTGGAAGCTTTATTATGAGATGGCATTTCCGTTTCCCGTCGATTTCTTTCCAGTTTTCGTACTTTTATCCCCTCTATACTTCCGGCTCAGTGGCGCCACCTGGTGGTTGCGGGTAGTTTTATAGTTCTTGTAAAGTGTCACGCCATTTTGTTCATTGGCTTTTTATTCTCCGTCGAAGCAACTTGTGCGCAGTGACAGCGTCCGCGACAGTTGCAGAATACGTAAAAGTGAATATTAAGTGAATACATTTTTTATAAATTAAGTAAAAAAGTGTTAAGTGTTCTTCAAAGAGGATAAGTCTTGGACCGTAAGTACCCTCTTTTAGAGGTAACACTTTTTGTTAATTCGTACGTGATCAAAGTTTTTAACGGGTTATCCGTTCGGATCACTACTGTAATTTTTTACCAGTAAATTTTCGTAATCAAAAGTTGAATTGTAACTGTGTAAAGTGTTATAAATCCATTGCATGAGATCTAACGTAATTCGTTTGCAGTGATGGAGAGTAATAATCCCAACTCTGATACCCAGCCACAAGCTGTGGCTGGTCCGAGTGGACTAAATCGCAAGCGAGACCGAAGTAGCAGTAGCAGCAGCAGTAGTGCTTCAAGTGTTAGTTCTTCAAGTACGTCTACTCCGGGCAGCAAAAAAGTGCGGTCTAACCACGGCCGCCGCCGCCATAAGAAAAGGAAACGTGCTCGACGTTCCAGTCATATGATGGACAAGCTTTTTAAGGAAATAGGTGAGCTTCGCAAACAAATTAATACTACAAGTAACATTGATACAGCTTGTTATGATAACGCTTCTGTTTGTTCTGAAATTAGTGGTCAACTTTACGAACAAATTAGTGATGAGGATTGTTCAAATCAAGAACATCAAAATACAAGTTTAGATTTCACTTTTGACATTGATACTAAGCTTAAGGAACCATTAGTTCCAAAAACCCCCGATAGTTTTTTTGAAGAAGTTGGTAGATATCCAGCGTTTTGGTAGTACTTCTTGGTCAGAAGTGAGATACACCGATACGCAAAAATTGTATAATCATACTCCTGGCTTTATAGACCTGGAAACAAATGAGGAGGTTAAAGCATATGACACCTTGCGTCATCTGGCACATGCCGATAAATCCTATGCAGCCTTAACCTACTGCATATTAAAACAAAGACAATCATTGCAGGAAGGTATTCGTAATCTTCTTTCATGGGCAAAAAATACAGAATGGATCAATTTTGACAATTTAAATGGGAAGATTGACGAAGTATTTCAGAAGGGCGAATTTCACAAAATATCCTCAGACCTTTTGCAATCAGCCTGCGGCCATAGAGCCGAATGTATTGAAATGCGTAGAGAAACTATAACGAGTCAAGTTAGAGATCCACTAGTGAAAGCATTCCTGAATAAAATACCTCCTTCAAGTACTTACTTATTTAATGCTGAGCCTTTTACCTCTACTCTAGAGAAGGCTGGCGGGGTCCGTAAGGCTTTTTGGCCCCCAAAAACTGAGAGGTCTTCACAAAAGCCATACCAACCTAGTAGCCGCCCCTCGCGGGGGCAAGGCGCACGAAAACCGACAGTTCCATCGCGTGGAACTCAATTTAGCGAACCAGGATCGCATATGCATACCTGTCATAACCCACCCTCGCGGGGTGAATGCCATGGTCGGTGCCAACATATACATCACTCTTTCAGAGGTAACTCCTCGAGTAATCAAGGTGATCACTTCACTACTAGAAGTTCATTTCGAAACCGTGGCTCGCGGCCCGAACGTGGAAGTACACGAGGACGTGCAAACTCCTCAAAAGGTTCCAGGGGGAAAAGGTATAAACAATGACATGACACCGTTTCGGGCGGGTCGGTTGATACACTACCAAACACAATGGGCGGAAATGGGAGCAACAGAAATAGTTCTAAAACTAATTCAAGGGTATCGCATACCTTTCTTTCAAAAGCCCCCACTTGGTCTATCCAGATGTAACGAAGGGGCCTTTTCAAACTCCTGTTTCAGAACAAATGTCTTCAATTGTAGACAAAATGAAACGGCAGGGAATTCTAAAGAAAGCGCTACCCTCACCAAGCTTCATTTCCCCTTTATTTCTGGTCCCAAAATCGGACGGATCTGCCCGTCCCATATTCAATCTAAAATCACTAAACGAATATGTGATGACCGAGCCGTTTCATTTAATAAATATGTACCGCATTCCGGACTTTCTACAATCTCACGACTGGATGTGCAAGATAGATTTGTCCCAAGCATATTTTCATCTAAGCGTAAACAAATCGCACAGACGCTTTCTGCGCCTAATATACAACCAGGAGTTGTTAGAAATGACTTGTCTACCATTCGGTCTGAGCACTGCTCCAAAAACCTTTTCCATGCTCACAAACTGGGTGGCCCAAACATTGCGGGAAAAATGGAACATGAGGATCCTGGTATACCTGGACGATTATTTGCTAGTACACCAGAATGTTCACACGCTTCGCGAGCATGTCAAAATAACTGTACAAATATTACAAAAACTGGGGTGGCAAATAAATTTCGACAAATCTGTTCTTTCTCCTCAAAAGAGTATAATTTATTTAGGGATACTATGGAAACCATGGGAAAATCAAAAAATCCTACCAAAAGAAAAGGCTCAGGGCATCATCACAAAGATAAATCAGGCTGTCGAACAAGAGCAGTTAACTCTGAAGGAGTTACAGAAAATAGTAGGACTTTTAAATTTTGCCAGTTTTGTTGTTCCACGGGGTCGGCTCAATCATCGACAGTTAGTCATTTTCATGAATTCACTGCCAGTCCTGCCACCAAAGACCTACCCACTACCACAAGGTGTCTTAGAGGAACTAAGTTGGTGGGCCCAAAATTGTCAAAGGTCAACACCTCTTCAGTACCCTCCTCCAATAAATTTTCTGGCTACAGATGCATCGGATCAAGCGTGGGGGGCACAACTGAACAATATGGCTTTGTCAGGAACTTGGTCGCAAGAAGAGAAAACGTTGCATTGCAATCAAAAAGAAATGCTAGCAATATTATACGCTCTTCAGAACCAAGTTCATTGGCTTCATCAAAGTTCGCTCCTCATTCAAAGCGACAACAGAACTGCGGTCACATACCTACGAAAGGAAGGAGGTACAAGGACATTATCCCTGTTGGAAATAACCTATCGAATTCTGAATTTGTTAGACCAACATCAGATACACTTCAGCATACACTACATTCCGGGCAAATACAACAATCATGCGGACCACTTATCACGCCTTCGCCAACCTCCAGAATGGCACTTACTACCGACTTGTGTAGAAATAGTGTTTGCAAAATGGGGAACCCCAATGATAGATCTATTTGCCTCGGCGACTGCTCACGTAGTGTACAATTATGTGTCTCTAGATCTAAAAGATCCTCAAGCTCTGTTCCACGATGCCTTCAGTGTCCCGTGGAATTACCAGCTCGCATGGATATTTCCTCCACCATTCCTAGTCCCCAAAGTCCTGTCTCACTTAAACCAGTCGACAGGAATATTCCTAATAGTAGTACCTCGATGGGAGAGGGTATTCTGGCGTGCGGATCTCAAAGCCCGAGCGCTTGCGGCTCCATTAACTCTGAGAAACCTACAGAGATACCTAATAGACACGTCGACGGGCCTCTCACCACCGAAGGTCGAGAACATCGTCCTCGAAGTTTGGAAATGTGGGGGTGGTCCGACACGATAAAGACATGGAACGCTCAACAACTATCACTGCTTAAAAATTCTTGGCGAAAATCGACTCTAAAAACCTATGCGGTAGCTTGGAAGCGCTGGGCGTCGTGGTGTCTAAATAAAAACCTTGACTTAATTAATCCCCCTGGTTCACAATTAGCGCAGTTTTTATGTGATTTATATTTAATTGATAAGTTGTCGTATAATTCAATACTTTTACATAAATCAGTAATATCTACACTAGGTAATGCTGAAAATTCAAGTCGGTTAAGTTCACACGTTTTAGTAAGACATGTTTTAAAATCAATTGCCCTAAAAAATCCAAAGGTCACTAAGCCTCCAATTTGGGATGTTGGTAAATAAATTTCATTTTTGACTAATTACACAATTGATTCAAATAACCTATTTCAAACGTCACGTCATACTGCAATTTTACTGTTGCTTTGCTCTGGTAGGCGAATACACGATTTAACTCTGCTTAGTATTGATCCTAATCATTGCATAAGATTTGATAACTGTATAATATTATGGCCCCGGTTTGGCTCCAAAACTGACAGCAGTAATTATAGGCAATCCGGCTGGAAATTGCTTTTAAATACCGATAGTTCTAATCTTGACCCTATATTCTGGATAGAAAGAACTATAGCATTATTAAACGACAGACGTAATACGGCAAAGTCAACTAATTTATTTATGACGGTAAGTGGTGTGGCTAAACCTGCTTCACGTACAGTCATTGCAGGGTGGGTAAAGACCCTGTTTAGGGAAGCTGGCATTGCAGCCACTCCTGGTAGCACCCGGTCTGCTGTAGCCTCCAAAAGCTGGTTTCAAAATCATTCCCTCGACGAAATCTTGGCTCGTGGAAATTGGCGATCAGCCAATACATTTCAAAAGTTTTATAGACGAGAAATAATGAGAAGTACTGATTCACAAAACGTGACACAATTGTTCAATCCAATCGATTAATGTTGCTGAATAAATATTTTGTTTACCTAGATTAGATATTCTTAAATTGGCTGTTAATAATTAGAATTTATGATTTTTCATATTTACAATCTTATATTTGTAAACTAAAGTACACTTACCTAGGTACTTTAATTGAATTGCTTTATGTATACATTTATTTAAATAAATGCATACCTACTTATTAATTATACTTTTGTTTAATTTCATACTTTATCACATTGGCCTATAGTTTATACTTCCAAGTATATAAATCAAAGTGGCGTCACCAGGCGATAACAAACAGATCTCATAATAAAGCTTCCAGTGACGGTCAAGTAGTTTAATAGCAGCGTTTTACCTGAAATAAAACGCATATTAAAATACTTACCTCACTGGAAGCTTTCACTTTATTTCTGCCTGGTTATATGAGACAATGAACAAAATGGCGTGACACTTTACAAGAACTATAAAACTACCCGCAACCACCAGGTGGCGCCACTGAGCCGGAAGTATAGAGGGGATAAAAGTACGAAAACTGGAAAGAAATCGACGGGAAACGGAAATGCCATCTCATAATAAAGCTTCCAGTGAGGTAAGTATTTTAATATGCGTTTTATTTCAGGTAAAACGCTGCTATTTTGATCAAGATACAACCTGAAACAAAAATATAATTAAAATCTCGATTATGATTGTAAATGTAATTTGATCAATACCTAGCATCCGTGGGATGACACTGACAGCTCACTCCACGCAAGTTTTCACGGTAAGATTTTTACAGAATCGACCAGCTTACTTTTATTCCATGTCCGGAGTGAACGCGTCCTTGTCGTACTGACGACAAAAAGTGTATTTCAATTTCTTTCTTTTTTCTAACCTGCAAATAACAGAATATTAGCATTTTTTTAAATAGTTTGAACTCCACGTTTTTCGATTATAATTTAATCGATATTCCATTTTATCGTAACCTAAACTTAATTTTTGGATTTCTCATTTTTCAGATGGTAAATTGGGTTGATTTTTTGCATTTGGAAATAGAAAAATATAACCCTTTTTTAACCGACTTAAAAAAAAGGAGGAGGTTCTCAATTCGGTTGTATGTTTTTGATTTTTTTTTATGTTTGTTACCTCCGAACTCCGTCAATTATAAACCGATTTGGAAAATTCTTTTTTTATTTGAAAGGATATACTTCCAGATTGGTCCCTTTTTTATCAAAATCCAGTTTTGATGATGGGATCCATGAGGAATTGAGGGAACTCCTCAAAAATTATAGGCATACATGTAGGTGGGTGGTGTGTGGATGACCGAAATAAAAATCTTTTTTATTTCGGTCATCCACAGACATCCACAAATTTGAAACTCCTTTTTTAATTTTTAAAACACTTCTTTTACATAAACTATGTCTTACTTGACTCCTCTCCTAGCTCGCTCGCCCTCTTCCTTCCGTCCTCCCTCCCTAAATATTCTCCCATTCACTCATGGCTGCATTCATACTTCAACTTATTTTTTAAATTATGATGCGTTCAGAATTAACATCCTACATACCTACATATAGCGATTTTGGTATTTTCATCAACAAATCAAGCATCTGCATTCAGAAAGTATCATCTGGTGAAGTTGAACTGATGAAGAAGACCACAGATGGCCACGGGAACTTCTCAACGATAATTGTGAATCGAACGAGCTTACCTGTTAAGCAAAGTCTTGATTCTAATTTTATGAACGGCGATCTGAAATATAATTGGTTAAACAGAGTAGTATTTCTAATACACACGTCTATTATCGCGATTTTTAGGAATAAAATATATAAATATTTTTTTAAAATATGATTATTTAATCTTATGTAGCAACACAGAACGTCACTTATTTTAGAGATCCTTAAGGTAACAAGCTCTGTTTTCTGTACAGAGTGGTTCTATATACCTACTTAAATTCAGTAGGTTTTCCTGAAAGGATAAGTGAATAAAGTAGGTAGACTAATTATTGCCGCTTTGGGCTGTTAGGTGGCGGGTGGGTAATTATATTTCAGATCGCCGTTCATAAAATTAGAATCAAGACTTCGCTTAACAGGTAAGCTCGTTTGATTCACAATTTTACTTCACGGCGATCTGAAATATAATTGGTTAAACAGAGTAGATGTTTAGAGTTGTCTGCAATAATTCAGTTAGTTAATAAATTATCTGGTTATAAGTATACTAGTTTATTAAGTAAGTAGGTACTTATATTTTCCTTCAATTAGCCTTGCTTATAGCAAAGAAACATTATCAGCAGCAAGTCTTATTAATCCACATTATTTTCTCAATTGATGTCAGCTCTAGGTTGAGCTGCTGTATGTACTGTGAGAGTTGAAGTATTTATATCACTCTCACTAACCACATCTTACAGTTATAAAAACCATTAAGTCAGTCTCCGCAGAGGTCCACATAGTGGACATTAGGGCCAAAAGGGCAGCCGACTTCTTTGTAGGGTCTCCTAGTTTGTTCTGTATAATCCGATCAGGAACATATTGTGATATTGAATTGTAAGTTTAGAAAGTTTCCATAAATGAGAATAGCAGTTGTTTGTCTCCGTAAACGTAAACGGTCACTGTCTTATTTGAGATGCAGTGTAGAACTGCAGTTCGTGACTTTGCAATAAGCTGTGTTGATTATGTTGAATTGCGCATTATACAGAGTGGATACGACAATACGACAATAAATGAAAATAAGAGCAGAACTAATGTATAGCAGTTTATAGGAATTATCAAATAAATCCTAACATTGAAATTAAAAAAGTGACTTTTTCTAACAAATTTAAATAGCTTAAAAATTTAAACAAAATAGATCACCATTTTTAAATATTTAAACACAGCTGGCGACTGGGGCACTGACCGACCCAACACACCATTGTTTGTGACGATTTTTTGCAAGTTTGGGTTGTTATTGTTTCGGCGAGAAAGCGACGTAGAAATAAAGGAACTATCGTCTACATACGTATCTCTTTCGCACATTCAAAATTTTCTATTGACAAGAGTGAGTACTCGTAGATGTAACTTCCGTATGCATTATTTTCTTATCTGATTCTGATGACACGCTTTATGGCTCTTATGCCTCTGGTATAAGGTACAACATGCATTAATTCCTTTAATGAAGTAGCTGGCAACATGTGTGTGAAGAATATTGCAATGCCTTTAACCTTTATTTTTTTAGGCGAGGCTGGTCTAATATCTGTATTATCAGATACATCATGTTGAAAATCTTGGAAATGAAAAATATTGTCCTGTGACTAAACTATTAGTTAAATTAAATTGAATTTTTGTACGCAGATTGGGTACGTGATTAGGTATACGAAGTTTAATTAATTGTTGTATTGTCGTATCCACTCTGTATGTATTCAGTCACTCACATGGCACGTTTTCTTTTTTTTTTCTTTTGTTGAAAATTAATGTTACTGTAAAAGTTTTAATATTATAAGTGTTACTTTTATTTTTTTATTGTAAGAAGTTCCATTATCTAGTCGTATGACTGTAATACGAGTGTAGACTAGAGAGTGAAGAGGTTTTCAATTTTCACGTAAATTACAGATTTACAAGCAAAGTGGCGGGTCATGCATCACTTCCGACTTTGATCACGCGCCACAATTCAAATCCTTGTATCTACTAGTTTTTTATAGCTTTATCTGTTTTGTGAGTTAGGTAGTTATTTTGGAAACTTGGATGTGCCAAGTGCCGAAGAAGCTTTTAACTTTATCAGTTTTAAGTTTTGTAAGCACCATTCTATAGGTTGTTCTCTGGATAGAAGAAAGATTTGGACTAACTAATTTAGTTAATTTCTTAACTGACCAATAATGCATGATAACATTGTCAGGTCGATCGCTAAACAAGAAAAAGGTAGATTAATTCTAAGAGCATAAAAGTATGAATCTCTTTTCTCTGTCCTCTTATATCCACAATTAGATTACTTATGGAATGAGTTACCTGTATAGTTTAAGTGAGAGAGTTGTACATAATTAGTTGGTAGGTGGTTTTAGTGTAAAATGATTTGTAGGTACTTAGTTAATTCATTCATGTTGCCTACATTGATTGTATGGTATTTGAACTTGGTTTGTATTCTAATTAGGTACCATCCCTCAGTACTTCCCCCCCCCCCCCCCCCTTTTTGTTTCCTTGACAATTTCACTTCAGTGATGACTTGTAGTTATCATTGAAGTCTATTGCTAAATATCTATTTAGACTAGTACTTAAAGTGGTTGAATGTTTAATTAGGCATTTTGGTTTTATAACCTTTGAATAAGGTCGCCCAACTCTGCCCGGTCCTTCGGGAAATACAAGCCTGATATTAGGTAATGCCACTAAGGTCACTAATACTTTAGCTTGTGTCTTAATAAGTATTAGGTATTTCAAGGCACATGCTTCGAGTAGGTATAGCTTAATAGTCTAACTTAACAATTCACATTATGTTTGTCAGGTGTTAGATTTCCATAATTAATTTTCAAGCTCAAACATTTAAATACACTTTAGTGGTATTTATAGGTATTGTGTTTTATGACAGTCTTTGATATTTTGACAAATAGATACCAGTCATGGTAGGTTGGTATTAAATCTTGTTTCGGTAGGTGTCACTCCCTACAAGTATGAAAGTTCTAATATGGAAGTTATTAGAATTGGTTATCTGGTAATGGAAACTGATAGGGGTACCTATAGGATTATATCATATACCTACTTATTTATTTTGATTTGTTGAACAATGATTGAATAGTATCAAATTATCGGTCAATCTGCCTAACATTTTCCCATCTATGTTGGCGTCAGTATCAGTATAAAACAATAGTTTTTACTGAGAATTTTGTCATTTTCCGCCACTGAAATATGGTGAAATTTTCACTGCCCTAGAAGGGGTTAATTAACAGTTTTAGGTTCAGATTGAAATTGAATTTACTATTTTGTTTGGTTTATCAATCAATATTTCCATAAATTCTTTGTAGGTCAGTAATGTATTTTAATTAATCTCAGTACCTATTTACTAACTGTAATGGTATTGAGAAGTTAAGACATTGAATTTGATAGCTGTTATCAAATAGTTGTATATTGTATCTTTGTACCCGCAGTCAATAACAGCGTGTAACTGTTTTGTCAGCATTTGGTTGGTGCATTCCAGTGTCAGTCTTGTTGAATTGTTATTTTGGAATGTAGATATAAGCCAGGTTATTGTTGAGGTTTGCCACAAATATTCATTTTTGTTTTCAATATTGATTGATTCCTGTTATTGACCCGGTTGTATGATGTTTTAATTTGTTATTTACTGTAATAAATCACCTCCTTTTGTGCTTGTTTTACATTTTCTCAATAGAATCTTATTGAGGAGGGCTGGTAAGTTTCCTCTATTATCTTAAGAGTGATTCTCTTGTGGTTTTAATATTATTTGATTAATTGTTATTGTTTGTGGCTATAAGATTGTATACTCAAGTTTGTTATGTATCAGAATCTGTTTGTTTACCAAATATAATAAATTAAAATTCATGTCAATTAGAGATGATATTACTTTTGTTCTGGTTTTATTTGGTGGTTGTGAATATTGGCAGGTGTTTTGTTGCATCAGCCAAATCAGTCAACAACATGTGTTTTTCTTAATGTTCTTCATTAGCATGGGTCAGTCATTGCTTTCCCTATGGTAGTGGTAACCAGTCCAACTTGCTTCTGGAATATCTCAAACCCTTGTTCCCTCAGTTTAGAGAAATCTGGCAGTAGGTTTAAAGAATTTTATTCTCATAAGAACTTAAATTCGCTTCAAATGTTCAGAAACAGTTCGCTTAAAATGAGATACAAAGTGCTTACATCTACGTAAAATAAATTATCATATTTGCCTCTGGGGTGTTGGTGACGTTATAGGGTACATACATGTTTCTTGAGTTTTTTCTTAAATATAATTTATACTATCACACTTCTTTAAATCTTCCGGTAAATTGTTGAACAGCCGTGCTCCCTCAACTAATATTGTTTTTTTGCCATAATTAGTCCGCGCCCGTGCTGTCATTAGTTGAAACTTGTTTTTACTTCTTGTGTTGTATGTTGTTGTCTTTTTATGTAGTTGTATGTTTGATTGTACGGAATTTGTGGTGATTATTTTTATGAGAATGCAGGTGTAATATGTGTAAAGTTGTGTGAGATTTAGTAAATTAGTTTTTTCGTATAATTT
The DNA here is from genome assembly GCA_946251885.1 of Cosmia pyralina. Lineage (NCBI taxonomy): Eukaryota > Metazoa > Arthropoda > Insecta > Lepidoptera > Noctuidae > Cosmia > Cosmia pyralina. Next base: position 16,220,801 of record OX276369.1, on the reverse strand, counting down.
TTTTGTTGGATATATCCAACAAAAAAATTAGAAAAAAGTACTAAAAAGTACTAGTTAAAGTACTAGTAGTAGTAGTAGTAGTAGTTAGTAGTAGTTAAAGTACTATTTCATTATAACTATTTATAAATAGTTATAATGAAATAGTACTTTGATAATTTTGTTTTGTAATCTTTGTAGTGAGTTTAGATTCGATTTAGCGGCTGATCCCCACATTTCAATTAGATATTCAATGTTTGATTTTACTAAGGAGTTATATATAATTAGTCGCACTTTTATCGGAATACAGTTTATAACTTTTCGTAACGCTCCTAATAGCGACGTTAATTTTGCTTTGACATGATCGATGTGCAGCTTCCAAGTAAGGCTTATAAATAACATTACGAGTAAATACTAGTATGGAATAGTACTTTGTATTTGTTTGATCCATTTCAGTTAAGTAGATATCTAAAATTAAAATCAAAAATTGCCATAGTTATCTGAGGCATTTGTCATCAGCCAATGTGTCACACAATCATGTTAACACAGTATCTTGTACTTAGTGTTTGAATGTATTAGTGTAAAATTTACACAATTTTGCTTTATTATAATTTATACAACCAACTTCCAAAAACAACACTACAAAGTGAAAAATAACTTTAATTTCGGAAGTCGGTGTCTAGTTAAATGTATTTTCGTTTTGAGCCACCGACTTCCGAAATTAAAGTTATTTTTCACTTTGTAGTGTTGTTTTTGGAAGTTGGTTGTATTTTTTTGTAAAAAAGTTTTTATTTTTCACTTTTTAGTTGTGTACCTACCCCACACAAATTCTAATACCACTACCTGCAAAACAAACTAGAACATCGTCCATATAAAAGTGGGGAAAAAACTTTTTTACAAAAAAATACAACCAACTTCCAAAAACAACACTACAAAGTGAAAAATAACTTTAATTTCGGAAGTCGGTGTCTGATTAAATGTATTTTCGTTTTTACCACCGACTTCCGAAATTAAAGTTATTTTTCACTTTGTAGTGTTGTTTTTGGAAGTCGGTTGTATTTTTTTGTAAAAAAGTTTTTATTTTTCACTTTTTAGTGTGTCTGTTTATAATTTGTATAAGTTACAATAATCTAATGTCAATTGCTCATCACATGTTACAAAATATTGCTTTTCCCGTTGCTGGGACGTTAATTGTTGAGGAGTTCTGCTGGTAAGAACCAGGAGAACTCCTCAACAACCACTCACCACACGCATTGTGTGACGAGCGGAAATTGCTTAGCAACCATATTACGAGTAAAGTAATCGAATCGCAACCCGTGAAATATTTATCATTGAGTAGTTCCGGTAGCCATCTGTGGTCTTCATCATCAGTTCCACTTCACCAAGTGGTGCTTTCCGAGAGCAAATGCACGAGCTACTATAAAAAATACCCAAATCGCTATAGGTGTGCCTATAATATTTGAAGTGTTCCTTCGATTTCTCCAGGATCCCATCATCAGAACTGGATTTTGACAATAATGGGACCATTTGGGAAGTATACCCTTTCCAACAAAAAAATATTTTTTCAAATCGGTTGGCAAGCGACGGAGTTATGCGCGAACAAACATAAAAAAAAAAAAATACAAACATCCGAATTGAGAACCTCCTCCTTTTTTGGAAGTCGGTTAAAAATACGTATTATTGAAGCTAACTCAAAAACTACCAAAGCAAAGTTAATCAATTTTATATGGGACCAACTGAGATGTATACCCTCTCGAATAAAACAAAAATATCCAAATCGGTCCAGCCATCTTCGAGTAATCGGGAAACATACATAAAAAAAAAAATAAAAAAAAAGGTTCCAACGAATTGAGAACCTCCTCCTTTTTGAAGTCGGTTAAAAATAGATGTTGTTTATCTATTTGTGTCGGGATAGTTTTTTTTTTTTTGGCAATTGAGCCCCGATGTCGACTATTCTGCCAGTGTCACGTTTGGACAGCAGCGCAGAGAGGCGGGCCGTCTACTATGTACTTTGTGGTAGATCTAGTTGTTAGTCGCTAAAAAAAAAAAAAAACGAGGACAAAGGTTAAGGACAACAAATAATCTAGATTACAATCATATATAAAATAGCACAAAAAAAAAATACAATACATATTTACATAATTATTACGCACACCAGCTACAATCTAATATCATTTTCATTTAAAAAAATAGTTAAAATTTTAATATTTTTGGGAGAGAAGTGGGATAAAAGGCAATGGAAGTTAGTTGGAAGAGGAATGTTACATTTGGAAATTTTTCGATAAAGGTTGAAGGATTTGGTATTCAAGGAGCAGGAGAAAAATATATGATCCAAAGTACCTTCCGCAAGACCACATTCGCACTGGGAGCTGTCCCTAACATGAATCTTATTCAAAAACACTGGGCTACAACAATGTCCGAGTCTTAATCTGCAAAGCGTCGAAACAGTTTTTTTGGACAATTTCGGATATTTAAAGAACCAAGGTTTCCGCTGGATGTCGTGCTGTATAGCTGCGTAGTAGACTCCCTTGGCTTTTGAGGTCTTATTCCACGTTTAGTGCTTAGTTAGGGCACTGAGTATCTTGTACATGTTGATTTGTTTTAATTAGGTATATTTGTTTGTTAAAATTGGCAACTGGGCAGCATAGCCATAACCAGAAATATGTTAGCATTTGTTGCAGGCATGTGTGACAACTAGCTGATAAAAGATAATCTGTCAGGGCAAGGTGACCATAATATCCCCCTCGATGCGAGAGCTAGATAACATAGTGTTGTGATAGCTTGCTATGAGCGTCTCATGCTAAGCATGTGTACACTATGGCAAATGTGTACCAGCTAGAAACATAGAATTAATGTTGGTAAGAGTATCTCGTACTCGCTGGTAACAGTCCGGTTGGCAGGGTGGGATCCCTCCCCACTGGGGAAGTATGCTTTTACAACACAGACAATGTGCAGGGTTGAGCAAAGCTGTCTCGCAGCCTTCATGCTCATAAATTTAAAATATATCAAAGCACCTTTTTGCATTTCCCTAACCTAGTTCATAGAAATGGGACTCACCTGTTATAACGGGTACATACTAGCGTTAGCTGTATAGCATCGCTATGGGCATCACATACTTGCCACACTGGTAACTTCTCATCCAGCTAGTAACATGATAGTAATGTTACTGACGGCATCTCGTGCGCACTGGAGAGGTACTGCTGACGGGTACCTACCAGTGCTTGTTATGTAGAATAACATCGCTAAGGACATCTCGTGCCCCACTGGTAGCTTCTCATCCAGCTAGTAACGTCGAAGTAACGTTACTGAGGGCATCGCGTGCACACTGGAGAGGCAATGCTTTAACAAGTTTGCATCATACATGCAATATGCAGTGTTATTGACCACCATAGTGCTATTTCAAAGCACTGTCAGTATCACGTACTAGGTGGTCAGTTAAAGCCAGGCATTTCCGCACCTCAAGGTAGTGGGATGCCTCCGGATCATTCGGTTTGTGGTCAGGTCCAAGGGTCTGCATCTGCTTCTGATGTGTTTAGCGGCTTCTCGTAGATGTTAATGGACGTCGGGGCTGTGCAAGCGTGAGTTGTACTTGCTCAGATTTTGCGTCTCAGTTCCAGCTTCCACCGACGGCGACGATGCACTCGATACACTTTCTATCACCTAGCATAGTTAACATTCTGTTATTTTAGTCAACTACACCGTAAACTTATTTTAAATGAGTAATTTGTCGAGAGATAACATTTTCTTGCGATGTCAAGAACGCGCGCGAAAAGAAAAAAGTGACGTTCTGTGTTGCTACATAAGATTAAATAATCATATTTAAAAAAAAATATTTATATATTTTATTCCTAAAAATCGCGATAATAGACGTGTGTATTAGAAATACTATTCTGTTTAAACAATTATATTTCATATCGCCGTGAAGTAAAATTACAAATTATATTGGTACATAGATTGTCTGATACATAAATATCAGTTTGAAAACTGTATTTACAGTTAGAAAAATTCAGAACATAAAAATTTAAAAATCAGAGAAAAGCAAATCAAACATAAAATTCAAATAAATGTACAAATTGTTAGGTATTAGTACTTATTGTAGGTATTATTATCACTGTATATATATTCAGTGATACGTTCTTAGGTATCTACAAAACAAAATAAAATAAGAATGAGCTTAACAAAAAATTAAGAATGGAAATGAAGAATGTTGAGTGTATGAATGTTTGTAAGTGTAGGAGTGTGAGTGTAAATGTGTGTGTTAAGACGCTGGTTTTAATAAATTTTCAGTGGCAATGTAGTCCAGATTTAAAAGCCAAATGCGTAATTTTCTTTTACAAATAGCTTTTGTATGTGTGTAGATAGATATTTTGTTATTAATTGAGGTATAAAGAAAAGTGCCAAGAAAACAGAAAAACTTTTGGGAGAAAGCAGTGTTAAATCGGATGATTGAACAAACATTTTTTGATCGTCTGTTTTGTGTTAAGAAATCGTGATTCAAGGGCAGTTCTGAATGTTTCTTTAGTACTGTCATGAGTATGAACAACTGCCGGACAGTTAGCACTTGGCAGTATTGGTAAAGTTCTAAAGTTGGATAGAGCCTTGGAAAAAAGCAACTAACTTTTAATAACAAGATAATAAGTATTTCACGGGTGGCGATAAGTTAACTCGATTAAGACATTGACTATGACGAAGCTTTAAATAAATGGTTCTGATGAAAATGGTACCATCGAACTGATGAAGAAGCCGGAAGGTAGGCACCAGAATTCAATAATAAAACAATGTATTCTAGCCGTGTTTGGGCTTCACTCGTATGTAAAATTTCAACATTGTAAAATTGTAACAGTAATTTAAATGGTGTGCATAATAAAGAGTATTCTATTCTATTCTATTCTATTCTTATTGGAATTGTCATGAGGTGCACTCTGTCTATAAATGATTTTAATGGTAATTATACGCCGATTGCGCTAGGTACTTGACTTGTACCTATGTTATGTGTGGCCTTGATTGTCAGAAGTCAGATTTCGTAGTCTCGTTATCTCCGTCAACATAAAACTACGCCTTCCAAACTTCTGACACGGCTTAGCGCGACATATTAGGTTGGGGAAAAAGTCTTTTCACATTATAGTATGTATGAACTTAAAATAAAATCCCTTTGGCTATACTATTTGTATCTGGCTGGTTTTGGTATCATTGAAAGTTTAAATTTTAAAGAACATAATTCCAAATTCAAATTAGGAAAATGTGTGATTTTCATTTGTTTTTCGTACTGTCAAGATGAGTGAATCTAATGAAGAAATTCGATACATTTTAAAATTTTACTACAAAAAAGGTAAAAATGCAACGCAAGCCGCGAAAAAAATTTGCGATGTTAAGGATCCAGTGCAGTGTCTGTGAGAGTAGCACAAATTTGGTGTAAGCGTTTTCAATCTGGAAATTTTGATGTCAAAGATGCACGTCGCTCTGGTCGCCCTATTACGGATAAAATGGATGCTATTTTTGAAAAAGTGGAGCAAGATCGGTATATCAGTAGTTATGACGTAGCTAAAGAACTGGGAATTGACCACAAAACAGTTTTGGCGCATTTGAAAAAAACTGGGCACACAAAAAAGCTCGATATTTGGGTACCTCACGAGCTCACTGAAAGAAACCTAATGAACCGTGTACTCATCTGTGATTCTTTATTACGACGTAATGAAACCGAACCATTTTTGAAGAAGCTGATAACTGGTGATGAAAAGTGGATCACGTACGACAAGAACGTGCGAAAAAGGTCGCGGTCAAAGGCCGGTCAGGCTTCACAGACTGTGGCGAAACCCGGGTTAACTCGCAACAAGGTGATGCTGTGTGTGTGGTGGGATTGGAAGGGCATTATTCATTACGAGCTGTTACCACCAGGCAGGACCATCGATTCTGAACTCTACTGCGAACAACTGATGAGATTAAAGCAAGAAGTTAAGAGAAAGCGGCCGGAATTAATCAACAGAAGGGGTGTGGTTTTTCATCATGATAACGCTAGACCTCACACATCTTTAGCCACTCAGCAAAAATTAAGAGAGTTTGGCTGGGAGGTGTTAATGCATCCGCCGTATAGTCCTGACCTTGCACCTTCAGATTTCCACCTGTTTCGGTCTCTTCAGAATTCTTTAGGCAGTGTCAGGTTAACATCACGAGAGGACTGCCAAAACCACTTGTCGCGGTATTTTGATCAGAAGTCCCAAAATTTCTATAGCAATGGGATCATGTCCCTACCTACAAGATGGCAAAAAGTTATCGAACAAAATGGTACCTACATACTTTAGATAAATGTAAATAATGTATATTAAAAAATGTTTTGAATTTTCTTAAAAAATGCGAAGAAACTTTTTCCCCAACCTATTATATTGGGTGACTTACCAGTCTTCCTGTATTTGCCTTTTTGCATAGTTTTTATTTGTAAATGGTATACTCCTGAGATGGTCGCATATAAATATCTTCAAGTTCTGATGACTGGCTTTTGAGTTAGCTTCAATAATTTAATACGTATTTTTCCCACATAGTCTACCTATGTGAATGATACTCTAATTTATTTTGCAGTGGTATTCGAATTTGTGTGGGTTAGGCACCACTAAAAAGTGAAAAATAAAAACTTTACAAAAAAAAAAAAAACAACCGACAAATTAGTTGTTTTTCGCTTTGTAGTTTTTTTTTTTTTTTTTTTTTTTTTTTTTTGTAAAAAGTTTTTTTAATCCATACCTCAACTTATTACAATTTGGCCTACCTACCGATCCCCGTCTCCTTTAGTTTTATGTACAGACGCCAGCACATATAGCTACTACCATCTGTCAAATTTCTTTAATAGACTTTCATCTTTATCGCCTAAGTATTAGGTTCAAGGTTGAATGGGAAAATTTGACAGTTTCGGGTGGCTTGACCTGTTGGCGTCTGTACCCAAGAGACTGGCGGCATTGCCACGTTTGTATGATATGATAAATAATTACTTACTTACAGTATTCCCAAATTAATAATGCACATGCAGATCTTCGCTAATTGTCGTATTCCCGGAAACACCCGAATCATTGAATCGTAAGAGCCCTAAACAATGCACTTGCATTTTGCACCTTGTTCGAAAGAAATAGGAGTCAATATCATGTGTGCACAATCGAAAACAATTCGGGCGGTCGGCGGCGGTCGCCTGTCAGTCAAAGGTCCGTCAGTCGTCTTTATATATTGGTGGTGACTGCACGTGTTCTCTCTGTGTGGAATTATATAGAGCTGCTATTACACACCCTTCTTGGTTTTGTTTTCAAATGTGAATTTAATTTCAACTTTAATTATCTTATTCAAATTTAAATAGTTTATTTGGTAAAATAGGTAAACTAACATTTTTCACGTTTTTTTAATATTCAAAAATTAAAAGTAAGTACCTACGTTAAATACATATTAGGTAGTCGAAAAAACATATTAAAAATTAGATTTAGGCTTATATAAATTTAATAGAAAGATACACATGCATAAATAAACAAATAGATATAGGAATAAATAATATTATAAAGAATATTAGTACATAATGCAATAATACAACAAATAAATAAAAATATGCGTAACTCTGCCCATACCATTTTCTTTCAGACGAATTCTTCCAGAATGGATAAATTTAAACGTGGAAAGCCGCTTAGGTCACAAGCACGACAAATGGTATTTAATGTGTAGGTACCTTTATTTCTTAAATGAAGCCAATGTTTTCGAAAGAGACCATGATGGTTATTTTAGAAAAATTCAGGACCGTGTTACAAAAGCTACAGGAATTTCACGACGAACTTTGAGTAATATCTTAAACGAAAAAAAACAGAATCAATCAATGAAATTTTCCTCACCGAAAAAAGGAAAACCTAAAAGTAGATTTCGGCTGGGACTTGATGATTTCGACTACTGTGTTATTCGTAATATGATATACAATTTTCAGTTGACGCTCAAAGAACTCCCAACTGTAAATAATTTGAGAAAAAAGTTGATCGAAGCTATTAGTTTCAAAGGCTGTGCAGAGACTTTAAGGCTGATCTTGAAAGAAATGGGGTTTAGGTTTCTGAAAACTGATAATAACAGACGGTTACTTATGGAAAAGCATGATATACGTTTAAAAAGGATCAAATATCTCAGAGAAATACAACAGCTGAGGAATTCTGGTAGAAACATAGTGTTTATGGACGAGTCATACGTGCATACATCACATACTAAGGGTAAAACTTGGCAAGATAGCAGCAAAAAAGGTATCAAACAACCCATTTCCAAAGGTGAGCGAATAATTATTGTACACGCAGGCAATGAAAAAGGCTTCGTCCCAGGGGCTCTAATGTTACATAAATGTGTCGACTCAGAAGGTGACTATCATAGAGAAATAAACGCGGAACGATATCAAACTTGGCTACGCAATCAATTGATTCCCAACTTGCCTCCTAATAGTGTGTTGGTAATTGACAACGCCCCATATCATAATCAGCTGTCTGTGAAACCACCAAACTCAAACACACCTAAACCACAAATGATAGCTTGGTTACAACAACACAACATTCCGCATGACCCAAAGAAACTGAAACCCGATTTGTATGAAATTATAAAAAGACATAAAGAAAAATACACAGAATTTGCCATTGACCGTATAATGGAGGAACATGGGCATAAAATTATACGATTGCCACCATATCATCCCGATTTTAACCCCATTGAAAATATTTGGTCCCAAATAAAGCACCACGTAGCCAAAAAAAATATTGCAATGACTGTCACGTCAGTTAAAGATGCTATATTAGAAAAAATCAATAATATAGGACCAGAAGAATGGAAAAAAGTTTGTGATCATGCTGTTAAATGCGAAGATGAATATAGAAAATTTGACCCAAGAATCGATAGTTTTTCCGATGAAATGATTATTTACACAGGTAATAGCAGTGGGGAAAGTGAAAATGAACAAGAGCATAATGAAAGTTCTGATGAATCTACGATGTCAGGAATAGAGATCCTCTCTGATTCTGATTAAATTTTTTGTAATTGTAATATTATTCTGGAATTATCAGTGCTGTAAATACTTTTGAACTGAGATCTTAATTGCTATATACCCGGCTCTATGGTTGTGATTTTGTTCTGTTACTCACTTGTTTACATAGTTACTACGTCAATAAATACATTCTTGCATAATGATATTAATTTATTTCATTGGCGACGAGGATTAAGTAGTAAAAATGAACGCGGAACAATTTAAAGAATTTTTACAAATACAACGGCAGCAACAACAGCAAATATCAGACGTTTTGCAACAACTCGTGTTACAACAACAGCGACCGACAGCGGCGGCCCCCACACCAGCAACACCTGGTACGGAATCTACCAGCTCGGCGAACACCAACTGTAACAAACTCACAATTATTAAAAATTTCAAGTGCGATACGTTTAACCGTACCACTACGTCGGTAGAATATTTTTTAGATTTTTTTGAAAAAAAATGCGATATCTGGAACGTAAGCGAAGACGATATCAGAAAAGAACTCTTATTCTCTTGCTTAACTCCAGAAGTTTTCCACGATCTGAAAGTAGCACTGATACCAGATTTTGAAAACAGTCTATACAAAGACGTAAAGTTTAAACTACTCGACTTACATCGACCTAAAACAACAAAATTCAAAGCTTTAACTGACTTTTGGAATTGCGTAAGAGACAGCAATGAGACTATAGAACACTACGCTAACAGGCTCAAAAAAATCGCCACCGACTGTGGCTACAAGGACGACTTGTTCGAACGAATGTTGCGTGATCGATTTGCGACCGGCATAAACCACCTGCAGCTAGAAGTGGATCTGAAACAGAAATGGCCCGACCTACAAGAACATTGCGATGGAAAGACTGTGGAAGTTACATTTGCCAAATTCTTTGCAGTAGCTCAGTCTAGAGAGCTTGCTGAGGGTGACATTTACGTCGGTTTACCTGCTGCCACAAACAAAGTCAGAGCAAAAACCAAGATGGTGCATCACAACAAACAGAATACGTTTTTACGCAGGATTGGTCTAGATCAGTGCCGTCGATGTGGTGCATATGACAGGCATAAGATGAGCGATTGTAAGGCAAAAGACCATACTTGCAAAGAATGTCAAACGCAAGGGCATTTTGAAGATTGCTGTATCAAGACTGGGAGAGCATATTTGACGAGCACCAAGAAGAAACGAGCAATAAAAAACGAAAACAAATTACATAAAATTAGAAACACTGACAGCGACGAGTGTTTATCAGAATCTTCTTCAAGCTCATACAATAGTGACGATGTCTACAAAATTGAACGCAAAAGGAACAAAGACAGCAAGCGCATTGACATCACACTCAACGGTGTCAGATGTACGTTAGACTGGGACCCGGGATCAGTATACTCCATCATTAGCACAGAATTTTGGAAACGTATTGGAGCACCCCCTTTAACAAAGGCACCAAAACTACGTGCCTATGGGAACCTCAAACTCAAACCAAAAGGACTTACAAACGTAACAGTTGAAATCCTTGGAAGACAGAAAATTTTGCCCGTTGTAGTTATGGAAGACGCCAACCCCATGCTTTTTGGTCTCCAGTGGAGCGAGATGTACGACATGACGTTTCCAGAACCCGTTTATTCGGTTAAGCCTACTCAACGAGATACCAGAACACTTAAACAGGTATTAGACACTTTCTCGCCTCTTTTTGACAACAAACTAGGAAAAGTTAAAAATTACGCCGTTAACATCCATATTAAACATGGTACCGTACCTAAACATATCCCTGCCCGACCCGTTAAGTTCGCTATGTGCAAAAACATAGAAAGAGAACTTCAGCGTTTAGTGGACGAGGGAATAGTTACCAAAGTTGATCCAAATATGACCCCTTTGGAATGGGCAACACCCACAGTCAACGTGGTCAAAACAAATGGCCAAATCAGAATTTGCGGTGACTTTCGCAGCACTATTAACTCTGCCATGGTAACACACGCTCATCCAGTTCCACTATTTGACCAGTTACGTCAAAACCTTGCAAACGGAGTTAAGTTTTCAAAAATCGACTTAAAAGATGCGTACTTGCAATTTGAGATTGCCCCAGAGTCGAAAAAGTACCTGACAATATCTACTCACAAAGGATATTACCAATACAATAGGATGCCTTTTGGAATATCAACAGCACCCTCGATTTTTCAGCACTACCTTGATGAACTACTCGGTGGTATACCAAACGTAGCGATTTACTTCGATGATATCGCCTTAACAGGGAAGGATGACGCTGAACATCTCGAAACACTGTATAATGTGTTTGACAAATTACAACGGGCTGGCTTAAAAGTCAACTTAGCAAAATGCTCATTCTTCCAAACAGATATCGAATACCTGGGACACACAATCAGCAAGGAAGGAATACGACCAACTAAATCGAAGATTGAAGCAATAATAAAAGCGACACCACCTACTAACGCTCAAGAACTGCGGTCATTCCTTGGCCTCGTAAATTTCTACGAGAAATTCATACCTCACCTGCACAGCGTCTGCGCGGATCTGCATACACTAACTGGCGCGCGCCAAAAGTGGCGATGGACAGATAAAGAAAATACAGCGTTTGAAAAGACTAAAATGCTGATTTGTGAATCAAAACCACTTGTGGCCTTTGATGAGAAGCGCCCGTTGTTTTTAGCGTGTGACGCCTCGGAAAAGGGTGTGGGTGCAGTATTATTTCATAAAGCGAATGATCAAATTCAACCTATCGTTTTTGCATCAAGAAAGCTGAGATCAGCAGAAACTAAATATTCAGTTATTGATCGAGAAGCATTAGCCATATTTTTCGGCATCAAAAAATTTGACCAATACTTACGTGGCACAAAATTCACACTCGTCACTGATCATAAACCCTTGATTCACGTATTAGGCCCACAGCGCAATTTACCGAAGCTTGTTAATAATCGCTTAGTACGTTGGGCTTTGATCATTGGTAGCTATGACTATGACATCGTCTTCACAAAAGGACAACTTAATTTTATAGCTGATTACCTTTCCAGGATGCCCAATCCTGATGAGAGACCGTCCCGTGTAGAATTGACAGTACACAGAATAATAGCTCAACTTAAACATAACAGTGTTTTAGATATAGCGTTGACAGAAGAAATAATAAGGGATGCGTCAAGGAATGATCCTATTTTCAAACAAATATCGGAAAACATTAAGACAGGTTGGCGGGAAAATTCATATTCAGACACTTTAAAACCTTATGCTCGGAAACGCACCGAATTGTCCATCGAAAATAAGATTTTGATGTGGCAGGGTCGAATAGTTATTCCGAATAAGCTCAGGAAGACTACATTGAAATACCTGCACACAGGACACCCAGGAACTTGTGCAATGAAAGCACTCGCACGATTTTACGTATGGTGGCCATCGATCGACGATGATATTGAAGAGTACATCAAATACTGTCGTAAATGCCAAGAAAACCGACCAAATAACTCTGAATTGCCTGTATACTCCTGGTCCGTCCCTGACAACCCATGGGAAAGACTTCATGTCGATTTTGCGGGACCATTTGAAGGAAAATACTGGTTTGTTCTAGCAGATGCACTCTCAAAATGGATTGAGATCAAGCCCATGAACCAAATAACTACAAACAAATTGTGTGAAGAGTTAGACTCTATATTTACAACGTTTGGTTTTCCACAATTCTTGGTGTCGGATAACGGGACACAGTTTACCTCCCGGGAATTCCAAAATTATTGCAGAGACAAGGGTATCCTACATATTAAGTCATCTCCATATCACCCGAGGACTAATGGCTTAGCAGAACGCCTGGTTCGTACTTTCAAAACTAGAATGTCATCAAGTGCGAGCGATGGCATATCCCTGAGAAGGAGGCTAGAAAACTTTCTATTTTCCTACCGCATAACACCTCATAGTACCACCGGTAAGAGCCCAGGTGAAATTTTGTTTGGGCGTCGGTTGCATTGTGCTCTGGACAACGCGCGGCCTAACCCTAAAAGAACTCTGCAACACAAACAGATACAGGCAAACATTGAGTCTGAGAAGCTAACCCCATCTTTTAAAGCAGGTGACAGCGTTTATGTTCGCACCCGAGACGGATTACGATGGGTACCTGCTACAATATCAAGGCGTACGCACAGATATTCTTACGCAGTAAACACTTCAGACGGTGTAGAGAGGAGATATCATGCAGATCATGTGCGTTTCCGCTTAGCCGATCCAATCAGTCCAGCTGTTACTGATCTTCCTCCATTACCTTCGTCAACACCTGTTGGACACCCTCTAACACCTCTGTCTACACCTCATTCTCGCCCTTTGCCTCCATCCACACCTACGCCTCATTCACTAACTTTTTCCACACCTATCAGACAGCGATCACCATCACCCACACTTAGCAATCAGCCAGAGTCACCTCACCCAACGCCTCAACTAACCCAACCATCAATTTGGTCCTCCTGCCAGACTACTCAAGACTCGCCTGATATAAGTCCAAATGTGATGGAGCACATCGTTCCAAGTTCATCAGGCACACATAATCAAGCGGTCACTCCACGACAAGCCAATGCTGAGACACCAGGTCTCCCACTGGCCACGGCTGTCTTGCAGGGAGCACCAGCAAGGCGCAGTGGGCGCACCACCAGGAAGCCACGACGACTTATCGAGGAGATGTCGTAGCTTATTAGGATGTGGACGAATGCTATATACCCGGCTCTATGGTTGTGATTTTGTTCTGTTACTCACTTGTTTACATAGTTACTACGTCAATAAATACATTCTTGCATAATGATATTAATTTATTTCATTAATGATTAGATTTCTAAGATTTTAATGTAAACCTGTGTTTGAAAACCATTTTTTCTTCTTCTAATATAAACCTTGTGTTATTTAAACCTTCTTTTCTTCCATCATTACACCAGCTTCAGTAAGACACTTGAAAAGTAGTATAAAATTTTCGAAGTAAATCAATCCAACAAAGATTTAGCATATTCGCAATTTTGTGGTTTTCCTCGCTATTTACTTACATGGAATTATCGAATAAAATTTCGTTACTGATAAATCAATATTTATCTCCTCTAGCACAAAACATATAATTCTACTAAATTATACATGAAGAAAATGCACTTAACCACTCTATATACATATCGTCTTCCGACGCTCGGGGAATACGACCGTTGCCGAACAGTGACGAAGATTTCTATGTGCATTATCACTTTGGGAGACCAGGGCCGGCAGTCTCGACATTCGCTACGTTCTCATAGCGACTTGAAATCGCTCGCTAAGTCCTAATTACATGCTCTGTGGTCCTAATGAGCTCCCCTAGACGGGCAAATGGTAATAGTTCGGTTTTATCAAAGACAATTATTGGCCACTTCAAAATCTTCTTTAATAACGAGGAAAATTGGAGATCATGATTTAATAAAAGTACTTAATTGTTTTTCTTGAAAATTGGAAATTCATTACGTAAACCTTATCTTGAAAACATTATTTTTCATGGAAATTCATAGGAAGCCATAGTAACTTGTCAAATATCTATGGACATAAAAATTTGCCTCCTTGGAACACTACGTCGGTGTCATAGACAACCAATAAGTACCTATATTACTACCCGATTTAAATTACTTTCAATACCTACTATCTTTGATCCACTTCGCGTCCAAAATATTCTTTTGTTTTGTTATTCAATAAGTAGGTACTATTTCTTATAAAATAAAATGACTGGAGGAAGAGAAGCAGATGCAGCTGCAGGCCCGGGTCCGAGCGGCGTCAAGTAAGTACCCGACCTCAAACTACAACACCTTTTTTCTAATCTAATTTGTCGGTTCATTATTGATCGCTTTTTCTATTGACTATTCTAGTCAAACCATAGCCAGTTGAACTCAATGAGTCAAATAATGTTAAGATTTTGAAAAATTGGTTCTAGTTTATTTAAATATTTCAGGCGTAAACGTTCACCGCGTGTTACGAGTGGCCAAACAGATGCGCTCTTATCATAAGGGTAAACTTATTTTTGAAAACGCTCAAATACATATTTTGATTGCCGCGTATCATATTATTATCAACATACAACATACTGACCTGCAAATTGCAAAAAACGGAAGAAAATTTGAATTTCGCGGGCTCTTACTGCGCAATCACCTTAAAAGTGAACTTTATAATTAATAATAAAATTAATTATTGTTTTTCTTGAAAATTATAGTGAATATGTAAACCTTATCTTGGAAACACTATTTTTCATGGTTCAAGGTTCAAACTAATAAGTAGCAATAACTTTAAATTGTTAAATATCTAAGGATTTAGAAATTTGCCTCCTTGCAACATTACTATTCTAATAGCAAGCAAGTATCACTGTCAGTGTCAAGGTGAAATCTATAGTTTGATTAGTTGTCTTTGGAAACTATATATTTTGAATAGCATTATTTTCGTATTTTCCTAATAATTGTTTCATTAGTAACAAATAATTTGTCAGCAAATTATATTGCTCGGCTAACACATTTCTGGCTTAAGCGGCGACCTCACTGCATTTATAGTTTCTCATTATAGTACATAATAGCTGCGTCATGATACTTGGGGATTTGTACTACTGTTTAAATACTTTGGATTTGGATATCCCTAACAAGGGTGTCTGAAGACTGGGAGGCAGCATGAAGTAAGAAGCGGTCCACACCTCGGAAGGCCACATAGCTTGGAGGAAATGTAATATATTGAAGGCACGACGTAGAAGAAAACATGTTGAAATAAATGAATAGTGAAAGTTTAAAATTTCATGTGAAAGATTTTTCAATAGGTATGCAACATGCCTCGTGTAAAGTGTCTAGAATGTGTAAACTAGGAGATGATTGTGATAATGGAGATTTAATAAAGTTGAAAACATGATTTGTGGTTGTTGTTTATTTTTCAATTAAATAGAATAGAATATTTATTTACATTTGAAACTGAAATCAGTTGTTACAGTTGTGAGGAATCCATGTACATTCTAGATAGTATAGCATGCAAATTTAGTACATTTAAACAAATTACAAAAACTAAATTTCAATTAAGTTAACTTATCCGCTATGAAATCTTGTACAGAATAATAAAAACTGTTAGCTGTTTTCTAAATTCCTACAAGGTAGGTCTTTATTATTGTTAGGTATTTTATTATAAATTACAGGTGCCATACAGATACCTAACTAATATTTTTTCTTGAGTATAGAAGTTGAGAATACCGTGCACAAAAATTTCTGATATTGAGATCTCATATCTGTACCACATTGTCTAGTTTAATTTGAGGTAGAAAATTAAAATGTTTGTACCTATATAGGTTTTACAAATGCGGCTTCTTCCAGGTTGTAAAGTATCAAACAATGGTACCTAGGCATAAGGCAACCAATATTGTCAGCAGATTTACTCTTTTTGATAAATTATGCAGCTTATAAAAGAATTAATAAGTATAACAATTGTATGAAAAGTTAAGTAGGTAAGTATCAATTAATTATATTGACAGTAGTAAGTCTAAACAAAACATTAGTGATGTGAGCACACTTAAATGTTATGAATGGCTTGAACCGCTACCTATGTACTTACACTTTTACAATAATGTCCTCTGGCTGTGACTTCCACATTAACTGGGTGTTAATTAAGATCCCTAAAAATTAACATTCACTTTTTCTACTTGACTAGTGTACTTAATTTACATTAATTACTCATGGATACCCGTTGGCAAAAGTGCATGATTTTGGTTTTTGGAGATTTATAATTAAATTATTACTTTCAATCCACTTTATTAAACTCCCGAGTGCATTGTTATTTTCATGTGGATAGGTATGCAACATGTGTCGTATAAACAGTGCCTAGATCTAGATTATTAGAATGTGTGAACTTAGCAGATGATTGTCATACTTTATTGAGATTAAATAAAGTTAAAACATGATTTAGGTACGGTTGTGTGTTATTTATTTATAAACGAAAAATAGCACGATTCTCACCCTTTAAAGAGATTAATATAATAAATGAACGAATGCTATGAATATCGGCGACGCTTTCGCACTTAGTATGTTGAGTATATTCCGAACCTATAAGTGGACGTAAAAGCCTCATCGGTACAAACCCATCTTCCAGCCCGATCCGTATAATTTATGTTTGTATTGACTTAAAAACCAAAACATTTGGTAAGTAGGTATAGTTTACAATTCGCTACCAACCGAATCACTTAGCGGGCTCTCAAAATTGGTCGCTGACTGTAGTCGTACACATTACGAAAATCATAGAGATTCGGTTAAATATAGATGACAATCGTTAACTTTGAGTTTCAAGGCTACCAAATATCGTTACATCCGGATCGTTAGGACTTTGCTACTAACACGTGATTTTTGTGGTGGGTCGTAGTCAATTATTTTGACGACGAAACGCTGCAGTTTTCCATAAAACGAAAACCAGTCGTCAAAATGGTCCTCGTCGCAACTGCTTTGAAACTGAAAATGATTGTTTCATGCTTGTCAAACCATTTTGGCTATCTAGGGACCCCATTACGACTTAGCGAGCGATTTCAGTCGTTCAGGGGTCTCTACGAATGTCGAGACTACCGGCCCTGTATTAATATAGTCATGAAATAATCCAAAAAAAAAATGCATACCTACATACTCTTACCATTGTTATTACGAGTGTTAGCATTAAGTTAAAACTGTTATTATGTTGCCGTGCCCTAACCGGGTTTCATGTTGGAACTTAAATTGTAACAACTAAATGTACACATGAATGCAATTAAGAAATTTGAACTTGACCCGGTAACGGTGGCGACATCGATGTACAAAATATGACAAGCTTGTCACTTTTCTCGATTTCGTTAGTTCCAATTAAAGCCACCGGGTCTATCCAACCCGGTGGCTTTATACTATGAACAGCTCAGCGATAATAACCCTGTTAGGTTATATATCCGGTTTATATGTCCAGAATGTTTGCGGAGGCGCGAACGGACTGCTTTCATGCGGTGATACGGAAGAAAGTGGCCTCCTTTTTGCAGCGCGTGCGAGGCAGTAGCAACAGTATCCTGCAGATGCTTGTATCTCGTGCGCATTGCCCAATCCAGAATAAATGGATGCATATCTTGATGGGTGTTGACTACCATAGTGCATTAGAATAATGTTATTTACTAATACAATAGGTAAGTACTATATAATTCATTGTTTGACTTCTTTGTGTTTTAATTTATTTTTTTGTGCGTTGTGTGGTCACAGTTCTAACCTAACCTACCATTCAGCCAAAAATCTCAGTACCAATAGAATCTAAACTCTGGAGCCGAGTTAAGATTCTATTGGTTAATATTTCACTGCTCCGCTCCGGTGGACAGGCAGCCTAATAAGGCGCCTCCGCCGCTACGGCTCGCATGGTGCGTGCGCCTTATTACAGCGGGTGGAGGCTGCACTCCCTGCGCGCCTCCGGATCTAAAAAACTCTCGGGGTAGGGCAAACAAGTACCACGTGGAGCCGAGATTGGCTAACTCGTTTCTGTGACAGTTTTTGGACCTAATCTATCCTAAAACGCCTAAAACGGCTGTTCGAGAAAGCTAGTTTCACTAGTGGCATTCCAGCGAATTCTCTTGTTAGCGTCTTGCACAATGTCTCGCCCAGGTTCGCACGGACGTATTTTTTATCGCGGCGATTGTTTTTCACTCATTGGGTTTTCAATTGTCGGTACCTACGTATTGAGCCGAGCATTAAGAATCCAACAAAGTGCATGCCAGCGCGTCGAGAAAACACACTGTTGGATTTTTAACTCTCGGAACGACATAGAGCGTTGAAAATCCAGTGCGCGAAAAAATACGCCTGTTTGAACCTCGGCTTATTCTCGGGGGGAATCTTTATTTCAAGGGTTTAAGAAATCAGATTCGTGCAACTCAGGGCATATCCATTTATTTACTTATTTTATTTATATGTTCTTTATTGTAGGTACACCATAAAAACAAATCAAAAACTACCAAATCGAGTTCAAGGATTCCGTTACATACAAACGTAGAAACATACATACAAGTGAAGCTAAAAAGTATAGTTTTGAAAACTAAAAAAACACGCTTTAATATCATTACACTTAACAAAAAAGTAAAAAATAAATTTTTCAATGTAAGAATAAAGTGATTAACGAGCAAATTAATGTTATTGTAAAAAAAAGCGTGGGGTGCTTTTGAATTACAGAGTTAGTGTAAGAATGTCGTACAAAGCACCCCACGCTTTTTGTTACAATGCCATTAATTTTCTCGTTAATCACTTTATTCTTACATTGAAAAAATTATTTTTTACTTTTTACAGATAAATCGTTAATCCTGTTGATCCTGATCAGGATAATGGGTCAAAATTTTTAAATGATTGTATTGTCATCGGGCCCTGTTATGTGTGCAAAATTTCAAATTAATCTGACCATTTAAAGTGGGTAAAAATCGAGTTCAAAGATTCCGTAACATACAAAGATACATGCAGGTGAGCGAAAAAAAAGCGTATTAAAAATAATATATTAGGTCTTTACCTATGAAATTGCCGTTCTGCAGTACTGGCCATTTCAAATCAAAATAAAATTTTTGTTTGGCTAAGAATTCTAATTTCAAATTAATTTTATTTTAAAAACATGGATTTTTTTTTCCAAAAGTAGTCATTTGTTTATTGATTAGTGTTACATTTTCATCGTATTTCAATCTTTTTCGTCATCATGGATACGTTAAAAATTCGAGTAATTATGGAATATGAGTACTGTCGTGGCAGCAACGCGGCACAAGCGGCACGCAACATCAACGACGTTTACGGAGCTAACACTACAAACCAACGCACCACTTGTTATTGGTTTGCTCGCTTCCGTTCTGGAAATTTCGACCTGAAAAATGAACCTCGCGGTCGTCCGAAGACTTTGGTCGACAATGACGAATTAAAGGCGATTGTGGAAGCTGATGATACACAATCTACGGCTGAATTAGCAGCAGCTTTCGACGTAAGCGTCAAATTGGCAAGGTAAAAAAAGCTTGACAAATGGGTGCCCCACGAACTCAATGATCGCCAGCGCGAAGTACGCGTCGAGACGTGCCTTGCACTGCTCAACAGACACACAAATGAAGGAATTTTGAACCGCATTGTTACCTGCGATGAAAAATGGATTCTGTTTGATAACCGCAAGCGCTCAGCAAGTTGGTTGGATCTTGGTTCAGCACCTAAACAATGCCCTAAACGAAAACTTACCCCTAGAAAAGTGATGGTCACTGTTTGGTGGTCTAGCGCCGGTGTGATTCATCACAGCTTCTTACCAAACGGGGTGAGCATTACTTCAGATGTGTACTGTGAAGAACTGAACACAATGATGGAGAAGCTGGCACATCTCCAACCAGCATTGGTCAATCGCTCGTCTCCGCTGCTCCTGCACGACAACGCGCGACCTCATACTGCACAGCAGACGGTCTCCAAGTTGCAAGAACTGGGGTTGGAAGCTCTCCGTCATCCGCCCTACTCACCAGACCTTGCGCCTACAGACTACTACTTTTTCCAGAATTTGGATAACTTCTTGGCGGGAAAAAAATTCAATACCCGAGAGGCAGTACAAAATTCCTATGAAGAATTTGTTGCCTCCCGTCCAGCTGATTTCTTTAAGAAGGGCATCAATAAACTGCCACTGCGTTGGCAAAGATGCATTGATTGCATGGGTGATTACTTCGATTAATACAAATAAAAAATGCATGAAAAAAATTTGTTTAAATTTTTTCATACAAAACGGCAATTTCATAGGTAAAGACCTATTATTTCAACATTAGCATAAGCATGGCATAATCGGCCTATACTGTTCCCACAGCTGGGACACAGGCGTCCTCTCTGTGAGAGGCAGTGGGCTGTAATCCACCACGCGGGCCCAGTGCGGGTTGGTAGATGTCACAGGTCTGCGAATTATTGGTTCTAAGATATGCCGGTTTCCTCACGATGCTTTCCTTCACCGTTTTGAGAGCAGTGGTGATGAAATAATTTACACAAAGTAAAGCGCCTGTCTGGGTTCGAACCTACGACCTACAACTCGTAAGCCGCGGCCGTCACCACTGGGCCACCACTGCTCTCAAAGCCTGCCTTTTGCAGCCTGTATCTTAGGCATTGCTTATTTCTTAACTAAAAGTTGACATTGGCGACAGTTAAACTTCTTATATCTATGTTTAAACTAGTTCACCTCTTCGAGGCTGCAAAAGTACAATTACAAAAATAAAATTAATAAAGGTAGGACAACTAAAATCAATTCTTATAGATAACATCCAACCTAACTAATATTATAAATGCGAAAGTACGTTTGCCTGTTACGCTAACACGCTAAAACGGCTCAACGGATTTTGGAATTTGGCACAAGAGAAGACCATGACCTGGACACAGGCTAGGTACTACTTATCTCGGCAGTAAATTCCCGACATTCACGCGGGCGAAGCCGCGGGTAAAAGCCAGTAAGCTATTTTATTATAATTAGGTTGGGGAAAGTCTTTTCGCATTATAGTATGTATGAACTTAAAATAAAATCTCTTTGGCTATACTATTTCTATCTGGCTGGTTTTGGTATAATTGAAAGTTTAAATTTTAAAGAAAAAAATTTGCGATGTTTATGGACCCAGCGCAGTGTCTGTGAGAGTAGCACAAATTTGGTTTAAGCGTTTTCAATCCGGAAATTTTGATGTCAAAGATGCACGTCGCTCTGGTCGCCCTATTACGGATAAAATGGATGCCATTTTTGAAAAAGTGGAGGAAGATCGGCAATCAGTAGTTACGACGTAGCTGAAGAACTGGGAATTGACCACAAAACAGTTTTGGCGCATTTGAAAAAAACTGGGTACACAAAAAAATTTGGGTACCTCACGAGCTCACTGAAAGAAACCTAATGAACCGTGTACTCATTTGTGATTCTTTATTACGACGTAATGAAACCGAACCATTTTTGAAGAAGCTGGTAACTGGTGATGAAAAGTGGATCACGTACGACAAGAACGTGCGAAAAAGGTCGTGGTCAAAGGCCGGTCAGGCTTCACAGACTGTGGCGAAACCCGGGTTAACTCGCAACAAGGTGATGCTGTGTGTGTGGTGGGATTGGAAGGGCATTATTCATTATGAGCTGTTACCACCAGGCAGGACCATCGATTCTGAACTCTACTGCGGACATTAACATGATGAGATTAAAGCAAGAAGTTGAGAGAAAGCGGCCCGAATTAATCAACGGTGTGGTTTTTCATCATGATAACGCTAGACCTCACACATCTTTAGCCACTCAGCAAAAATTAAGAGAGTTTGGCTGGGAGGTGTTAATGCATCCGCCGTATAGTCCTGACCTTGCACCTTCAGATTTCCACCTGTTTCGGTCTCTTCAAAATTCTTTAGGCAGTGTCAGGTTAACATCACGAGAGGACTGCCAAAACCACTTGTCGCGGTATTTTGATCAGAAGTCCCAAAAATTCTATAGCAATGGGATCATGTCCCTACATACAAGATGGCAAAAAGTTATCGAACAAAATGGTACCTACATACTTTAGATAAATGTAAATAATGTATATTAAAAAATGTTTTGAATTTTCTTAAAAAATGCGAAGAATTTTTTTCCCCAACCTATTATTTTATAGCAGATTTCATTTTAGCTTTTTATTCTTCCACCGTAACAGGCCGATGGAGAATGGGGAGAATGGAAAAAGAAACCGTGTTGCGCCGACCCCAAGTGACACGGCACAGGGGCAGGAAGGTGATGATTAGGCCAACTTATATTGTTTTAACCATTTTTACCTCAACCATTTTTCATACCAAATTTTTTTAAAGGTTATTAGCCAGTGTGTGTACTAATATGTCTTGTTAAAACCCTCTTTACCCTAAAACTTAGCTGACATACATCACACTTGAATGGTTTTTCACCAGTGTGAATAAGAATATGAGTTGATAAACTTTTCTTTTCACAAAAACTACGTTGACATACATCACACTTGTAAGGTTTTTCACCAGTGTGTATACGAATATGATTTGATAAAGTAATCTTTTGACGAAAACTAACCTGACATACGTCACACTTGTAAGGTTTTTCACCAGTGTGTATTCGCTTATGTTTTGTTAAATTACTCTTTTGACTAAAACTACCCGGACATACATCACACTTGTAAGGTTTTTCACCAGTGTGTATACGAATATGAGTTGATAAACTTTTCTTTTCACTAAAACTACGTTGACATTCACCACACTTGTAAGGTTTTTCACCAGTGTGTATGCGCTTATGTCTTGTTAAAACAGACTTGTTACTAAAACTAAGCTGACATACATCACACTTGTAAGGTTTTTCACCAGTGTGTTGACGAGCATGAGTTATTAAGTGACCCTTTTTAATAAAAGAATGTTGACATACGTCACATTTGTACGATTTTTCACCAATTTGTGTGCGAGTATGTTGTATATTTTTTTTTATTCGATTAAAACTACGCTGATCACAGTTGTAAGGCTCTTTGAAATAAGTGTCAGGTTTGGACGTACGTTTTTCAGTTGTCCGGATAACTTTCGAGTCTGATTTGTCTTTTTCCGTTTGCTCGGCTGTTATTGCATCTTCTAGTTTTGGTTTCTTCGCAACGCTCGCCCCTGTGATTACAAAGCTGGTAAGTACAGTGTTGGGAGAAGATTAACAAGCACACGATTCAAGATAATAGCGCTATGCATGATTCACACTCGGATCGAAAAGGAATTTCTGGTGACATTAAATAATACGCTTTCTCACCCAGTGGCGTGCACAGAGATTTCAGACAGGGGTCTGCACGGTTAAAATATAAATAAAAACTGAAACAAGCTGAAATTAGCACCTAAGTTTTTTTTACCCGACCCCACCTACCCTACATTAAAGTTACCCTGACTCTTACCGCACGGCGCCATTGGCTTCGCATGATGTTTGTTTGCGACCACAACGAATATATAAATTATTTTAATCTGAATATCCGATAAAGGTCCAAACTTTATTTTTATCTTGATTTGTAATTTATATGTACACAACATGTTTGCCAGAAGGTCATAATTATCATTAACCTTTTTTTGTGAAAATAACGAGAAACATTACCTTTTTTTTAAGTTAAATCAAACCCGGGTCACATCTTCCCTTTCCAATTAATTTAACTTTTTCCTCAAAAGATAACGTCGAAAAAGCGGCAGATTTTAATTTATTTAACACACTTCGGCAGCACAGGTCTCATAGGTATAATTTTCAATTTTTTACAAATGATTAAAATAATTAAATACATATACAGTCAATCACTTGCGCCTAGAAAAACCATCAAAACAATATGGCGAAAAAACAAACAAACATTGCAAGTTCAATAAAAGCGTGTAAAAACTTTGCAATTACAAATTAATACGAACGAATTTTGGTCAATCCGACCCTCTGTAATCAACAACTAAGCGGTGCTTTTACGGCTTCTCAATTTGGACGGGTTGCAACGTAAGCTGTGCTTCCAGAACTTAAACCCACGCACACAGTCACACTATTGCTGTGTACTACACGGGTTGCGTTGTATGAAGAATAAGCAAGCCGTTGTACTGCTTTTGCTACCCGGAAGCGTTGCCTGCGCGGTGTTCGCCGCTCGCTCCAACTAGTTAGTTCCAAATAAAAGTATTAGATGGCGCGTAAATCGCGTTATAAACGGTGAGATGGCGAATAAGTTAGATTAAGATTAATATAATGCCATGATTTTTCTTGATTTAAAGTTATTTATCATTTAGAGAGGCATCTATGTATGGGACTACAGGGTATGCAGAGCTTATTTGCATGTATGGAGTGCACGCCACTGTTCTCACCAGAGATTCATGTCTCTCGTGTTCTGTCAGTGAATTCGCAAGAGTTTTATTAAATGTAGTTAGTTATGTGTTGTCTGTTGTTGTGTTGTGGCTAAAACTTCAATCTCTTATCCCTATCACACTCCATAGCACAATCACTTCTAAAATACATCAACACCTACCGCACCAACCCTCTCTCCTCACTCATATCACGCATACCCGCACTTAATTCATAGCCTCTTACTCACACCAAAGACACATACGCACACTCACACACACTCATGCACACACACACACTCATGCATACACTCGCACTAACATACGCACTATCACTATGCGCGCGCTATTAAATTACCCAATTTTCATTTCTTTTCCTTTTTGTTTAATTTAGACTCCTCCTTTAAAATGGAGGATTTGTCTACTTATTTAAAAATTCATTATCACAATTCAATAACTTGTATACGACACTGTACTGTAGTTGGAGGGCGGAATGTCCTAGCACAAGCATTTATTTTGCTTAAAGGGTCATTCCTAAAGTATAAATGTGACTACTGTAAGTTATTGCAATAAACATTTTTTTTTTTTTTTTAAGTAAGGTAAAAAATATTATTTGTTGTTAGGCATATATAAGGTTACATAAGTTATTATTTTATTATTATAAGAGCTCATTATACCCCACCATACCCAGTACAAATAGTGTGGGGTAGGTAAATCAACGGGTAGAACGGATACACCGCATACAGTTTAAAATACAAGGGTCTCGTAAACTTGTTCTGCACCCGTTCCAACATAACAACAACAACATAACACTGTATTTGGCTTCATGTGGTGCCCAAATAACCGCACTATCACAGTCATGTCATAGCACATCATACAGTCGCACAGTATTGTTTTTGTCTCGAAAAACGGACATCCCCTTTTTATTAGCTTATCCGATAGAACAAGTTATTTTAAAAATAAGATTAAAATACCCGTGTAATAATTTTGTCCCAATCTAGAGATATAATTTTTTTAATTTTTTTTCTATGTTTTTTATAGAAACCATAGAAATTGCAATAACTTTAGACCCAATCCGTTTTTGTTATTTCTTTGATTGCAATTACTTGACGCTTTATATTAAGTAAATTATCAAGCAAACGCTCAATTTTTATCGTTAACCGTTAGTGAGTAACATCGAATTTTACATATTTTCGATTTTATTTTTTTATGGGCTTATTTCATGGCATTTGCATTCAATATCAAGACAAGCTGTTGCTTTGGCACTAATACGTACCGATTTAAAATATCATATCCAAATCTTATGTTATCTAGAATTTACAGGATTTTGAAATTTAGGCACTAGGGTTGGTACATGTCGAATTTTTAAAAAATGTTTGTTTTATTGAAAAAAATTTAATGATTACTGTACTGAATTTTTACCTACGGAAAATGATTATTAAAGTAGGAACTTCAGCAAGTGAAGTCTGTAAATATTTAATGTTTTATTTTTTTAAATTTCATGTTTATCGACCAAGTGGTTCATCAGGCTGTGTGCATAAGTGCAAAATGAACTCTTGAGTCCCACCAAAAACAAAAGTAAAATAGGGGCCAAGTTCTATGGAGGTAAAAGATAGTTTATTAGGTTCCTTGCTACTGATTATGCAACTTGGCAATTTTTCAAAGTCAATTATTTGTTTGCAATTGTTGAGAGTTTTACTTTAATGCACTTCGTAGGCCTAATAGATTTGAGCGCGCCGGTCCGACAGGCCCCGAGTGGTCCGCGGTGGGCGCTGAAGCAGCTGGACCGGGAGCTCCTCCTGGAAGCCTCGATTGTGCAGGCCTGGGTGTCACCACCGGACAGGCCTGCTGACATCAACGACGAGGCGGAGTGGTTCCGGGAGGCCATGTCCGAAATATGTGACGTGGCAATGCCCCGGGTCCAGCCCGGACGTGCTTGGCGCCAGGTGTACTGGTGGTCGCCGGAGCTGACGGCTCTGCGCGAGGCGTGCGTTGCTGCACGGCACCGGTACACCAGGCACCGCAGGCTCCGTATTCGCCCACCGGATACGGAAGCCATTCAGGCGGAGCTGTACGAGGGGTACAGAGCGGCGAAGACCGCCCTCCGAGCGGAGATCTCGCGGGCCAGGGGTCTGGCTCGCGAGGAGTCGCTGGGGACTCTGAACAGAGACCCGTGGGGACGCCCCTATAAAATGGTGCGGGATAAACTCCGCCCATGGGCTCCCCCGCTGACGCAGAGTCTCCGGCCGCAGCTCGTGGAGGACGTGGTGAGCGCTCTGTTCCCTTCGCGAGGGGAACATACTCCCCCGCCCATGGCTCCGCCTCCTGCGGTGCCCGATGCGGACCACATCACCGACGACGACGACGATGCTCCGGAAGTGACCGAGGTAGAGCTGAGAGCGGCGGTACGTAGGCTGAGTGCCAAAAATACCGCCCCAGGACCCGACGGCTTGCCAGGAAGAGCTTGGGTTCTGGCCTTTGGGGCTCTCGGGCCTCGACTAGGGGGGCTCCTAAGCGCATGCTTGGAGAGGGGCCAGTTCCCACTTCGTTGGAAGACAGGGAAACTGGTCCTCATTAAGAAGCCGGGGCGCCCTGCGGACTCTCCGTCCGCTTACCGGCCCATCGTGCTGCTCGACGAGGTGGGCAAGCTCTTTGAAAGAGTCATTGCAGACCGCCTCGTCGGGTGGCTGGTGCAGGAGGGGCCGGATTTGGCGGAGAGCCAGTTTGGTTTCCGCAGGGGGCGCTCTACGGTGGACGCCATCATGCGCGTGCGAGCCCTCACGACGGGGGATGCTGTGGCCCGGGGTGGGGTCGTCTTGGCGGTGTCTCTAGACATCGCCAACGCCTTCAATACCCTGCCCTGGAGTTGCATCAGGGAGGCACTCCGGTATCACCGGGTGCCAACCCACCTCCGTCGAGTGGTCGAGGCCTATTTGACGGACAGGGCCGTCATCTACCCCGGTCATCAGGGAGAGTGGAACCGGCGAGAGATGTCGTGCGGTGTCCCACAGGGATCGGTCCTGGGGCCACATCTGTGGGACATCGGGTACGACTGGGTGCTGCGCGCCGACCTCCCTAGCGGCGTCAGCGTTGTATGTTACGCTGACGACACGCTGGTCCTGGCGCAGGGGAGGTCGCACCAGGCGGCGGCTGAACTAGCGACACGCGGGGTTGCGACAATCGTAGAGAGGATCCGGCAGTTGGGACTCGAGGTGGCCCTGCACAAGTCCGAGGTCATGTGTTTTCATGGTCCTCGGAACGCGCCACCGTCGGGTTCCCAAATTACGGTAGGAGGGGTTCACATCGGGGTTGAGTCGACGATGAAGTACCTGGGACTCGTCCTCGACAGCCGGTGGAACTTCGTGGAGCACTTCCGACGTTTGGCTCCCAGACTGGAGCGGGCCGGGGCTGCCTTGAAGCGGCTCCTGCCCAATCTGGGGGGTCCAAACGCCTCCTGCCGGAGGCTTTACGCGGGGGTCGTGCGGTCCATGGCCCTTTACGGGGCACCGGTGTGGGCGCGTTCCCTGAGGCTGCGACCAGCCCGCCGGTTGAACGCGTCCCAGAGGGTCATGGCCATCCGGCTAGTCCGGGGATACCGCACGGTCTCCTGTGAGGCGGCGTGCCTCCTTGCCGGATTACCGCCATGGGATCTGGAGGCAAAAGTCCTCGCGCACGTGTGGGAGTGGCGCGAGGAGGTGAAACGCCGGGGCGTAACTCCGCTGCCGCGAGAAATCACGGTACAGCGGACAGAGCTCCGGCGGGATCTCATGGCGACATGGAGAGTGCGATTGTCGCAACCCAGCGCTGGGCACGCCACAATTGCGGCGATAAGTCCCCTCTTTGAGGAGTGGTTGGAGAGGCGCCACGGCGTCCTCACCTTCCGCCTGACGCAGGTCCTCACCGGACACGGTTGTTTCGGGAGGTTCCTGTTTCGGATAAGGCGGGAGGAAACGCCCGGGTGTCACCATTGTGTGGATCGCCCGGAGGACACGGTGGAGCATACAGTGGAGGTCTGCCCGGCTTGGGCGGAGCACCACCGTGTTCTCACGGAGGCGATCGGCGGCGGCGATCTCTCGCGTCCAAACCTGGTCCAGGCCATGGTGCGGAGCGAGAGTGCATGGGAAGCCGTCACCTCCTTCTGCGAAGCAGTAATGCTCGCGAAGGAGGAAGCGGAACGCGTGAGGGAGAGGCAACAGCCGCGCCCTCGCGCTCCTAGCCGCCGTAGGAGACGCCCTGGGCGGCGGGAATCGATTGCCGATTCCCGGCCACCGTAGGCGCGGGCTTGCGGACGACGAGTAATGGGCAGCTCGCCGTCCGGTAAGGACCAGGCCCGGGTCGACGGCGCGTTGTGTTCCACGCGCGCCTCAAAGAGATGTCAGCAGTGACGGGGTCAATTGGGCCGATGCCGCCGGGGTCGCGGGTAGTTCGAAAGAGATACCGTGGCCCTGGCACGGGCAGCTGAAGGAACATGGGTGGGTTTTAGTCAGTAAAAGTCTGACACGCCCTCCCGCCTCTGCCCAGAGCGGGAGAAGTCATTTGATGATTTCCCATCCACAAAAAAAAAAAAAAAGGCCTAATAGATTTCAAATTCGAATGGTTCGTGTAAGTCCTTACTGAATGGTTCGTGGTGGTGGTGGTGGTGGTGGTGGTGGTTCGTGTAGGGTGAAGCACACCTTTGTGCTTCACCCTACTTCATCTCCGAAATTGGCTTGCATGAAAAAATATTAGTATAAATAATTAACTTTAATTGTGTGTTCGACGTAAAGATAATAAAAAGATATAAGAATATTATTTGTAAAATATATGAGAGTGGGTGTAAATGTATACGTAGATAAGAAAGTACTTATTATTCTATGATAAGTTAAAATCCAACATAAAATTTAAACCTACAAACAAAAAATATTATTTTTTGTGAAGTGATGACCCTAACATCAAAATTATCAGAAAAAGCTTTAGAAGTGAATAACTCCTAGATACCGCGAGATTTGGATGTGTGTTTTGATAGTGATTGGTTGGGGTCTAAATATGATTTACAATAAATATTGAATCCAACTAAGCAAATATACAACCATGAAAAATCAAAATCTAAAAACACAACAAAAGCATATTTCTTTACATCTGTACTAGTTGGTACTCTTTTGTATTTTTTTCCAAATATC
The DNA here is from genome assembly GCA_946251885.1 of Cosmia pyralina. Lineage (NCBI taxonomy): Eukaryota > Metazoa > Arthropoda > Insecta > Lepidoptera > Noctuidae > Cosmia > Cosmia pyralina. The sequence continues at coordinate 16,190,903 of OX276369.1, read as the reverse complement.
TTTAATATAGTTTTATTACACATAATAAAGAAAAGGGTAAAATAATGCATATTTTTTTTTGTAATTAATTAATTTAGAAAAGTAGCAAAAAAAAATTAAAATTTTTTTTACTCGTGTTTGGTGTACAATGGGCATTGTTCATATTTTTTAATATGTTGTAATTGAAAAACCATTTCGAGGAATAGCGTTACTGATCATTACGGACTAATTAATCTTGAAAAATATTTATATTTTATTGTTTTTTTTTCGATAAAATACGATTGACCTTGTTTGCCCTTCAAATTACGTCAGCTTTGGCCATACAGTTTTGTATAGTTGCCTCAAAAAATAAAAAGTAAATGGCAAGTATTGTCTACAATCTGTCAAGTGTCAAATTATAATATAAACATAACCTCATAAGTATAAAGTTTTTACAATTATTATTCCTGCGACTTGCCTCATAATCTCATATACTCGTAAATCTCATTACATTATGTCAACACTCGACAACATTTACTATATTGGAAGAGTTATGGAATACAGGAAGCGCTTTGTTCCAACTTGCAGCAATAATAGTAATAATAATTCAAACAAAATTTTTGTTCGTATTAGAGAAGATTTGCGAGAAAAGTGGTGTCATGATGTAGGCGTGGAATATTGCAAGGTTTATACAATGTATTGTTGCGAAGATCACTTTGATGTAAGTATTTCAGAAACTTGCGCGAGTCGGCTTTAACAAAAGTATCGCTCATTGTGGTTCAGGGAAATGAACAATAATGTCGTCGCCTCGATTATTAACGTAGTCTTGCACCTTAAAAACCACTTTGCGTTTAAAAGCTACCGTTTCGGTCAAAATTTCGAAAAATAAGTTGTAAATAGGTTAGGATAGGATTCGATTACGTATGACGTCTATTGGCACTTTGACAGATTTGAGATGGATGACGTTGTGTTGACAGATTTCAATTTTTAATTATGTACTAGTGGGGCAACGGCACAATCTTTTGTGCCACTGATGACGTCACCTACCTTGAAAATTCAAAATATTTTAAAATTCAATAAAATAATAACTATTGAACCAATCATCAAAATATTCAAATTAGTTTCTCAAAATGCTCTAAATTTTCAAAAAATTAAATAAAATCTAATGGTTAAAAATTTTAAACAATCCCCATTGGCACGCGGATATTTTACTCTTACTTTTAAAACAACTTGTTTTATCGGATAAGTTAATAAAAAGAGGATGTCCATTTTTCGAGGCAAAAACAATACTGCGAGTCGTCCGATGAAGCCGTCTAGACAGAGCAATCGTGCGGGGTGTGAGGGGCGAGACGCGGGAGGCGCGAGACCGAGCTGCATACTTCCACCGTGTTAGTAGCTCGGGGCATAATTTTCAGGGCTATCTATCGTGTTGATTTTATTATTGTTTTAATTTATTATTATTATTTAATTTATGTACACGGAAAAATACAGAGATACGACATACTAACATTTGAGGGTAGCAGGACACTTGCGCGAAAGACATTTCCGCGAAAGACACTTGCGCCAACCCACTTTCCCGAAAAGACATTTCCGAGAATGGACTATTGCGCGACAAGACATTTCCGCGATTGGACTTTTGCGCGCATGGATGTTTGCGCGCAAGACACTTGCGCGAAAAACACTTGCACGTCAGGACAGTTGATTTCTTCATAACATCACGCCTGTTGGGGTTTTCTCATCGTTAATGGATACCCCGGTAGTTGTTGTAGGTAGTTAGTTAGTTCACACCAAACCACTGTTATGTTCAATAGTTTATTTATGGAAACAGTTTAGAGTTAAGTTATGTTTAGTTATCTGAGCCGCACTTGATGTTATGTTATTAGGTAATGCTCGAGCCGCACATTGGCGCGTGACGAAGCTTTAGTTACGACTGAAGTTATGTTAATAAGGATAAATTAGGTACGCTTAAACAACTAAATGTAATTTTGCTGTATGAGTACTCTTGGCTCGTACAGCGCCTGTATTCAAACAAAGGGATGGGCAGAGATGTACTGTGTACAGTAAATTTTTTAATTTATTTTTTCTTATTTGTGTATACAGACACTGCACATTTAATAAAACACAAACATAAACATAAACATTTGAGTGCCTACTTATTTTATTAAGTTTTTGTTTCTAATTATCTTATTATTTTTTTTAATTTAGTTTATTTTATTTTGTTTCGACATGGGTGTCATTTTTATGGTTCTTGAAGTCGCTGAAAACGATAATGAGGTCAAAATGAAAATCCAAGATGGCGGCTGAGAAAGTTTTCAAATTTTTCGTCATGGGTGTCATTTTCATGGTTTTTGAGGTCGCTGAAAACGATAGCGGGGTCAAAATGAAAATCCAAGATGGCGGTGATCATGGGTGTCATTTCTATTGCTTTTGAGGACGCTAAAGCCGATGAGCTCAAAATCAAAATGGATTTTGACAAAAAAAAAAAAAAAATTTTCGCAGCCGCAATCTTGAATTTTGATTTTAACCCCGTTATCGTTACCAGAGACCTCAAAAACCATGAAAGTGACATCCATGTCAAAAAAAAAATAAACTAAAGAGAAAAATAATAAAATAATTAGAAGAAGAAAAACTTAAGAAATAAGCAGGCACTCAAATGTCGTTTATAATGATAATAATGTTGATGACGATGTTGATCTCAAATAAACAAATTAATTAATTAATATCGTTTACTTCGGCCAACCCTTGCTGTTGCGACAATGTCTAGACGTTGTCGGCATTTACCACGAGATCAAAGGCACTATGTTCAAGATGGCTTCTAACTAGTGCGTCATACAACACCTTGAGCGTGGTAATGTTCGTAAACCCCTGTGACTGTCTCAATACGAAACCTAGGTTTCTGTAGGCCTTCTTGTATATCTTAACGATGTCTTCGCGAAGACTAAGCTCCGGAGTGAGATATATGCCTAGATCACGTACCTGCGACTATCGTTGCATTGGTGCTCTCTACTTTGTACTCGTAGCATATTGGGGTCCGCGCACGAGTGAACGTTATCACCGACCATTTGTCAACATTGAAGTTGAGCTTATTATTATGGCTCCACTCAACCACTCTATCTATATCCTCCTGCAGGAGTTCACAATCCGACTCATCTTTAACCTCGAGCAGCAATTTAAGGTCATTTGTAAACAATAATCATAAGCCATGTCTGACGACCTCCGGTAAGTCGTTTAGCATTATGATAAATTTGATAGGCCCCAAATTGCTGCCCTGGGTTACTCCGGACAGTGTGTAGACTCACACCCATTGTAGTCCACATACTGCTGCCTACCTTTCATGTAGCTCACGAAGAACTGCAATAGGTGTGGTGTACAGCCGATCTCTGCAAGTTTTCTTAGTAGGGCGTCATTGTCGACGGTGTCAAATGCCTTTTTAAAATCAAAGTATGCCGCGTCAGCCTGCACCCCAGCATCGACTGACGGTACTACCTTTGCCACGAAGTTGAGTAGATTAGTAGCAGTGCTGCGCTCCGCCCTGAATCCATGCTGAGCATCCGACAGCTGTGTGCGCACCTTCCTGCACGCAGAGCGGGATGGCGGACTCAAAAACTTTTGTAGATATAGATAGCACAGCCACTGGTCTATAGCCGCTGACATCCGGCCCCGCCTTACCCTTAGGAACCGGAATGACACGCGTGATCTTCCACCTAGCTGGGAACGTCGCTTTTTTTAAACAGGTGTTAAAGATAAGATGAAGCGGTTCTGCTAACACCTTGCCAGTCTCTGAACAGAAACGCTGGAACACCGTCAGGTTAAATATTGTTGTTAAGTTGTGTGTTAATTGTATCATATTAAACTGTTTTCGTGGCATCAATCATCGTGTTTTACTGCATATTAACCTCACGCCATTACATCTGTTATTTCATACAAAAGTTCAATACCTGCTCGACCAAAATGCATGAGACAGCTGATTTTTTTTTTCGTGATTTCAGAGTTGGTCCAGCTGTGAAAGTTCTTCATATTTATGGGTAAAAGCTAGTGATTTAAAAATAGCCCTGTACACCTTTGACGCTGCGGGTGATACAGACGTGATGTTGTGTGTTATTTATTACTAAAGTGGTTTGGGTTACTCAGTCCTAGTACGTTTGGGCGTTTGTAAGTGTCATGCGTATTTGCTCCCGCACGCGGCCTAGACCCGCATGCGTGATTGTATTAATTATTCTTGTCTGAGCAACTGGCAGCAAGCTCGTCATGCTCCCTAGTTGTCCCTGCTCTCGTTCTTGCTGGCCATGGTTTTGTTATTATTTATTGATTTAACTACGATGGTCCTAGTTTATCTTTTGTGACTTTGAGATGCAGTCCTATGGATATAATTGTACATGTAAGCGGATACACTCTTCAGTGCAGTATTCATTTCTATATTATCTTATGCGCTCACTTATAAAGAAACAGGTTTAAACTTGTCGCACAGATTTGTCTGTACCGGAAACCAGCTTCTTTATGTTTGCACCCTAACTATCTAATACTTACTTTGCGTCTCCCTGGCTGTTCGTTTCTTCTCAGTCACTTCTTGTTCTTCTTCCACTTCAGTTTTAAACTCCATTAAAGGTACATCATATTCTAAATCTGACTCACATTGGCGTGGTGGTGTATCTGCTACATCTAGACAGCTATTGTCTAACTTGTCCGGTTCTAGCTCTGTAAGTAAACAACAACAGTCAAGAGTATTACTCTTGTATTATCAACTAGCGACCCGCCCCTGCTTCGCACGGTTTTTACGACTTGACAAAACATCGCGATTTCTTTATTATAATTATGTAAGTTTAATACAAATACATGTATACATACATCTTCCTGAATAAATTCTCTAAAACGATGGTGAAAACCTCATCAAAATTCGTTGCCTAGTTTAGAAGAACAACGCGGTCATCAGACACACGCGAAAAGCGACTTTAATTTAAAGTATGGTTACCGTTAAGTTGAATGAAACTAAACACTGACAAAACTTTGAAGTAATTCAAAATAAATTGATTATATTTTTGTTCTTAAACATGCCTTCAATTTGATGTTCCTCCTTCGGCTCTATAATATCATCTAGTCCCTCACAAACAGCTGGTATCTCTTCTTTGATAGCAATGCTTTCTGTTTGACATTCATCAACTATAATTTCCTGCTTTGGTTCAATAATATCATTTAGTCCCTCACAAACAGCCGGTATCTCTTCTTTGATAGCAATGCTTTCTGTTTGACATTTTTCAACTATACTTTCCTCCTTTGGCTCAATAATATCATCAGGTCCCTCACAAACAGCCGGTAACTTTTCTTTGATAGCAATGCTTTCTATTAGACATTCATCAACTGTACTTATGTTCTCTGTTGCAGTTTTAATAAACCCTCTGAATAACTCAAAGTGGTCTTGCTTTTGGTTTATTAAAGGATTATGCTGCAACAAGTTGATTATAGTATTAGAAAAATATATGCTAGTGATCACAGTCCCACGAGCACTAACTTTTTTTCATTATACTGAGATCACTCAAAAGAGACTCCACAAGTGAGGATACTTAGGTAGGTCTAATAATAGGTTGGGGAAAAAGTTTCTTCGCATTTTTTAAGAAAATTCAAACATTTTTTAATATACATTATTTATATTTATCTAAAGTATGTAGGTACCATTTCGTTCGATAACTTTTTGCCATCTTGTAGGTAGGGACATTATCCCATTGTTATAGAAATTTTGGGACTTCTGATCAAAATACCGCGACAAGTGGTTTTGGCAGTCCTCTCGTGATGTTAACCTGACACTGCCTAAAGAATTCTGAAGAGACCGAAACAGGTGGAAATCTGAAGGTGCAAGGTCAGGACTATACGGCGGATGCATTAACACCTCCCAGCCAAACTCTCTTAATTTTTGCTGAGTGGCTAAAGATGTGCGAGATCATGATGAAAAACCACACCCCTTCTGTTGATTAATTCCGGCCGCTTTCTCTCAACTTCTTGCTTTAATCTCATCAGTTGTTCGAAGTAGAGTTCAGAATCGATGGTCCTGCCTGGTGGTAACAGCTCATAATGAATAATGCCCTTCCAATCCCACCACACACACAGCATCACCTTGTTGCGAGTTAACCCGGGTTTCGCCAGTCTGTGAAGCCTGACCGGCCTTTGACCACGACCTTTTTCGCACGTTCTTGTTGTACGTGATCCACTTTTCATCACCAGTTATCAGCTTCTTCAAAAATGGCTCGGTTTCATTACGTCGTAATAAAGAATCACAAATGAGTACACGGTTCATTAGGTTTCTTTCAGTGAGCTCGTGAGGTACCCAAATTTTTTTGTGTACCCAGTTTTTTTCAAATGCGCCAAAACTGTTTTGTGGTCAATTCCCAGTTCTTCAGCTACGTCGTAACTACTGATATGCCGATCTTGCTCCACTTTTTCAATAATGGCATCCATTTTATCCGTAATAGGGCGACCAGAGCGACGTGCATCTTTGACATCACTGCACTGGGTCCATAAACATCGCAAATTTTTTTCGCGGCTTGCGTTGCATTTTTACCTTTTTTGTAGTAAAATTTTAAAATGTATCGAATTTCATCATAGATTCACTCATCTTGACAGTACGAAAAACAAATGAAAATCACACATTTTCCTAATTTGAATTTGGAATTATGTTCTTTAAAATTTAAACTTTCAATGATACCAAAACCAGCCAGATACAAATAGTATAGCCTAAGAGATTTTAAGTTCATACATACTATAATGCGAAAAGACTTTTTCCCCAACCTAATATATCCTGGAGAGTCGGCCGTGACCTCACTGACCGCTGCACCAGCTGCTACTGCATAGCTCGCGCGACCATTACCGAACTGCCACATTCAAGTTTCATGTATCTACATAGAAGTTGTAACAGTATACATGGACTAATTGTAAAACCTACATTTGACAATAGACCGTACATATATCAACATTCAACACTTTTTTTTTTTTTTTTTTTTGTGGATGGGAAATCATCAAATGACTTCCCCCGCTCTGGGCAGAGGCGGGAGGGCGTGTCAGACTTTTACTGACTAAAACCCACCCATGTTCTTTCAGCTTCCCGTGCCAGGGCCACGGTATCTCTTTCGAACTACCCGCGACCCCGGCGGCATCGGCCCAATTGACCCCGTCACTGCTGACATCTCTTTGAGGCGCGCGTGAAACAACGCGCCGTCGACCCGGGCCTGGTCCTTACCGGACGGCGAGCTGCCCATTACTCGTCGTCCGCAAGCCCGCGCCTACGGTGGCCGGGAATCGGCAATCGATTCCCGCCGCCCAGGGCGTCTCCTACGGCGGCTAGGGGCGCGAGGGCGCGGCTGTTGCCTCTCCCTCACGCGTTCCGCTTCCTCCTTCGCGAGCATTACTGCTTCGCAGAAGGAGGTGACGGCCTCCCATGCACTCTCGCTCCGCACCATGGCCTGGACCAGGTTTGGACGCGAGAGATCGCCGCCGCCGATCGCCTCCGTGAGAACACGGCGGTGCTCCGCCCAAGCCGGGCAGACCTCCACTGTATGCTCCACCGTGTCCTCCGGGCGATCCACACAATGGTGACACCCGGGCGTTTCCTCCCGCCTTATCCGAAACAGGAACCTCCCGAAACAACCGTGTCCGGTGAGGACCTGCGTCAGGCGGAAGGTGAGGACGCCGTGGCGCCTCTCCAACCACTCCTCAAAGAGGGGACTTATCGCCGCAATTGTGACGTGCCCAGCGCTGGGTTGCGACAATCGCACTCTCCATGTCGCCATGAGATCCCGCCGGAGCTCTGTCCGCTGTACCGTGATTTCTCGCGGCAGCGGAGTTACTCCCCGGCGTTTCACCTCCTCGCGCCACTCCCACACGTGCGCGAGGACTTTTGCCTCCAAATCCCATGGCGGTAATCCGGCAAGGAGGCTCGCTGCCTCACAGGAGACCGTGCGGTATCCCCGGACTAGCCGGATGGCCATGACCCTCTAGGACGCGTTCAACCGGCGGGCTGGTCGCAGCCTCAGGGAACGCGCCCACACCGGTGCCCCGTAAAGGGCCATGGACCACACGACCCCCGCGTAAAGCCTCCGGCAGGAGGCGTTTGGACCCCCCAGATTGGGCAGGAGCCGCTTCAAGGCAGCCCCGGCCCGCTCCAGTCTGGGAGCCAAACGTCGGAAGTGCTCCAACATTCAACACTTGATGGTACAGTTGGCGTGAAATCGCAACACAACAGGTATGAGCTTGAGAGGAACCACTTCCACATTATACTGAAATCACAAATTATGAGAATAAATGGCTGTGAAAGAATACCTCACCTCATAATCCTTGTTCATCATCTGAGCGAACAGCTCTTCGGCTTCCAGACATTGTCTCAGCAATCGGTAGCACTGCTTTAGTTTAGCGCAGCAGAAGAAACAAGCAAGGATCGGTCTCCTGTCTTCAGTTACAAACTGCAACAAAATGACACTATTTTGTTTTCATGAAGAAAATACTTATGAATCCTTAAGGTGATTGCGCTGTGGAAGCCCGCGATATTCAAATTTTCTTGCGTTTTTTGCAATTTGCATGTCAGTGTCCGGTTGTATCTTGATTGAAATATGATACGCGAAAATAAGAAATATGTATTTACATAATTGTAACCATACAAATCATGAATACATCTAACTGTATACTATGCACTAGTTCAGTCAATCTTATCATATTGCATCACGGCATGGGGCGGAGCCCCAAAGACATCTTTGCTGAAGTTGGAGAGAGCTCAGGGAGCTGTTCTTAAAGTTAGTTGTAAGCTTCCTTTTCTTTTTCCAACAAAAGAACTTTACCAGCAGTGCAAAGTACTGACAATTCGACAATTATTTATCTTCAGCAATATCATTCGCAGGCACACTCAACTTCCATACAACCCTGTTGAAATCCTGAACCAGAGACGCAAACACACAGTCTGTAAATCAAGGTCCTTCAAAACCAGCTTCAGCCGTAGATTCTTTTGTTTCCTAGGAGATTACCTTTACAACAAAGTCAATAAAGCCATTTCCATCTACTCCTTATCCTTATTCAATTGTAAAAATAAAGTCCGAAATTGGCTTCAATCTCACGATTATGAAGCCACAGAGAGACTCTTAGAAGTCATCTCATAAAACGCAGCTCGACATGCCCTATATATTACATTTTAGGAGACCAGTTTTAAAAATCACACACTCACTACACACCCACACACCCTCCATGCACCCACACCCACACACTCAAACACCCACACCAACAGACCCTACTAAAGCTGTTTAATTAATTATTTGTTATTCCTTATTCCTTGTCTTAAATTGTTTTTATCCCAACATTTTCATGAATAATTTGTATTACTGTGACTTGTGTGAGTTTGGAGGCCTGGAGACCTGTAACACAGGTATAGCCTGTAGTACAGGCTCCAGTCTCCACAACATCAATGTATTTTTGTATACGCAAATTATGTATTCCAGTAAGTTTTCACTATGTGGTGGAGAAAATAAACGTTTGCAACAAACATACAGCGCCATCTAGTGTAATTTATGCAAAGCACTACGATGAGCGGCTTCACAGACTCGAAGATAACAACTGCAGACGGCTACGTGTAGATATTGTACACACACATGCCAACTGTCCGCCTTTATAAGCAGAGCTGTCTTCGAACAAATCGTCTGATTCCGCCGTGAAACATCGCAACCCCTTGGTTGTCGAGTCCGCTAGCTATGTCCCCAGTAGAATCAGTAGTATCCGCCGTCCGCGACATGCCCTCACTGAACCCGATGACCCTATCACCCTCCTCCAGGAAAGTAGTAGGGAAACTAGCACCGTCCATAAACACAAACACAGATCTACATTCCGGCCTCGCCGCCGAGGCCCACCGCGTTTAAGACCATCTAACGTAAATGTAAATTCATGTCCCTTGATCGGTTTAATCGAGCCAGCTGGTGGCGTAGCTGAGCCTGTAGCTTTCAACTCCCCTGATAATAATAATTCCCCTAACTTGATCCAGCCTATTGCTTTGCCTTGTTTATCAATGGTCAATGACAACGACTCCCTAAGCCGAGGTCCGTAACCCACAGGGGGTGCCCTTAGTGCGCAGTCGTTTAGTTTATAAGTTTAGTTAGTATATTATGCCCCTGGCTGGAGGCTTTTGAGCTCGCTTAAAGGCACCCACAGGAAAGTCCGGTTAAGTAGTCGAGACCTCTCATGGTCACACTACGAGATGCCATTCCAAAAAAAAAAAAAAAAAGAACCAATCGTCATTCACTAGCTAGAGGTACAGAGTTCGGTAGCCACGCAACCTTCTCTGTTTCCTAAGTAAACCTAGTTCCTGTTCGATAGCTCCGCAGTCTTCAGGGACTAGACAGCTAGGGAAGGTCTGAAGGGCGATAGTCACGCAGTCCCTTTCATTCCTTCACTTAGGGTTGCCACATGGTAAATCAATTATTGTAACGTGTAACATAATTTAAGTTAAAGTTGCCAATAAATTATCATCAAGTTCAATGGGGCTTTATTTACACAACCTGCAATGCTACACGTTTTTATTATTATTTCAATTTTAAAATGTCTTTGACATATCTCGGGACCTTCGGGTCCCGCACCTTTGGAAGGCGTACGAGGGGCCGAAGCCAACTCGCAGAGGCCCCTTAGACAATTTCAAATAATGAGGAGGCACCAACCGACGATTATCCCTGTATGCACTATGCAAGTGCATTCAAGGACAATCGTCGGTTGGTGCAGCACTATTGCAGAACATGGAAACAAAACATATTGGGCTATGGGTTTGGGTGGCTGTGGACTGGTTACCTAGAACTATGGAAACACTATGGCCCCTGCCTGACTAATGTTTTGTATACAATACACAGATAAAATGGCAGTGGATGACTTGCACACTCAATAATGGGCCCCCGAAAACGGTCGCTAACACTTAGTGTCGTAGCGGCAAGGGGGCAACATGTCCTGAGGTGTTTGTGAGGAGTGGAGAGGTATCCCACGGCTATCAGGAGAATCCCGGAAGTACGTTCAAGATCCCTACCAGCATCTTACTGGAATACTTCCTTCCTCCGAGCATGTTTGCTTTTGCGAATCTCCACTCAAGTCGGCCAATAAAGGCAAGAAAGAGGTGGGACCTCTGTTCCTCGTCGGTGTTAACTCCAGCCAGCCAATAAAGGCAAGCGAGAGGTGAAGAACAAGACTTCTCCCGTGGGGTCACTACTGCCCTACAACTCGCCAAATGCTGCCCTGCGGGTTTCTGTATCTCTCTTGGTCTGGCTCCTCATCCTAGACCTGTTCCAGCAAAGTAAACTTTACAGGCAGATCTAGAATTTTATTATTATTAACTAATTTAACGAATTTCGCGGGCTACCACGACGCATCCCCCTGGATGCTTTCTGCGTGCATCTTACAGAGAAGGCATGAGCATTGATCACGACTCTTGCTCAAGGCAGATTGACAACTTAATATACATATTCATTTTAAGTTCAGGTTTCTCACACGCTATTTTCCTTTAATTCCATTTTCCCCTAAGACAAGGTTATGAATCTTCGCATAGGAGAGGCAAAAGCAAAACTATCAACTTACTGGAATATCAGTCAGCTTCTCATACAGTTCTTGCAAGCTCCTGTTGACCACTACGTACATGCGGACATTCTGCACTAAACATATCCTACACATTGGCAGTTTTTCCAAAGAGTCAATCTGTATGTTATGAGATGATTTTTCACACTTGCTTGTTGATGGCATTTCACTAGATTCAAAAACATTGAATGTAGTGACATCTGCAATAAAACATATTAAATTTGTAAATTAATGTTTTTTCCACACATGGCAAAAGAATTGGACAAGTGGCTCTGACCAGAGTCAATTCTTACTTATACGGGTTGGCTTTGAAGTGAGGGGTGACAGTGGTTGAAGGTGGTTGGGGTTGGGTCCCCGATTATAACGTTATCACTCCTAACCCCCGTTCGCACGGGCGCTATAAAATCGCGGCGGGATTTTATAGCGCACTGGATTTTCAACTCTCGTTGAAAACTTGTTTTTTAGGAACCTAGAAATTGTGTTCATTAGAAAGTTAGTGAACTTCTCTGTGGTTAAAATAGGTCGAATCTGTCCCAAAACCGAATCGGGGCACCCCGACTCCACGTAGTCTTTTGGCTGTGACCCTAGAGTATTTAAAAATCCGGAGACGCGGAGGTGAGCATGGGTCCCTATCCTTTGTTAAGTAAGGTCGAAGGGCTGCACTTCCCGCAGCGCCTGAGACGTGCAGAAGCAAATTTGTTTCGTCAAACAAATATTTTGAGGTTAGGTTACAATAATATGTTTTTCTCAGGAATGGTGCGTTCCCTATTCATGGAAGTGGTACCAGGGGCAGAGTATTTGTTTTGTGATTTTGGCGGTCTCTCCGGTCCTGTGCCCATATCTCTTGCCGGAACGCCCTTACCGATCTGCTCCGACTTTCGGTAACTCGGGTCGCTTGTACAAGGGGATGGCGAAGTAGACCGAGACATAATGCACCGGATCAACTCAGGATGGATGAAATGGCGACAGGTTACAGGAACAACTTGCGACCCATGGATGCCCCTCAAATAAAAGGGGAAAATTTACAAGTCCGTGATAAGGCCTGTCGTACTTTATGGATCGGAATGCTGGGCAGTGAAGAAGACGGATGAAAAAAAATTGCATGCAGCGGAGATGAGAATGTTGAGATGGATGTGTGGAGTGAAGAGAATGGATAAAGTAAGAAATGAGTATATAAGGGGAAGTTTGAAAGTGACGCCAGTGACTGAAATGTTGAAAGGAAATCGTTTGTCTTGGTATGGGCATGTGATGAGGAGAGACGAAGCGCATGTGACTAAAAGAGTGATGAATATACATGTTGATGGATGGAGAGGCAGAGGAAGGCCAAAGAAAAGATGGATGGATTGTGTGAGGCATGATATGAAAGAGAAGGGAGTAAATGATAGCATGACAGTTGACAGGGGAGAATGGAAGAAGAAAACGTGTTGCGCCGACCCCAAGTAATATGGGATAAGGGCAGCAAGATGATGGTACCAGGGGTGAGGGGCATCCCCCCCTCCCCCCTCATTTTCGTGCGACCGGATACTAAAGTTTAACCAATTGAAAAATGAGTATCATTATTACCTTGGGCAACAACTGGATTTACCGCAATTTCCTCGACGTCTTGATTTGCAATTGTCTCCATGTGTGTTTCTGTTGATGTTGATGATGTGTGTGTTTCCTTTTTACTGCAGTTATGATCATAAAGATCACCTGAAAATAACCAAATAAAGTTTAATTAAATCATTTTAATAAAGAAATACATAATCATGAACCGGAAGAATAACTATCAGAGCATATCTGTTTATTACTAAAATCTGGTGAAATTCTTCTTAATACATGTATACCCCATTCTATGTCCATTGGAAACTAAAACATGCCATGTTACGTGGGGTCGGCACAACACGTTTTCTTCTTCCATTCTCCCCTGTCAACCGTCACACTATCATTCACTCCCTTCTCTTTCATATCATTCATCATCACTTGCCTACCATTTTCCCAACTATGTTGGGGTCGGCTTCCAGTCTAACCAGATGCAGCTGAATACCAGTATTTTACATGGAGCAAGTGCCTATCTGACCTCCACAACCCAGTAACTGGGTAATACGATACACCTTGTTAAGACTGGTTGTCAGACTTTCGGGCTTCTGACGACCCGTGACGACTGTCAAAGATCTACAAATGACAGCGCAGACTAACGGCTTAACATGCTTTCCGAGGCACGTCTTCGTATGTAAAGATGGTCACCCATCCACAAGCCCCTTCTTCACTTAGCTGGCAATAACAATTTAATTGTTTGTCTGCTCTGTTCTGGTTTGTGGATTACGGAAGCTATTGAAAATTTGTGAGGAGTACGCTCGCAGCCATGGCCCTGTGTATAATGTCGTGAAAAGCCAATACATGGTATTTCAGGGAGGCGCCAAATGCCCAGAACAAGTACCCCCTATTCGCGTAAATGGTGTACCGTTAGAACGGGTGAACCAGTTTAAATACTTGGGGCACTGGGTAACAGCTGATCTGAAAGACCATGCTCAATGTCGAGAGCGGAAGCGGAGGACACTGTCTGTGCAGCCTATGGGCATCTTACTCACAAGCTGCTCACAGTGCCCTTTGTGTCCAATACAACAATGCATTCAGGGCGGTGTTGGGGGTTGCCTCGTTTCTGCAGGGCCTCGGGCATGTTTGCGGAAGCGCGCACCGACTGTTTACACGCCACCATGCGCAAGCGGTGCGCGTCCTTGGTGCAGGCTAGCTCCAACTGTCCTGGCGATGATTGCTCAGCGACTGCATTGTCCCTACGTTAGGCATTGTTGTAGCAGGCAAATTGCTGGTGCTTGGTGTGTCATTTTATATTATTATGTAATATGTAATAAGTCTGATGGATTTATAATATTTGCTTTTGACATACATATGAGTAACTTCATTTAATTTTTGTTTATTGTAATATTTAATTAATTATTATTTTTGACATTATTTAATTAGTTATTATTTTTAACCGACTTCAAAAAGAAGGAGGTTCTCAATTCGTCGTCGGAACCTTTTTTTTTTAATTTTTTTTTAAATGTATTTTCTCCGATTACTCGAAGATGGCTGGACCGATTTGGTTTTTTTTTGTTTTATTCGAGAGGGTATACATCACAGTTGGTCCCATATAAAATTGATTAACTTTGCTTTGGTAGTTTTTGAGTTAGCTTCAATAATACGTATTTTTTCCCCACTTTTATATGGATGATGTTCTAGTTTGTTTTGCAGATAGTGGTATTAGAATTTGTGTGGGGTAGGCACACAACTAAAAAGTGAAAAATAAAAACTTTTTTACAAAAAAATACAACCGGCTTCCAAAAACAACACTACAAAGTGAAAAATAACTTTAATTTCGGAAGTCGGTGGCAGAAAACGAAAAACATTTAACTAGACACCGACTTCCGAAATTAAAGTTATTTTTCACTTTGTTGTGTTGTTTTTGTAAGTCGGTTGTATTTTTTTGTAAAAAAGTTTTTTATTTGTGTTTTTGTATTTAATATCGGTCAATTGACCTGAAATGAATTAATTTGAGTTAGAATGTCTGGGGTAGGAATATTATTTAAGTAGTAAAACCGAAAATTCTATGCCAATTCATATGAAATTATGTCATCTTCACTTGGTTCCTTCAACCCATTTGTAGTAGTTAACCCATCAACCAACCTAAATGAGACACAGTACAAATTCAATATTGATATCGTCAATAAATGTGCCTATGCCACTTGGTGGGCTAACCCATGTATAGAGTGAAAAATTAAACCAGCTCAACTATAATTTACATGGCAAGTGTACCTACTTATTAATATGCAGAGCTAATACACCAGGGGTCGGCAACTATTAAAGCCTCTTTGGCATGCGACGGCTGCAGTGACATAAAATAAAAAAAAAAAACATTGTGTCAGTGGTGTGTGTCAAGTTGAACCGTGTTGTTTTGCTAATCTTTTGTACCTATTCTCTTTGCGACTTTCACACATATTATATTATATTTACCATAGAGCTTTTCACTGAAAACAGTACCTGCGTTAGCAACTTGGTTAGACCCAAGATCTACTGTTCACTGACGACACTTTGTGCGATCTAACAAGTACACACTTCTTGAAATTGTTGCGTGCTATTTAGCAGACGCAATAGGAATTTTATTGTTATCTGCGCATATGGTGTGCAATCGACATTTTAAGAGTTACATGAAACAGCATAGTTCAGTACACAATTTTGTAATTATTTTATTAAGAGGGAAAATATGAAACTGGAAGTTATTCTTAATAACTACTTATTTATATTAGTGTGAGCATTGTGTTTGAGCATCTTTCAGTTAGTGATTAGGTACGATGCGCAGTCTGTTCTACGTATTTATATTTTTGCCTTGCCATGATCAACTGGTCTAATTGACGTGATCGACCGGTTGGCCACCTCTGTAATACACTTACCAGATAAAGGCACCCCGTGCTCGAGTTCTTCAGTAGAAAATAAACCTGGATAACCATCTATGAGACGATTACCCTTGTCATCCAGTTGGTATTTATCGAAGTGTTTTTGGCACACATGTTTATTCAATAACTGATCCTTTGATAGACCAAGAAGTTCGGAATTCACCGACACCAAACCCGACAGCCACAAAGACCTAAGTTTATTGTCCTTTGGTAATTTATAAAGACGATGAGTTTTGTTAGTTGAAGTACAACCAACAACACAGCATTTGATAGGAGCCATGGCCGCGGACCAAAGCACCAGAGCGCTGCAGTATAATTCTTATCGAGCAAGGGTCTTGGAACGAATCTCAACTCAAGCAATAAAGCGAGGAAAACGACTATTTATCTTAAAACACAAAGGCCAAAACATATCCAAACATAAATGTATGAGAGCTACTTGACGTTGACAGCTTGACAGAAACAGATCATACAGAATACAGATAGACTTTACTAAATTTTATTCACCTGGCTACGAGTCTTTTAAGTCGTCTTTTATTTTAAATATTAAATTTGCCTAGCCTTTTCCCAACTACGCTACATTTGGGGCGGCTTCCAGTCTAACTGGATGCATCTGAAAACCAGTATTTTATATGAAGTGACTGCCTATCTGACCTCCACAACGCAGTAACTGGATACAAAAAATGTACTGTATCTGTGAACTGAGAGGCGGCACCGTCGATGCGTCGACACAATTGAATGACATGCGTCGGCACAATCGAATGAAATTTCATCATGACGGCCGTAGTTCCAATTTTCGCCATTTCACAGATAAGTTGGTAGGAGTGTAGGTCCATGGTGGCGACATCGATGAACAAAATATGACAAGCTTGTCACTATTCTTGATTTCGTTAGTTCCAATTAAAGCCACCGGGTCTATCTGACCCGGTGGCTTTATATTATGAACAGCTCGGCGATAATAACTGATTTCATTATTCATCCACATGATGACAGCGGTTGTAGTACTTTGTGCGTTGTGTGGTCACAGTTCTAACCTAACCCACCTTTTAGCCTTAAAAAAATCTCAGTCACAGTTCCTTAAAAAACACGTTGAGAATCGTATCTTCTCCGGTGCTACGGGAAGTACAGCGTCTTCGCCCTTGTGTAAGGCTGCATGTCCACCGGAGCGGAGCAGTAAAATTTCTCCGCTAGAATCAACAGACTACTTAACTACGCGCCAGTTTTCTGGCGCGTAGTTAAGAATCTATTGGTTAATATTTCTCCGCTCCGCAGCCTCACTCCGCTCCGGTGGACAGACAGCCTAATAAAGCGCCTCCGCCGCTACCGCTTGCATTGTGCGTGCGCCTTGTTACAGCGGGTGGAGGCTCACTCCCTGCGCGCCTCCGGCTCTAAAAAAACTCGGGGTAGGGCAAACAAGTACCACATGGCACGTTGGCTAACTCGGTTCTGTGACAGTTTTTGGACCTAATCTATCCTCAAAGGCCTAAAATGGCTGCTCGAGACAAAGCTCGTTTATTCTAGCGAATTCTCTTGTTAGCGTCCTGCACAATGTCTCGCACGTCACAGCTGCTCACTGATTAAGCCCAGGTTCGCACGGACGCATGTAGTAGTTTTTTGGTTCATGACATAATTTGTGGAGTACATGATTTGAATAAGAATCGGGGTATAGATGGAGAATTCCGCAAGAGGTACGACAAATACTTTCCCCACAATCTCTTCGCTATCTATCTATCTATATAAATAAAAAGAGAAGTCCTGACTGACATACGAGGGGGGATCAAAAAGTAGTGAGAACGACATACTCCTTGGTAAGAAAAAAAATAAATACTAGCAGGCATAGCTCATATACCTACATATTTGTAATATTAATAAAGAAAAAAATCTTCGATTCTCTTTTGTTTTTTTCTGAATGTAGTCATTTGTTTGCTTCGTGTCGGAACGTGTTCTCGAAAATGGAGAAAAACGAAGTGCGAGCCGTTATTAAATACCTCTGTTTAAAAAAGTTAATGACGACGCAAGAGATTCATTGCGATTTGGAGAACCTGCTCCGCCTTATTCCACTGTCGCAAGGTGGGCTTCTCAATTTCGAGTAGGGAGAACGAGCACGGAAGACGAACATCGTTGCGGCCGTCCATCGACGTCAGTCACCCAAGAAAATGTTGCGAAAGTCGAGAAAATTGTGTTGAGCGATCGAAGAGTTACCATCATTATTCAATCCATATTGAAACAATCTTTGAATATGAGAAAAGTCTCCGCAAGATGGGTGCCGAGAATGTTAACCGACAGTCAGAAACAAAATCGACTTGACATTTCGAAGATATTGTTGGACAAGTTTCAAGAAGATTCTGAAAACTTTTTGTCTCGTTTCGTAACAATGGACGAAACATGGGTCCATCATTTTGATCCCGAGACAAAACAGCAATCTTCGCAATGGAAACGGCCATCATCACCGACCCCGAAGAAGTTTCGTGCCGTGGTATCGGCTGGCAAGGTTATGGCCTCAATATTTTGGGACTCGGAAGGGATATTGTTGATTGATTACCTGGAGCGTGGATCCACTATTACAGGCCAATATTATGCAGCTTTAATTCCTAAGTTGAGGAATGCCGTCAAAGAGAAAAGGAGAGGGAAACTTCGAAGGGGCGTGCTGTTTCATCACGACAGCGCACCCGCGCATAGGTCGGTAGTTGCGATGGCTGCCATTCAGCAAGCTGGCTTCGAATTGGTTGACTACCCCCCTTATTCACCAGATCTGGCGCCTAGCGATTTTTATCTGTTCCCCAAATTGAAAGAATACTTAAGGGGAAACAGGTACGAAGACGATAACGAGGTGATGGATGCCGTGGAGAGCTTTTTGCTTGACCAAGACAAAACTTTTTTTTTTGAAAGGGATTGAAGTCTTGGAAAAGCGCTGGACTCGGTGTGTAGAGAGACTCGGAGACTATGTAGAAAAAGAAATTATTAAGTTATCAATAGTCATTATAGTCTATGTCATTCTCACTACTTTTTGATCCCCCCTCGTATTTGGAAAAAAATACAAAAGATTACCAACTAGTACTGATGTAAAGAAATATGATTTTGTTGTGTTTTTAGATTTTGTAGCCGACGGGCATGGGGTTCGGGCCTCTGATTGAAAGTCCTTGTAAATTTACTGTACTTTAACTTACCAATACACTTGAGAACACAAACAAAACAAGAAAATAAATGAGTAACAGACTCGAAATCGTACTATTACTAGAAATGAGAGAGTTAAAGATCTAAGATGGCCGGCGCTTTCCGGGCGCGGCTTGAAACGCGTAGCGTTGCACAAGGATCGAGGTTGGACTGCGCTGTTTTCGGCGCTGCGACCGCGAGGGACTCCTGCTCCACAACCGCGCCAGAAACGGGGCGCGCGGGAGAAATCGCGGCGCGTGATTGGTCGCCCAAGTCAGTGGCACCAACATTATTATTAAACCTATGGTCCTGGGGTTGCCGCGCTACATACTCCCCCTCTAGATCACGATTACGCCCTCGATCGTGGTCTAGCCCTACATTAAAATCATTACGAATAGGTTGTAAACGAGGTCGGCCTCGCTTTTTCTTTGGCTCCATTGGCTGAGCGCGTTCATCTACTCGTCCTCGAAAAGGGGTGAGCTGATTAGCGTGGAATTTGCCCAATATCTCACCAGGATTATCATCAGACGCGATTAGGTATGTTGTTGGACTTACTTTCTTCTTCACAACATATGGCCCATCCCTTTTAGGGAAAAACTTAGCAGTCTTTGACTTGCTGGCGTCGCTCAGCTGATGGGTAGTCAATAGAACCTTGTCATCTACTTTAAAATCCTCTCCTACTCTTCTCGAACGATCAGCGTAAGTCTTCCTTCTGTCCTGCAGTTTTTCTACTCTATCACGGACTTCCCTTAAGGAGTTTAAAAATTTTGACAGGTAAGGAGTGATCTGTGGTACAAAATTATCCTTCTCTAAGACTGCCCTTGGATCATTGTACACCTCTAACGGTGACCTCAGCTCACGTGCAAACGTCAAATATGCAGGAGTAACCCCTGTTGTTTCACAGACCGCGCTGTTCATACTGAACCGTACTATCGGTAGCTGCTTAGGCCATGAAGGGTGATCCGTACCAACCAACAGGGCCAATTGGGTCTTCATATCCCGGTTTTTCCTTTCAGCTGGATTGGCTTCTGGGTGGTAATAGGGTATCAAGTCTTGTGTAATGCCGAGAATGAACATGCATTTCTGCATGACCGCTGAAACAAATTGGACACCATTGTCCGAAATAATGCGACGTGGTAAGCCGAACCGAAGGAAATACTCTTCTATGAGTACTTTCGCGCAGGCGACAGAGGTTGCTTCTTTGAGAGCATACAATTCTACCCATCTTGTCGCGGTATCTTCCACTAACAGGATCCATTTTTCCCCGTTTTCGCCCTCTGGCAGTGGTCCAAATAGGTCGATAGCCAAGACTTCATTGCGCTGGTTTAAAATCGGTGTTTGAATCAGACCAGGTGGCTTTTCATTTGTCGCTTTATAGCGTTGACAAGAGGAACATGATTTTACATAATCGGTTACAATTCTTCTCATGCCAGGGAAGTAATAGTTTTGAGCTATTTTCTGGTATGTTCTCTCTATACCAGGATGACCTGCAATTGGAGCATCATGACATTCTCTTAGAATCCCTTCACGTATGCTTACAGGTATTACTAATTGCGGCGACTCGTTGTCTGTATCTGGGTTATAGCGATAAAGGATACCGCGTTCCATGAGATAACCACGTTCTGTCCAACGGCGAGACGCAACTTCTTCTATATCCTCTAATTCCTTCACAATTTTAATTAAATCTGGGTCAGATTTTTGTGCTGCACGTAGCTCCGTGAGATCTCGCGTAGGTAAATCAATAATGACAGTGCATATTCCACAGGATTCACGAGACTCATCTGTACAGACAGGGCGGCTGAGTGCGTCGGCCACTACATTTACCTTTCCGGGAGTGTACTCAAACCGGATGTCATAGGCCTGCAGCTTTAGTGCCCAACGCACTAAACGACCAGAAGGTGACTTCAAGGACAGCAGCCATTTCAAGAGCTGGTGATCACTGGCTATAACGACTGGATGACCATCAATGTAACCCCGCATACGGTCGACTGCCCAGACGACCGCCAGAGCCTCCCGCTCCGTGGTCGAATAATTCCGTTCAGCCGCTGATAACAAACGGCTGGCAAATTCAATGGGTCGTTCTTCATTCTTTTCACCTTGAAGCAACACTGCGCCTATCGCATAGTTGCTCGCATCTGTGCGCAGGATGAATGGCTTGGAGTAGTCTGCCTGTATGAGGATCGGCGCTGACGTCAAAAGCCTTTTCAAGTTACTGAACGCTTCAGCCTGTTGTGGTCCCCATATCCAAGGTTGATTTTTCCTTGTCAATCTTGTCAGTGGCTCTGCTACCTCCGAAAACTTGGGAATAAATTTCCTGAACCAGGAACATGTTTGTATAAATGTTCTGAGGTGTCCCAGTGCAGACGGCTCTTTCATGTCTAATATGGCTTGAATTTTCCTTTCATCAGCTGAGACTCCGTCCTGCGAGATCACATGACCTAAATATTTAACCGACTCTCGTGCAAACACACACTTTTCTCGGTTAGCACGCAATTTGAACTTCATCAGCTGTTCAAAAACGATTCGCAGGTCTTCCAGGTGCCTCGAAAAATCCCCCTGCGTTATAATTAATAAATCGTCTAAATATCCTAGTATTGTGACGTCCTTTAGTGCTGAACCAGATCGCATTCTGTCTATCAGACGCTGAAAAGTAGCCGGCGCGTTCTTCAGACCGAACGGCATCCTTTTAAAACGAAAAGTTCCGAAAGGGGTCACGAAAGCCGTCTTATCCCTATCCTCTTCTTTAACTGACACTTGCCAGTAGCCAGATCGCAAATCTATTGTACTCATGTGACAACGTCCACGTTTAGTAGATTGCAACAGTTCATCAATACGAGGCATTGGATAGGCGTCACTCTTCGTAATCGAATTTAACTTTCGATAGTCGACGCAAAACCGGAAACTGCCGTCACGTTTAGGTACTAGCAGGGCTGGCGCAGCCCATGCAGATTCACAATCTTCAATAATATCTTCAGCTAACATTTTGGTAAGCTCTTGCTGCATGATCTCCTTCTTTGCAGGTGTCAGGCGATATGGAGGCGTCGCTATCGGCAAATTATTTCCCGTATCTATATGATGCTCTCCATATGGAGTCGGCTCCCCAATCGAATTAAACATATCCTGAAAATTCGTGAGCAATTGGGCAAGCTCCTCACGCTCCTGATCCTCTAAACCTGCACCCTCGTCATCGCGTAAAACATTCATCGCGGCGTACGAATTTTGACGAGGTGAAAAAGTTTCCAAAATCAATTTATACTTTTGATCACTACTATCCGAAAAATGCCAAAGGCACTGCTTAAAATTGATAACGAGACCGGCATTGTTAATAAAATCAATACCTAAAAGTGTTTCATTATCTTTCGCTTCGGGGAAAATTATAAACTCGGTGGGCACAATTTTATGAAAAAGTTTCACCTGTACCTCTGCAACAAGCACCTCCATCAGGCGCGTGCAACCATCCGCCAGGCGGATGTTTCTAGTGCACTGTTGCAAAGGATGGCCTTTTTCCTTTAACACGCGAAAAAGTGTGTGACCGGCAATACAGCCCCTAGCACCAGTGTCCAGTAACGCTGTCCCATTTTCCCCCAAAATACCTATTTGCATCAAAGGTCTATTATTATTAGGCTCCCCCTTAATTGAACCTCCCTTAGTCCGACCCTGTGCAGACGCGAGGCGTTTCTTACAATTTTTATTATTAACATTTACCGAGCATAATCCTAAACATTTATCAACGCTATCACTATTACAACATAAACATAAACAATCACACTGAACATTAAATAAACCCTGACCATTTGAATTATTGTTTACGCAACATGATATGGCAACATAATCGTTATCAGCTGATTGAATTACGTGCCCGTGTTGCGAACGGGTTTCAGTTGAATTTACAGAAAACTTAGTGTCTCTATTATTATTATAACCTATGAAATTATAACACACATTTTTACCGACATTAGAACGCTCGTTAGTATGTTGCAGTTCAGTAACACAATCACAGTAAAGTTTTAAGTTACGCCCAGCGTTGCAAGACGCTGGGTTACCTGTGGTACTGGCAGGAACGATGCGAGGCGGGCCCGGCGACTTCCGACCGCGAGGAACGATATCGTTACGCTCACGGACGGTCGCTAGGCAACGGGCAGCGCTGCCGCTCGCGACCTTGGCGCGGCCGCACGTACTCTGCGGGGCCGGCGCGGGTGGCGGGACGCTTGCGGCTGTCGGCTCGCCCGACGCGCATTCATCGCGCACGATAACGCTATGATTACGGGAACCGCGCACTTTTGAATTTACGCTATCACTAGTTGTCGTAACCGAATAGAATGCGTTTTGAGAACTAGATTTGCACTTTTCACACTTCGATTTTATAACGTTAGGGGCACCGCACCCATAACATTGAATAGCTTTATTTTTGTTTACGCTATCATCACTTTTTACGTTATCACTTTTATCATTGTTTATTAACTTTTTACACTGCGATTTTTCATGTCCCCATTTCTTGCAGTAACTGCACGACAGTCTTTTGCTGCGAGTGTTTTTATCACTTGGTGCCGAAGTTGAAGGGGCGCCGGCGACGGCCGCTTGGTGACTGGCGCTCGATGGCGTCAGTGCCGGTGTCTTGTCGCATGCGCTGTCTTCTAACGATTCTTCGATCGCTCTGGCACGGTGCAGTAACTGGTCGAACGATGTTATGGAGTTACGATCGAGCCGCTTTTTTATTCTACGATCGAGAAGCCCGTATACCATATCTAGTTGAACTTTTTCACGTAGATCTTCTTGTGGCAATCTCGATAAAAGCGCTCTCGTCTTCGCAATAAATAAATCAGTTTTGTCCGTACCTTGTCGCAATGAAAACAATTCCAAATATATACGAAATGGCGGGCGATGCTCTCCGAATGCACTTTTTAGTTTTTGCATAGCATCCGGCCATGACGTGGTGCTGGTTTTTATACCCTGCCACCATAATGCTGCCGAGTCTACTAGCAACATGGAGAGTCCTTTGACAGCGTTATCATCTGATATCTGAAGGCAGTTCTTGTACACTGTTATTGCGTCGATAAACCCGTCGACATCAGCGGACGATCCGTTAAATCGAGTTGTGCACTTTGAGAAGTTCGCGGCGGGCGCTGACATGGACACTTCAGTAGGCGCCGGTGTCGAAGTCCTAACATCTTGGATGAGCCTCGCGAATATCTCTGCCTGACTCTGCTGCAGTGATTGCATCAGAGTTGCAAACTGACCCTGGTCCATGGTGATGGACGTGAACATCTCCTCTTCTGTTTCATTTTCCTTTTCTGTTTCATCTTCATTATCTTCTCCCTGCTTCTTGGATTTCTTATTTCTTGTTACCATCGTCGTTGGTGTCGTTGGCATCCTGACAACGAAAACGGAACCTCGTGGCGAACTTTTATTCGCTGGAAACGCCCTCGTAGCGCTTCAGATTCCGAAGTTCCCGCGTGTAGGTAAGTACGTGTAACCGAAGCCTTCCTCCTGGAGAACAGACGCGGACTGCGTCGTAATGCTTCGTAAAAAAAAATTTGCAAGCACGTGTCGTCAGAGGCCCCTACTGTTGGGACGCCAAATGTAGCCGACGGGCATGGGGTTCGGGCCTCTGATTGAAAGTCCTTGTAAATTTACTGTACTTTAACTTACCAATACACTTGAGAACACAAACAAAACAAGAAAATAAATGAGTAACAGACTCGAAATCGTACTATTACTAGAAATGAGAGAGTTAAAGATCTAAGATGGCCGGCGCTTTCCGGGCGCGGCTTGAAACGCGTAGCGTTGCACAAGGATCGAGGTTGGACTGCGCTGTTTTCGGCGCTGCGACCGCGAGGGACTCCTGCTCCACAACCGCGCCAGAAACGGGGCGCGCGGGAGAAATCGCGGCGCGTGATTGGTCGCCCAAGTCAGTGGCACCAACATTATTATTAAACCTATGGTCCTGGGGTTGCCGCGCTACAATTTTGATTTTTCATGGTTGTATATTTGCTGAGTTGGAAACAATATTTATTATATTTTTAGATTTTGTCTCATATAGAGTAAAATACCGTATTCAAAGAGTAAAGTAAGTATACAGAGAAAGAGTGACAACTCTGTGGTAAAATTTGCATGTACGGAAAGTGCTGCCACCTTACGTTTGGTGGGTGAACTAAGGGTCTAATATAAACACCTACCTATAGCTGAGCATAATATGAGTAGGTACTTACAGTATGCATACCAGCTATAGGTATCTATGTATATAACTCGACGAGTTTGTAAATTATGGGCAATCGGGGTTATTTAAAAAAAACGTATGCAGTTAAGAAAAATGTCTTTTATTATTACTAAACAAATTTTATTAATATTTATTCGTTTTATACTTATTAAAATACATTTGGGCTGCTTTTTTTGTTATATCCTCACCTTCGTAGGTGATTTTACCTTCTAGTATTCTATTAATAGACCTGCACCAACTATAAATAATTATATTTATGGACGTGTCAACAAAACATTGTTTTACTTTTTCATTATGTATTTCACAATCTAGAAAACTAAAATCGGTGAATATTTCAATGAAGGCTTTAATTCTTTCTTTGATGTTCTTTTTGTGGCAATCATTATTTAAAAATGCATCAGTTGTTTCTTGTATTTCCTGAAAACAAGCTACTAGCCACTCAGAGGGATAGCAAAGCCACTTCTTATTTTGGCAATATTCTCTGGCACGTATGTATTTGTACATTTCATTGTCCGAATTGCCTAGTAGCTTGCTTTTACAATTTTTGCAACCTTTAACGACTTTTTGTAGACACTTCGTCAAGGCCCACCCACAGACATAAGTTCTTTGATCAGCCCCTGAATCAGAAATATTTCTTGTATTTTGCATAACATTCAGAGGCTGATCAATTACAATACTTTGGGATTGCAGGGGAGCATTACTTTTTTCTTTATTTTTAAGGAAAAAGGAAAGGGATTGTAGACATTCATTGGAATCCTCTTCGCAATTGGAGCCTACGGAATGATTTGTGCTGAAATTATTTAATAATAAAGTTTTATATGCTCCCTCAAATCCCACACAGTTGGGCATAACATTTCGAGCACCCAAACTTCGAACACTTCCAAAGAAATTTTCGAGTGGGTCTTGGTTAAAATTGCGTGTCAACATTGCGTCAAAGGAATATTTTTTTGATAATAATTGCCAAATCGATTTGAAACCTTCTATTGTTCGAATTCAATTATTTAAAGTTGGTACAGACTTTTCGATTTTCTCCTCATCACTTCTTGTCACCATAAATTTGGCGGTTTTTAACATTTTTAACGCATCTTGCCATAACATGTGATGAGGAGAATTTCTCTTTACAGCAGCTTTATATATTTTGCCACCTGGCGGCGTAAAAGATGACGCGTTACACGAATCAAATAATTTGTCAATTAAGAGTAGAAACGGTAT
The DNA here is from genome assembly GCA_946251885.1 of Cosmia pyralina. Taxonomy (NCBI): domain Eukaryota; kingdom Metazoa; phylum Arthropoda; class Insecta; order Lepidoptera; family Noctuidae; genus Cosmia; species Cosmia pyralina. The sequence goes on along the minus strand of OX276369.1, from coordinate 16,164,365 downwards.
TAGATCCCGACATTCTGAGGGACAATCTCCTCTTGCAATTGCATTATCAGTAGCAACTGCCATACTACGACTTAATACTTGAGCCGCATTTTTCACCCTCATTTTTTTTATTTTGCCGGGATCTATGTGTTCATCGGTCAAATTGTGCAGCATACACAACTCTCCACGCAACATGTCGGCAGTAGGATATTATTGGGCATTCTAACCCACGCTTTCGTTCCTACGGCTCACTCCGTTCGCCTTCGTCACTCTCGGTGTGTTAGATTGCCCAAAAACATCCTACTATAACTAGCTCTACATATCAACCACTTATCCGTTCGCCTCGTCACTCTCGATGGATTAGAATACTCAATAATATCAATTAAATGTTACATAGTGCAGTAAAATACAGGTTCTTGAAGGACAGCCATGGTGTGGTTGTTCGTACAGTTGTTCGAGTTAGCGACAATGAGCTATAAATGTCAGTGTAATACATTAATTGACTCATTATTAATATAACCGTTTCAAACAGTCGTCATGAAATTTGTAAAACAACCACAATCGTTACATGTAAACAAACTTTGTATTAATTCTCAGGAGACTGGTTTTCGCCATGGAGAATTATTACCTAAATCGATACGATGCATCATTTGCGGACCGTCAAATTGTGGAAAGACGAATTTGTTAATTGGTCTTCTTATACACGAGAATGGTTTACGATTTCAAAATGTTTATGTTTATTCGAAAACCTTGCAACAACCCAAGTACGTTTTTTTAGAAAAAGTCTTGCAACGAGTACCAGGCATTTCATTTCAGAAATATCATGAAAACGAGCAAGTACTGAGTGTTCAGACCGCAAAACCGAATTCTGTAATTGTATTTGATGATGTTGCTTGTGAAAATCAAAGTAGTATGCGCGATTATTTTGCTATGGGGAGACACAAGTTCATCGATTGTTTTTATCTAAATCAGACGTATAGTAAAATCCCAAAGCAGTTAGTAAGAGACAACGCAAACCTAATCGTACTTTTTAAACAAGATGAAAGAAATATGAGACATGTTTATGAAGAACACGTTAACACTGACATGACATGGATTGAATTTCGTGAAATGTGTTCAAAAATATGGAGTACACCTTTCAATTATATTGTAATTAATAAAGATTGTTCCAAAAACAAAGGATGCTATAGAAATAAATTTGACACGTTTGTAGTCTTTGACTAAGAACACGAATACATATATAAGGCCATTACCTGCCTGACATTATTATTCGCCTTACGACGCTAAATCAATTCCGACCTATTTTACCAACAATATGGAAAAATTATTGAAACGAGAAATTGTTGATGCGGCAGAAGCTGTAAAGATAAAAGTACGAAAAATGAGAGATGCTGAGATTAACAATAAACAAGCACTGGAATCTGTTTTCAAACCTGTAACAGAACCTCTCAACCTAATTGCTAATGCAAGTAAGCAAACTCCTCTCCTGCGTGCTAATGATGATTTTGCTGATGTTCCGTTTACTAAAGAAACTTATCAGAAAGAAGAAACTGGTAGCGCAGAAAGTAATGATAATAATGACGATGAAGACAAATATGAATCCGATATCAACAGTGATTCTTCATATGCATCAGTAGTTGAAACTGATGAAAGGAATCAAGATTGTGATACGTCATCCTGGTCAGTATCTTCAGAGGCGTTGGTAGATGTTCCATTTGGGGTTAGAGTAGAACGCGGGAAATTGATGTTAGGTTCGGCTTGCATAACGATCAATGATCAAAACATCATCGTGGCTGGACGTACATACCGATATACACCTGGATTAAAACAGTTGTTGTTTAAGAAAGATGTAGACTTAAGCTTTGTTACAGAAAGTGATCTGCAAAATTATAAGTCGATGCTACTTGTTACAAATGCACATCGTCGAGACTATGAGCCAAGTAAGCCAATAAAAAGTAATAAAGGACAAAAATATTTGCAAGTTATTAAACCTCTTTTTAAACTGAAGAATGCAGTTCAGGGAAAGGGTCTACCTTTAATGAAAAAGTGGAAAAAAAACGTAGATTTAGTGTATTGGGATAATCCTAATGAGTTAGTGGAAAGGTTAAAATTATTAATTGCGTCTAGAGATGCTGGCAACACAGGGTTAGATAATGAAATTATATCTATCATTGAAGAATTGCGTGAAAGTAAAGTTATAAATAAATAAATATTTGAGATTGTGTTTATTTTATTATCAGCCTCTCGATACAATACACCTTAAACATGAACGTAGACAAATTCGGACACTACATTCACAAAAGAATGCGTTTATCAGAGTTATTTGAGTTTAATGAGAATGCATTGTTAAAATCAGAAAACGGCGATTTTGATTTAAAAACATCAAGACTGAGAGGAATCAGATCTCCATTAGAAGCAGATGATGCTGTAAACAAGGACTATGTAGATCGATTGAATGCTAATATGTTTAAAGAATTTAATAATCTGATTGGTGCATTGCGTTCTCAAATCATGAAAGATGCAAAGAGTACAGTTCAAGCTACTTTAAAAGCAAGAATACCTGAGGTTTCAACTCATTTGTACGATAAGTTTTATACTAAAGCAGAGGTGGATAAATTACTACAAAAAACTCCGTAATGGTGAAACAGCAAATTGTAAATGAAATACATAAAGCGGCACGAAGAAATTTCCTTCGACGTTCTGTTATTCTAAAAGGAATCCACGACTTATGGCAAGCAGACTTGATGGACATGCAAAACCTGAAAAAGTATAACAAAGGTTACAATTTCATCTTAGTGGTGATTGACTGCTTTTCAAAGTATGCCTGGGCAGAACCGTTAAAATCAAAAAATAAATCGGAAGTCACTCGAGCATTTGAACGTATACTAATAAGCAGCAATAAAAATCCTGTTAACTTACAAACTGACATGGGTACAGAGTTTTATAACAACACATTCCAAACGCTCATGAAGAAGTACAACATTAACCATTACTCATCTTTCTCAATTAAAAAAGCTTCAATTGTAGAGCGACTAATTAAAACTGTTAAAAATAATTTATATAAATATTTTAGTCTCATTGGAAACTATAAGTGGTTAGGATCACCATTAGAAGATTTATTTAAGACTTATAACAACACAAAACATCGTACTATTAAAATTAACCCGATTGATGTGAATAAATATAATGAAGCAGTCATAAAAGAAAATATTAAAAAAATATGTAAACATGTATCCATCCAGCGGAAGCCTAAGTTTAAAAATGGTGACTGTGTTCGTATCAGTAAATACAAACACAATTTCGAGAAAGGTTATACTCCTAACTGGTCAACTGAACTCTTCACTATAAAAAAGATTAATAAAACTGTGCCAGTAACATATCACATAGAAGATCAAAGAAAGCAAGATATATTAGGAACTTTTTACGAGCAAGAACTTCAAAAATCTGACTATCCTGATGTTTATTTAGTAGAAAAAATACTTAAAAAGAAAGGAAAGAAACTATTCGTCAAATGGTTAGGTCTCAGTAATGAAGAAAACAGTTGGATTGATAAATCTGCATTAATAAATTGAGATATAAAAGAAGTATTTTGTAATATTTGTATCATTATACTTTAAGTAATGCAAGGTGGTGGACTAGTTAACAGTATTATTAATAACCTACCGTTCGAAGCTCATTTGCCTGGATACAATTATTGCGGACCAGGAACTAAACTTCATAAACGTTTGTTGCGAGGTGATCGAGGTGTGAATAAACTAGACGAAGCTTGTATGCACCACGATATAGCATATGCAAAACATACAGATTTACCTAATCGTCACGAAGCCGACTTACAGCTATTAAACATGGCTAAACGCAGACTTAAATCAAAAGATGCAGGAAAAGGTGAAAAATTAAGCTCATGGTTAGTAAGCAAAGTTATGAAAGCCAAATTGAAATCTGGTTCTGGTGCCAAAACATTTAAAAGTTTAGTATCAAAAATAAAATCGAAAATAAAAAAACTAAAACCCAATGATAGTAAGTCTTTAATAAACTTTGCTTATTTAGCTGCAAAAAAGTTATGTCCCAAATTACATCAAATTCGAGTGCCGAGAGTGATACCCATACCGAAAACTGGTGGGGTTCTACCTTTAATTCCAATTTTTGCTGGCTTATCAGCTTTAGGAGCTTTAGCTGGTGGTGCGGCTGGAATTGCAAAAACGGTGAATGATTACAAATCAGCTCAGCAAAACTTGCGAGAGACTGAACGACATAATAGAACTATGGAGGGTTTAGCAGTGGGCAAAGGTTTATACCTAAAGCCTTATAAAAACGGCAAAGGATTGTTCATAAAATCATCAAAAAACTGAACAAGAAGCTACCCAATCGCCCACTAACTAATGTAGACATCCAAAACTATGCAAGAGATATTCCATATTTCCGAGGAGTATATATGAAAGATCAACTACCAAGGACGCCGAAACGTATGGAATGTGGTATCGTTAACTTAGACGATTCTAAAAACGAAGGAACGCATTGGGTAGCTTATGTAAAAGTATATGACTATTGTGAATATTTTGATAGCTATGGAAATTTAAAACCTCCATTAGAACTGCTACGATATTTTAAGAATTGTAAAGTTTTATATAACTACACAAGATATCAAAAATTTAACACTGTAAACTGTGGTCATTTATGTTTAAAATATCTGAGGACTTTTTGGAATAAAAATGTATAAAATAAATGCTTTTACTTTATTTCAATCATTTGCAAGATGTCACTCACTTTGTCGATAACTGGAAACTCTTCAATTTTATCTACGTACTATCCTAATACGCTGCAACTAAATGGAGAATATGAGTGTGCTTTGTTACATTTTTCAACATTTAATTCTATACCAAATATTGATATAAGTAATAACAAGTTCTACTATGGTTCAAATGAAATTATTGAAATACCGGAAGGCACCTATGAATTGCAAGATATTTATGATTATTTAAAATCTGAAATAAAAGACGCCTCAATCAAATTACAGTGCAATAACAATACTTTAAAAACTAGCATATACTGCTCAAAAGACGTTAATTTTAAGAAAGAATACTCTTTCAATAAACTGTTAGGCTTTGATAAGCAGGTCTTGAAAGCAAATAAATGGCATGTGTCACAGTATCCAGTCAACATTTTACCGACGACAGTGGTAAGGATCGAATGTGACATTGTGAGCGGCTCGTATATAAACGGTGAACCAAGTCACATAATTCACGAATTCGCACTCAACGTACCACCAGGTTACAGAATCATAGAAATCCCGAAGAACGCAATATATTTTCCAATCAATCAAAATAACATAAGCTGCATACATATTCGACTACTAGATATAAACAATCGCTTAATTAATTTGCGTGGTGAAGAAGTGCAGCTGTATTTACATCTTAGAAGAAAAAATGATTGACTACAATAAATATGTGCCTCAACAAATTAAAAATACCAGTTCCACTCAAGCTACCTACCAAATAAGACGTCGTTCTAAGAGCAAAATAAAATTAACTAAAGACAATAAGATATTTCTCAAAGCGATCGGATTGTTAAAATGAATATCTTAGACGTTTTATCCACTCCGACTTACGACAACAGTATAGAAGGAATTGAATTTCATTCGTACAAACCTTATGTAACGAGTTTCAACAGGAACGATGAAATTCGCATACCTATCAACCAACAGGATCTATACATATTACCTTCAGCCAGCACTCTGTATTTGGAAGGAACCGTTATCGTTAGCAAAAAAGATTCAAAAGAGAGAGCTACTAGTGTCAATTTTACGAACAATGGACTACTCTTCTTGTTCCAAGATATTAGGTACGAACTAAATGGAGTGGAGATTGATAAAATAAAAAACGCAGGTATAACTACAACCATGAAATCATTAATATCAATGAATGAGAATGAATCAAAAATTGCTAGAGCTTGGGGTTGGAGTATCGATGGTGTAAAAAATATTAATGGAGGAAGTTTTTCTGCGTCTATACCACTTCGGAATATCCTTGGTTTCGCAGAAGATTTTAAAAAAGTTGTGATAAATAGTAGACATGAACTAATATTGTTACGAAGCAACACTAATTTGAATGCTGTAAAATTGAACACCGGTGAAATAGTGGAAGACATTCAAATCAATAAAATTATATGGCGCGTACCCCATGTTAAAGTATCAGACAAAGAAAAAATAAGTTTATTAAAACTGTTGGAAAAAGATCGACCACTTCAGATGATATTTAGAAACTGGGATCTATATGAATACCCTACTTTACCTAAAACTACAAAGCATACCTGGTCCATCAAAACTTCATCTCAAATAGAAAAACCAAGATATGTTATAATTGGACTACAAACAAGTAGAAAAAATAATGCAAGTTCTGACATGTCGCAGTTTGATCACTGCTATGTTCGTGATGTTCGAGTGTACCTTAATTCAACATATTTCCCGTATGAAAGCCTCAATGTGAACTTCGCTAATAACAGAATTGCTTTATTATATGAGCAATACATCAGATTTCAGCAGTCGTATTATGGACGTTGTCCGGAGTCTTTATTAAGCGAGAAACAATTTAAAGACTTAGCACCGTTGTTTGTTGTTGATTGCTCTAGACAGACCGATAATCTGAAGACTGGTCCTGTTGTAGATGTAAGGGTAGAAATCGAGAGTGATTCAGAAATACCAGATCAAACTTCAGCGTACTGCCTCATTCTTAACGATTGCATTGTTGAATACAAACCATTAAGCAACACAGTGAAGAAGTTATCATGAACGCAGATATTATCATTGTCGAACTCCAAGGATTTAAATATTTAGACAATAATTTTATTGTCAAAGAAGTGGCTATCGTAAGTAATGAGCACACACAGACGTTCTTAGTTAAACCACCACATTCGTTTTACTATTTAACTCAAGAAGAAAAGAAGCAGGTGCGATGGTTGGAAAGAAATCGTGGAATTTTCTGGAGTGAGGGCTTTATAGACTACAGAGAGTTTCAACACGTCATCATGCCGTATTTAGAAAATAGAAAAATTATTACAAAGGGTTTAGAAAAGATTAAGTGGATAAAAGAGTTATGTGCAAACTGTGAAGTGATTGACATAGGTGAGAAGGGATGCCCTAATTTTGCGACCTTAAAAAAAAAGTTTTGTAAAAATAAAACTGATTATAACTGTGTGGATCACAAATTGAACTGTGCATTAAATAATGCTGTGTGTATTAGAAAATGGTACATTGATAATAATATGTCTGTATTTAATTTATTTTAATTATTATTGTGTTGATCAGTTAATAAAAAATGTATATCTACTTATGAGTGTTTTATTTAATATAATCAGGGTAACCTACTTACGAAACTTTAAATTAGCTGCAGCAAAATGATATTTCTTATAAAATTTCATCCATGATTTTCAACGAATTATTCTAATAAAAAATACTGTGAGCAAATAAACACTATAATTATATCTTTAAACTAGAGCTAATTTAGAGTTCGAGTATAACTAAGTAATAGAAAATAAAACATAATTTAAATCATTAAAGAATACAGTTTTATTTACTTTTTTACATTATTTACAATTATTACAAACTAATTATAACTACCTACCCAATAATAGATGTCATCACATAGTTTATTTAATGTTTTCTATACGGACCTACATACTTGTGATGTATGTACATTGTTCCAACTAGATTAGACAAAGAAAATCTACATACCTACTTAATAGTATATGTATTTTTTTTTTTTTTGTTTTTGTTTTTTAGGACTATGTAGGTACAGGATAAATTACAAAAGTTATAGTTTATTTAATGTTTTCTATACATACCTACATACTTAACTTACAAACGTGTGATGTATGTACATTTTCCCAACTAGATTAGACAAAGAAAATCTACATACCTACTTAATAATATATATTTCTTTTTTGTTTTTTTAAACTATGTACAGGATAAAATACAAAAGTTATAGTTTATTTAATGTTTTCTATACGTACCTACACACTTAACTTACAAACTTGTGATGTATGAACATTACCCTAACTACATTAAACAAAGAAATTAATATTATCTACATTATAATATTTTAAAGTTTTAGTTTCTAGACTATGTACAGGATAAAACACAAAGTTAATGACAATAAAACTTACATAGTTGATATTTTAATAATTTATACATTCAAAACTTACACTACATAAAAACCTAAGATGTAGGTATAGAGAGTAAAGAATAAGAAAGCAAATAAATGTTATACATACCTAATAATATTACTACAAATCTTACACAATAACTTATGAAGTAGGTACTTACAAAGTAATTATATCTGTTAATAGTAACAATTGTCCCCACAAAGTTTTTTTGATATTTTATTAATTAACGATTGTGTCTCCTCCATAATATGGTCCACCGATTCAGTCACTACATACTGTGCACTTAATATTACCACGTCTTGATTGTCACTTGCAGGTTCTTGTTGTTCACTGATATCCAGCACTTGCACCATGACCAGTCGTAAACCTTTTTTCTTCTCATTGTTTATAACGAATGATTGACATGTAGGTGGAGATGACTTCTGTTTTAGACACTCCCGTCTTGTTCTAGGCTTCTTGCTGGCAGGTCCGCAGTTTTGTCTTGCTCTAAACTCCTTGTTGTCAGGTCTTTGTTGTTCTGAGAATTCCGGGATATGCCAGCTTAAACTCGGTGTCGGAAAACCTTGAGCGTATTGTGAGAAGTCGATAATATCTGGAGAATCATCCATTATCAATAATCTGAAACAAACGGAATAATATTTAATTATAATTACATAAACAACATGATGAAATAATGTTATAAGTAGATAGGTACTTGTACAATACTTACAATTCGTTTTGTTTTATTTGAAGTGATATGGTCGCACCGGCTGACTGTCTAATAATGAATGTTCTACTCAATAATATTACTGTGGAACGTATGTAATTAGACTCTATAAGCATTGCGCCGTGATTAATTTTCATGTTTTAACGTGTTCGAGCTCTTGCACGAACACCTGCTCGGTGTCAAATTCTACACCGCGCGTGCGAACTTCGAGCTATGAGTGCTTTGTAATCAAAAATTGACAACATGTTTTATCAAGTTGGAGTCTGTATCGTCGTGTGCTTTGTCATAAATCAGGAATGAAAATGAAACAGATACAATTATGATTATAAAATAGTATTTATTATTTATTTATTTATTTCATACAAATAGGTACTTACTTAAAAGAAAACTTAGGAATCAGGTTTATGCGGCACAGCATTTCATTTTAAAGTCCGAAGTTTTGGAAATGAATAATATGACATAAAAAGTTAGTAGAGAATATTTTAGTATTTTTTATGAAATGCCGTGTCGCGTAAACGGTCTTAAAACTAATTAAGACTAAATAAGATTTTACGTTATTTGCTACAAGTAATAAGATAATAAGGTTACACTTTGATTCAGTAAACTTATTGTATTTGTTTCTTTATATAAAACAATTTCAAAAACTGTGTTAAAACACTTATAGCGGTTACAGTTTCAGTCCCTGCTTAGGTAATCTTTAACTAGGTACCTATTTATTTATTTTCAATTATAAACTAATATTACATAAATGTGGAGCACCCGATTACATAAAAATAGTTGCATTTCCCCAGGCCAAAGTAGATACCTTGTCAGGTAACAGCAACCGTTTATCATCATTGCTTGATAATGCTATTTTATTTACACTTTGTGTAAAAATGTTGTGTTTTATGGACCTAAACAGTACATTTTTTTTGCGAATGATATTGCAATTATTATACAAAATATTTTTATAATCTAACATTTTTAAATCTTTCATTACACATTTTTTTGTGCCTTTTGCTTTCTTTATGGTTTTATTTAATGTTTTAATACAATAAAGTTTTGAGCGCAATCCTACAAATTCTTTGATAATTTTACCACCCATTTCGTCCTTAAAGAGTCCTGGAACCTTCTTATTAATAATTGGCAAGTTAAATTCATTTGTACAATCGTAGTTGCTTGTATCAAAATATTTTAGAAAGTGGAGTTTAAAATCTTTATATACGTCACTAGTCTGTACATTATAAACTAGGCTGTCTGTGTCAGTATAACACAATTCAATTCGGTTACCGTAAAAAGGTTTTATGATGGAATAATGGAAATCGTACATGTGACTCTTAGATAATTCTAATACAGCAAAACCTATGTATATTGGTTTATTAAGAAGTACGCGCGAAGGTTTCATTTGAATTGCTACTAGATTTTCAGAAAATATAGAAGCACTATGAAAATATGGGCTGGCTATCAATTTTTCAGCACAATTGGTTTTTTTTGTTTTATTTTTCAAGTCACACCAGTTGTTTATTAGCTTAACATCTACCCGATGTTCATTATTTTCCAAGGTCTTACCAAAAATACTATTGTTCAGTAATTTAAAAAAATCTTGTTCAAACGTCGACTCTGCCTTTTGACGTAACTGTGTGTTAATATCGATATATTGTTTTAAAAAAGCACTTTGCTTGAATATAACACCGCGATGGATCCTATGCAATACTAAACCATGCTGTAAGCATTTTTTTAAATGAACGTAATGAATAACATAGTGATATTTATCATACAAATTTGGTATTAGTTTTTTATTTTTACCACCGGGTGGCAAGCATTTTTCGGGACAAAATGGAAAGTCATTGTGATCCATGTGTAAATTCTCAGGATATAATAAATCAACTTCAAGAATGTAACCGTTTTCCGCGGAATCACTGATATCTGTCAAGTTATTTCGCAAAAAATCAATTTCTTGTCTATCCATAAATCTAAAATCGGAATAAGGTAAGGACTGACACATGCTAAAACCGTATAGGTTGTTACAGTCTAAATAAATGATGAATGAACTGGGATGGGATGGGTCGTATGTATCTAAATATTTATGATTGGCTTTGACATGTCTTTTAGAACACATACAAACACCTCCTCGAATACCATTTTGTATCATCCTATAAATTTCAACATCGCTTATCAATTCTAACCGAACTCTGGTTTTTAAAAGCATAGCATCAAACGAAAGACTTGGAGCCGTGAGATAAAAGGCAGGGTCGAGATTATAATGTCGTTTGCAAGTTTTTCGAAAACTTTCAAATACATCTGTTAACAACAGAACATCTGTCTTGAGATATAAATCCGTGTACATACCCATATTTCTAATATTAAACGCTGACCAAACGGATTGCGCGTGTTCATAGTCTTCATCGGTAATTGACTCGTTAGTCAATGAGTTAAAAAAGTTATTTTTAGTAGGCAAACACGTATGTTCATAATGTTCCCATGTAGACATATAGTCATAAGGATACACTCCCTTACGGGTGAGGAGCTCAAATTCTGTTTTGTTAGGAAAATAAGCTTTCAACTGTTTAAATTCTTGTTTTTTCATTGTACTAACCAATTTTTCTAAACTAGTTCCTAAAAACTTGAAAGAATCTACAAATCTAACCTGCATACTTTCCTCAGAGGAAATCGGAATAAATTTTGTAAATGAAATGTAATTTTCTTTTGTTTTAGGTATAAGTTTAATAGATCCAGGGGCTTCGCCCAATTCCTTAATAAAAAGATGACAATCATAACCAGATAAATTATGAAAAAATACAGGCAAAAATGTTGGTACTTTGTATTGTAGGTTACAATAACTATGAGCTGCACCCCGATATCTACCAGTTAAGTGGCAATGATCGCGGACTCTATCTCCGAATAAGAAGTTTTCACAAATATGACAGGTCATAGCGTTCTCAAAATCTCGAGCATTATCCTCTGTGTAAATCATGGGAACATTATTTTTTAAAATTTTGTAAATTTTTCGTGCATCTTTAAAGAGAGTCTTCACAAATTTGGAAACACAATCAGGACCACGATACGAAACGTAACGATTATAGCTATCATCCAGCGCACACGTAATATGATAGGCAAATGCTACAGGTACATGGCGCTGACGTGTAACAGTGCTGGCCTTAGTTGGGTCAGGGTCACAAAAGTCGTACCGTTCTAGCATTGTTTCAAAGTCTGCGTATATAACAAATGGTAGTATTTGTTTTCTATTATAATTCTCAAACTGTATGAACGAACCTTTTGGAGGTAGTTCAGTTGCAACTCCCCCACAACTATGTGAACTAAGATCATCGCGTGAATTGAAAAACATTAAGCAAACGTTACAAAAGTACAATTTACTGTGGTGTTTCGTTATTTGATTCTTAACAAGTCGTGGTAAATCTTTAATAAGACAATAATGTGACAAGTCATCCTTCTCCAAATAAAGTAAATGAATCACTTTCCCAGTCACAGTTTTTGGTTTGTAAAGCGGACCAATTATAGTATTCTTTTTTATGCCATAAATATAAATACAAACTCCTGGGTTATTTACTTCAAACCGTGCAATATCCGAGAAACTTAATGGAAATGTTAAGTCTTCTAAGTTCAACACAGTCCGAAAATCTGGGTAAGACGAAACCCTATCAGGATGACTTTTAGCGGGATATAAAGCAGCAACAACGGACCATAAGAAACAATACTCATCATTGTTACGAATATTGACACATGCTTTTTTCGCTTTAATTGCAGCCGGTAATTCGATAAAGCCTGAACCGCGCAATGGTTGGTATTTGTTAATATTGACTTCTAAATGCGAGCTACTCAAGAAAGTCCAACCACTGTCACGGTCTTGAAACTCCTCTAATTTTTTTACTAACGCATTTTTAACCTGAGTAATTAATGAATCATATTCATAATTCTGGTGAAGTGTATAATTTTTAGTACCAAATGATTTTATCTCCTGAGAATCATTTTTAACCATTAAAAACAGTGCAAAATATTCAAAATTAATTTTTAAACTTATATGTTCTTTAAGAGACTTATCTATTAATGTTTTGATTTTGTCTCGGATACTATTTAAAAACAATTCTAGAGAATAGTTCTCATATAGACCAACAATTCTATAAGAAGCTATACGATTGCGAAAGGCAGAATGAATTACTTCAACACCTTCGCAAAAATGTGAAATATTCCTGTTTTTATGGGTGGTACTGCGTAGGTGACCAGTCCAATGACTGCGCTCAATAGTCGCGTTACAAACAGTACAAAAAGGCATTTTAGATTACGATTACGTTAATTATTATCTTGCACACAAGGTTTATAGTGAAATGCAACTGAAATAATTAAGATTACAAGACATAAAATTAAAATATTCTGTGGGTGCTCCAAGTTAAAATCTTAAAAATACATTAATTATTACTTAAAACTAAATTGGTCACTGTAGAAGACAGGCTCTGAATCGTCGAACAATTCGTGAGCCCGCCTCATGAATGACTGCAAAGTGTCCCACTGAGGACTTTCTTTACTTAATTGCACTTTTAGTGCAACGGCCGCCTTCTTCCACCGATCCTCCCTTACAGTGGAGATAATGTCGGGCTTATGGTATACCTTTACCTCCACATAAAAGTCACCGTTCAAGTGTGCTGTTCGCCGCACCTTGCCGTTTGCGACGCGGCTCAGAAGGGAAGATACCAGGTCCCCGCTGGATGTCGTTGGACGATCTGCGACTGCGGCGTCCTCTAACCCGAAGAGGTCTGTGTTCGGGCGTGTCTTACTGTAAAACAATAATAACATATTATTTATAGTAATTATTAACGATACTAGGGTAAAATAGATATTCGGAACTGCAATTCGGTAATATACGTAAATATTATCTCACTGACCACACTGTACGAAAAAAGGTAATGTATGTAAAATGAATTTCATTGCTCTCTACGTTACAGGTCTAAGTTTGAGACCGATATGCATTAGAAACTTCACTTCACTTCAACGACCGATGTGCACAAAAACATACTTAAAGAAAAATCAGTAATAGTAAATTACCTTGATTTTGGTTTCGAAGGCGTGGTGCACCTTTCAGATTTGCGCTTCGTCGTTGCCTTCTTCTTAGCAGGCTGTGCTGCCTTCTTTATGTCGACAGCGTGATCAAGCCTTTGGGACTCGTATTCAACTTCGGAGTCAGACCTAAAATCGAACACATTAAAATTATTGAACTTTATGCTAAAACCATAATTTTCTAAAGAAGGTTACAACAATGAACAATAGAAACAAGGTCACTAAAATTAACTTAATATAATACTTACTTACATTTTTAGAAGTCGGTATAATATTATATTATTAGGAATATAATAATAATATAATGTCAACAGCGACACTGGCACTGGGAAGCACTGGAGCGAATTTAATTTTTTCACCTAAATTATTGGTTTATATTCATAAAAAATACCATTTCAGCAATATTTTCCTCATAACAAAATTAAACCTTAACTACATATCCTCACAGGTGTATGACTAATTTATGTTACTTACGTCTAATTAAACCCTAGTGATTGAAAACCCTTTCTGTCAAATTGCAATTTTGTCGTGAGAAATGAAATACAAAACCAGCTTCTTACCCTCGCCGACAAAGGTAAAGCCGCAGACAGTTACTTAGAATTAACACAATAGATATTATAATAAAGTATGTAAGCATGTTTGTTTAATACGTCTTGATATAAAACGTTCAATGACATCACACTCGTGAAATAAATAAAATCGCATTTTTGGAGCTCGTGGCTATGTAATAATAGTCGCACGGGTCGATCCATCAGGTTAAGCTACGGAAAGCACGTTAAGCCGTTGGTCCCGGCTGTCATTCATTTTCGTGTTTTGACAGTCGTTACGGGTCGTCAGAAGCCCGAAAGTGTGACAACCAGTCTTACCAAGGGGTATCGTATTACCTAGTTACTGGGTTGTGGAGGTCAGATAGGCCACAGAACAGTAGAGTAGGCAGTCGCTCCATGTAAAATACTGGTATTCAGCTGCATCCGGTTAGACTGGAAGCCGACCTCAACATAGTTGGGAAAGGCTAGGCAGATGATGATTTTTGAGAGTCAGAAATCAGAATGTATCTAAAGATGCAAAATCCTTACAAAACTTTTTGTGTGCAGAACAAACCACGTGAACAAATTCACGATAAAAACTTAGTTAATTTTATGTTGCAGTTAAACTCAAAGTGTAAAATCATGAAACTACTAAATCTAACAAACTTTATAAAACATTTCATGCAAAGAAGGTCGATTTCTAAATTCAGCAATGACATTAAAGGATCGCCTTTCAAACAATTCCTAGACTTACAAAAAAGTTATTACAAAAAATTAGTAGTTATTATGTTCAGGAAAGAATCATTCTTTTATAATCAGTTAACGGAATTGATATACACATAGTTCTTATTTAAGGATCACCCCCCAGTTTGATGAAGATGATTAGGTATAGGAAGATCGCTTAAACTCGAATTTTAATTACGGACTACAACATGTACAGCGATCGTCTTACAATACAATAAAGTTCGAATAAGCAAATTGATGCATGATACAATGTTGCTGACTTTGACATTTGTAAATGACTATGTACACACACGACGGCTGCCTGATACGTTTATTGTCAGGCGTTTCACGTATGAGTACGGCGCAGCGACTAACCGTTGAACGGCGCATGCTCCGTTTTGACGTTGATTATACGGGGCACACTAGACGGAAGGATGGTAAGTGTATAAGCATGCGAAACCAGAAGAAAACTCAATACATAACTTGTACGTTAACGTGTAAGGCAGTGTCGTCTGTTTGAATTAATTAAATTAAAATATGGATGTCCTTGGTGCTCAATCTGAGCCATAGAAATAGAATGTGTGTGTCTGTAGATGCATACTATTTCTTGCTCTGTGAAGTGACATGAGTCAATCTGTCCCAAATTTTAGTTTAATGTTATGAAAACCTAAGTTCAGATGTCCT
The DNA here is from genome assembly GCA_946251885.1 of Cosmia pyralina. NCBI lineage: Eukaryota > Metazoa > Arthropoda > Insecta > Lepidoptera > Noctuidae > Cosmia > Cosmia pyralina. The sequence goes on along the minus strand of OX276369.1, from coordinate 16,148,540 downwards.
TGGTGTCCCAATCTGGGGTCATAGAAATAGAATGTGTGTGTGTCTGTAGACGCATGCTATTTCTTGCTTTGTGGAGCGACATGAGACAATCTGTCCTGAATTTAGGCTAGTGGTTCAAGCAGCGAGCGCCCTTATTTGTTAACATGTAAGCTAGTGTCGGCTGTATGAGTTAATTACATTAAAATTTGGATGTCCTTGGTGCTCAATCTGAGCCATAGAAATAGAATGTGTGTGTGTCTGCATTTCATGCATGGTGCATGCTATTTCTTGCTCTGTGAAGGTGACATGAGACAAGCTGTCCCAAATTTTAGTTTAATGTTATAGTATGGTAAAGTTCAGATGTCCTTGGTGCTCAATCTGAGCCATAGAAATAGAATGTGTGTGTCTGTAGATGCATACTATTTCTTGCTCTGTGAAGTGATATGAGACAATCTGTCCTGAATTTTAGCTTACTATGATCGTATAGTTCGATTATTAAACGAAGTATGTGTGAAAGTGGTTGATACAAAAATTGTGAACTAAAGTAGTGATTTAGTGCTCAATCCAAGAATCTGCGGTACCTAGTTGATCGAGGTAAGCCATCGGTAATAATACTAATGCTCAGCCCTTTAACTTATATATTCATTAGTCACTACAAACAAATAGTTCCCTTTATTAAACTTTCAGACTTACACGTATTAACAGCTATTTAAAATGAATCCAAAAAATTACAGTCCTCGATATGAAATTTATAACAAACATCAAATTCGTTGTGAAAGGAAAAGAATATGTTGATAAGTTCCGTCCAATCCATCGGGTGGAATAGGCACCGAACCAGTATTTTACTGCACTATGTAACATTTAATTGATATTATTGAGTATTCTAATCCATCGAGAGTGACGAGGCGAACGAATAAGTGGTTGATATGTAGAGCTAGTTATAGTAGGATGTTTTTGGGCAATCTAACACACCGAGAGTGACGAAGGCGAACGGAGTGAGCCGTAGGAACGAAAGCGTGGGTTAGAATGCCCAATAATATCCTACTGTCGGCTTTATAAACCCACTGAAAGTATTCCCACTTTACTATTTTTAACACATTTTCGTGCATATAATGCATTTCTTTATTCAATAAATTATTTCTAATTCCTTTTAACAAGTGAGGAACATCAAACAGCGGGATTATTTCATGGTTTTTAACATTAATTATGTCCTTTCCCTGCTCGGCAATATGCAGTTTTGGCTTCGGAGATTAAGCTATTTATAGTGCTTACATTTGCCGAGCTTTGGTCGCATACAGTTGCGATAATCTTTAGACCAGTAGCTTGTACGTTAGCTATAACGTCTACTAAAATTTCTTTAAGTTTCGATGTTTTCAATGTGTGCGTAAAGTAGTAAGCTACTGGTTGTTTATAATTTTTCCTTACCCCTTTGACCATGAACACCAAAACATGATTGGCAAAATTTTGTGTCTTACAGTTCCCATAGTTCTCAAAACCTACAAGATCGTCTGTGTATACATTGTAATGGATATGGGGAGTTATGGACATTTCATCAAATATTAACGTACAGAGACGATCTTGTTCCAACATTTTCGACACTGTGGACTTTATTTCTTTAAAAACGATTTCATTTATGCCTGGATTCAATTTTACTTGAGCAAGCAATGACTTCAGGACTTTTTTAGATGGCAAGGTAAAATGTTTGCACATTAACTTATAGGCTTTAGGGCTTTTCTTAAAAATTGAAAGCGATAAAATCTTTTCTTCCTGAGTAAATCTATGCCCTTTCTTTTTCTTCCGTCCTTCAATGCATTGCATTCGAGTAAACAATTTAGCTGACTCGGACATGTTACGGGATAATTTTTCAAAATCCCTGTTAGCACTTTCGTTTCGAAGTTGCTTAATGCACAACTTGGAAATTTTAAGTTTTTGGCGCAATCTCCTTACTTCATTTTGCAATTGTCTTGCTTTTCTGGCACACTGCGTTTCAGCCTTTTTCTGCAGATACTCGAAAGTTTTATCTGAAATTTAGAAACATACTTAGAAGATGTTCAAGTATATTAGATAAAATTTGTCACACAAGAGACTAAAGATCTGGTAAAATCTATGAAATATGTGTTTTTAAAAAGTTGGTCGTCTTTTTAGCCTATGGTATGTCCCAGTGCTGAGCAAAGGTCTTCCTTTTTAATTTTCAAACTTCCCTATCTTGTGCTCTGTTTCTGATCATGGTAGGCCTATTATATAACAAACAGACAGACCAGTTTACATTAGTGATAATACTGATAGCCTCTAAATATTAGATTTAAAAAAAAAAAATAATAATAATACTGATAAAAAAAAGTACCTGCATCAAATTCTGTCCATAGTGTGCGAGCACTGCACTTTTCACTTGACATCAAAGAAGTAGATCCTGCCTGATCCGGCCCTTCACTGTATTCAACAGTAGATGAAGATCCAGATGTGGATGGACCAAGTAGGTGTCTAGTATGAACCGATGACCCAGGCAAGTTGGTGATATCAATCATAGGTCGTCCAGTATAACCAGATTCTCTTCTAGGCCGACAGTAGTTATGGTCTGTCTCCACAAAGGTACTGATTGTTTGCTGAACACCTGTAACATAACATTGCTATATTATAACCCATTGAATAACTTTTTTCTGTTATACAAATTGTTATAAATGTTGTTTTCTCACAAATATTGAGCTAATTTAATTCTACTTACGATTCAAATTAACTGTTGGTATTGCTGAAGAAATAAGACGACCTCCAGTTGTCTTGAATGTGGGATCAAAATGGTGATCACATATTCTTTTGTTCTTATAAATCTTCATACAATCACTTTCTCTAACCTCGCTGCCAACAGCCGCTATCCAAGCAGCGAACAAATCGGGGCAGTTGTCAGGTTTTGGGAACCGGTGAAGGGGTACACCGTATGCAACTGAAATTGGAATGAAATTCATGAATATCAGAATATGGCTAAATATAAGGAAATTATAGAATAACATAAAACTTTTTCTTACTTCTAATAAAGGTAATTCGGTACGGTATGGTAATAAACACTTACCTAAAGCATCACAGCCAAAAATACAATATCTTCTTGGGAGTTCACTCATGATAACAAAACAACAAAAATTACTAACGAAAACAAAGTGATAACAATATTATGAAATAAAAACAAAACTCAACAAAACAAATAACAGTAACAGGAAACAATTTTAACAGAATTAGCCGAGATAAACTCGGGAAGCGTATCAACGTCGGGAACGAGTTGACAAACAGTGGCCGAAAATCAAAAATGGCAACAATGAAATGACATTGATGTTTATTTGACAAACAAGACAAGATGGCTGCAGTTTTTTTTTATCGCACCAAACTCCAGATGTCGCTGTTGTCTATGGAAATTGATGACAGTGTTAAGTGTGCCCCCCCTGACCGTATTGTGGTCACCCTATTTCCTAATTCAGGGAATGAAAATAAAACTCGATTTTCCTTTACAATAAAGGGTCTTTTAAGTTCTTTCTGGTATAGAATTTGTTGCACAATTTTTTTCACACAAAGAGACTATTTTGTATTTGTCTTATCTTTCATACGATAAGACAAGCGTATTAGAACGAAAACAAAATAAAATGGAGGACTGAGGGCCCGAATTTTATCAAGGTCATAACTTTCGAACAACAAGAAGTGGTGACCTGTTCTTGCTTTCACAAATTTTCACAATTTATTTAGTAGCATATAGGATTTCAAACAGTAGCTGTAAGTTAATGGTTTCATTTTATTTGCGTTATAAACTTTTACGTCTATGAGAATTGAGGGCCCATTTTGAACGAAGATATCATAAGTAGGACAGTGTTTTGCGATATAATATCATGTTTTCACAAATTTTGTGTGGTATTTATAATACCTTAGATTTTGGCATAAACACTTTTTCTGTAGTGTCCATAGTTTATCAGGTACAGGTGGGCCCTCAATCCTCTATGTGAGAACTGAGGGCCCAACTTTACAGTCCATATCTCGCAAAGTTGACTTTCACAAAATCTGATTCCAACTTTCACAATTCTTTGGGAATGTTCACTAAATCCTAAGCATATTTTCAAAGAGTTTTAATAAAGTGGCCCTCACACCACACGCACATAATTGTAAATCCATCTTTGCAAGACATGGCATACCAGCAATTGCAGCGACAGACTGTGGAACGCAATTCACTTCAGAAAAATTTAAAGCCTTTGCAGATTTTTATAAATTTAAGCATGTTAAATCAAGTCCTAAATATTCACAATCGAATGGACAAAGTGGAAGTGGTGTCAACATATTTAAAAACATATTCAAAATATGTAAAGAGGATGGATCAGACCCATACCTGGGTTTGCTGAATTATCGCAATACGCCATCTCCTGCTCAGTTGTTATTTTCCAGAAACTTAAATTCATTGTTACCAATTCCAAAGATCGAGTTGAAACCTAAAATAGCTAAATATAATAATAAGTACTACAATCATTTAGACACTGTTAAAAAAAGCTATGACAAAAAATCAAAGCCTCTTTCAGATTTAAAAGTTGTTTTTTTTTTTTTTTTAATAATGTTCAAAATGTATATCGCAGAGTTTAAATCTTACGCTAAAAACCACATAAGCCTTTGAAGGCTTATATGTGGCTAGTGAGTTCGGAAATATTATATATATCTAATTTAGGTAAATACTAAGAGACAAATTTAGACGGTAAGTTTACATTTAAAGAGTATTTTAAGTCTTACTTCTTATCTAATACAATTATAGCACAAATAAAGATGGCAGCAAGTACATCCAACTGATAATAGCACAATTAAAGATGGTAGTAAGTGTATCTAACTAAAGTAAAATGCTTTTTTCAAGAAGTGTATTTAAAAAATCTCTTGATGGTAACTGGATTAAAGGAAAAACTTTAAACAAATGCGATGAACCTCATTCCTATTTAGTGGGAGGAGATAGGGATAGGATATGGGGATAGGAGAAATAGAATGTACATAAAACCAAGTTATAAGTGTAATAATTCTAATAGTTTTGAAAACATTGTTAATCATAATAAAAACACAACATGTAGTCACACCAATGTTTATATACCAGATATTTCACCTGATGAAAGTAATAAGCTACCTTATGAACCTGATATTTTGCCAGTTGAAAGTAGTAGTGAACGCAATGAGAGTATCTCTGAACTCAATGTTGAGCCTGTCGACCATACTCGGAATACATCTGAACAAGCATCACCTAACAAGTCTGTAAATATTGATGTCAATGTGTTTACTCCCAGCTTACAAAAAAGGTTTGAGAACACTAAATTATTAGCTGATAGTTCAAATCATAGTGATGTTGTTAATGTAACCCGCAGTGGACGTCACATTATGAAACCCACTAAATTTAAGGACTGCGGATGGTTCAGATTTAGATTAGTACAGTCGAGTTCATTAATATATTGGCACTGTCAAGGATTCAAAATATTGTGAGCGTTGGAAAGCTCAATAAATTCTATAGAACCAATAGATCAAAAATATGTCCTCATGTGAACGGTTCAATAATATATGCTGTGCATTGTGCAATAATATGTGATCATGAACAGTTCAATAATATGTGATCATGAACAGTTCAATAATATGTGATCACCCTTTTCAAAAATATATTATTGGCTTTTATAATATCTGAGCAGGGTAAGCTTCTTAATTATCTCTACATGCATGGGAAAGTCAATTATTTGTTCGAACAAATAAGATCTAGTTTACATTGTTACAGAAATGACAGTAGTTTCCATTGTTTTCCTCGCGTTTGCGTTTGTTTTTAAAATGAGTGTCTTTCAAAGCCGTATGTTTTTCGTACAGCATGGCCATTTAAGAAATGTAAAAAGATTATGTGCCACCTGTCATTTATATAGCAATACGATTCGACCTTAAATTTGATTACTTTGCCACCACAACTTTTTTGTGACTAACGAAGTTGTTTGCAGTGAATTGAATTTCACGTCACGGGAAAGAAAAGAATATCATTACATTATAGTTTAAACTGTATTATTTGACAAGTATATCTAAGAAAATATTAAAGTAATAGGCAACAAAATAGCACATGACTTACGTTAAAAAAAAAAAACAAACAATATTTTATCTTAAACTAAAATTAATCTTAGTTATAAACAATTATTGGCGGCCAAATTTCTACTATTCCAGATGTCATATGGATGAGCCTTTAAATTCTCTTCCGTTCGAGCCTCATTACAGTCCCAATTCTGTATCATTAACCCCCATAGATTCTCTATGGGGTTAAGGTCCGGGCTTTTCGGTGGAATTTTTAATAATTCCAAGTCTACTTGCTCAGCTATCCAATTTTGAACTTGTCTGGCATTGTGAACGGAACTATTATCCTGTATAAAAGTAATTCGATGATTATCAGGATAGACAATTTTTGCACTTGGTAAAAACACGTCTTTTAGAATATCTAAATAGGTATCACTCCTCATTCGGCCAGATATTTCGCACAATTCTATGGGTCCACCGGAATTTATCCACCCCCAAAACCCGATCGTAATGCGTCCACTGCGTCTATTTGGCACTACATTCTCTTCATCATATCGTGTATTGGCTGCACGATACAAAGAGATCCGCCCGTCCGCCGAAGAGACAAAAACTTTCTCGTCCATGAAAGCGACGTGTTCAAAATCATAATTTAAATATACGTAACATTTTATGCCTTTCCGTTAGTAACATTTTTTTAGCTGGAATTCGGTAATGAATTCCCGCTTCATTAAGTCTTCGTCGTATAGTTAAGCTGGATACAGCCAGATCAGCTGCAAATGTAGATGTTCTGATAAATCTTGCATTTCAAACACTTTCAACCAGTTGCATATCTTGATCATGAGTTGTTTTCCTAGGTCGGCCAAAAGATACATGTTTTGTAAGAATTCCTTCTTCTTGCCACCTTTTCCACCATAATGTAGGTAACAGTATTTCTCTGTTAAAGAACGATTTTATTAAATTAAACTCCGCCCCTAAGACGACCCACTGACCAAATTACCACATTAGAGATCAGAGAAAAACATGGACGAATACAATACTTTGCTAACCGATATGCCTAATTCTTCTGCAATGGCTGATTTAGAAACACCTTCCTCACACATATAAACTATTTTATGTTTCGTATGCTCATCAATTCTATACATTTTTATTTTAAATGGGTAGGTATATTTCAATAGAATTAATATTGTATAGTAAATCGTAGAATTAAATCGTTGAATGACATGTTCGTCAGATATAATTTTATTAGGAAAACATAACGTCATTTGAAGTGAATCTAGCCAGTGATAAATAATGTTGCAAACTCCTTGACCATGCAATTTTAAGATTGCTAGTAAAATCATCTTTATGAAGTAAGTGATAAGGTTGAATTTGAATTATATTTACTTGTTTAGATATTATTGTATTCATGTGTGCATACATAATTGTGAATCCTACAATGTTCAGATAATATGATCCTAATGTTGTCCATATAATAATGTGCTTTTGGCTGTATACATGTTACTGAGAAAAACCAGTCACATATTAATGAATCTAAATCTTGACCAAAATTTAATGATGCTGATAGTTGTCACAATATTATGATTTTTTTTGACGGTCATATATTTTTGAAGCCTGAAAGGGCCAATATATTAATGAACTCGACTGTACCAAGTTAATTGGGTATAATACTTTGTTGTGTAGAAGAGGGAAAATTTATGGGTTTTAGCGACTATTGTCTATGGCTGGTTTACGAGAACTGTCATATAGAAAAAGCCGTTACACAGTTAGTTCTTGGAAAGCAACGAACCATGTAAAAACAAGAAATAAACATATCGTGAGAACATATTTTATTAAAAACAACCATGCAGAAGGAGTACACAAACACCCATACAAGCATTTTATGAAATAAGACGAATCTAACCGTAAAAAATATGTAGGAATAATTTCGGTCTTCCCTTCAAGGACCATAAAACTGTGACTAACATATTCCTTAGTTGACTTAAAAGTTGTAAATGCCTTCACGCATGCTCCGATTAGTTTCTATAGTTTGACTTGCTGAAATCATCTGGGTTACTGGAACTGATGTGGTTTTTAACTTAAGTGCTGCCACATATAAAAATAAATCTTTTTCCTGATACTTATCAGAATATATGGGTGGCTTGATTTTCTTAAATATAGAACCTGTAGCATCAAGGCTTATTTCTGTACATTGCGTTCATGAAAAGTTTTCATAAAAAAATCGTTGTGATTCGGTCCAATAGTACACAAAGAATGGATTTAGGTGAATATCTCGCACAACATTATCATACGGGGGCATACATGTCATAATCCATAAAGCAACTAATACTATTTTATGGAAGTAATTCGACGTATTAAGTAGTTGTACTTTTTATGTTTTGCAAAGATTTTAGACTCGGCACAAAGGGCGGTTCTTTTTAGTATCATCATTTGTGAGTGTTTGATTCTGTATTTTGTTTCTAATGACGATAGGGTATTGATTTTCCAGTTGAGAAGCCAATTGCTCTTTCTTGAATTTCGTGATTCGAACTTTTTTTGGATTATGTAAAAACTGTGAATTTAACTTTACCATTTTGCAATGAATTAATACATTAGAACCAACTTTTTATTTTGTACGGATTCTAATTGTACCCTTACATTCTTTGCAATATCCATAAGCGTTTACAGAATAATCGTCATTTGCTGTATTACTTTTAAAAACCCATGAACACTTATTGTTTTTTTTTCCATATATACTCCCTCATAAAATCTGTCCATTTTTTTTTTGACATGCGTCGTATATTACGATGGTGAACGGTTGGCTTATTTCTATCATATCGACCTTCACAGTAAATCTCTAGGCGGATATTTTCCCAATCATTTAAATTTAACTCAAAGGAAGCCAAATTTTTTTGATTGCTGTATGTCGAACCAGTGTTATTGTCACTATCTGTGCAATCACCAGGATCAGTATCACTACTACTAGTACTGCCGCTAACATTTTTTTCCTCCCGTGTGTTATTTTGAATACCGCCAAAAAAATACGTCATGCTCCCTGGCGGAACCACCTTTGCTTTAACAAAGTCTATGGAATTTCTATAAAATTCTAGTCCTATTAAAAAAAAGGTCTATATCTCTAGTTTCAATGTAAACTATTATTTAAAGTGGTTGCGCTGCGGAGCATCCTTCCCGGCGAAACCACCTTGATATATCTATTACTATACCTACATAGTAATAAATAATTTGCAAGACTAATTTGTAGATTCGTCGAACTTATAGAGATGTATTAATGATTTTCATGGTAAAAATTATATAAATACATTATGTTTTATCAAGTATATTATGTATCATATTTTGATCAAGATACAACCTGTCACGGACCTGCGAATTGCAAAAAAACCCAAAAAAAAAAAAAATAATTTCGCGGGCTACCACAGCGCATCCCCCGTAATTTTTTTATTTGTAAATATAAATTGTTGTTATTTTAATACAATCTGAATAAAATGGATCATAAAGTTTAAACTAAACCCATGAACATTTTGAGAACAACGCCATCTATCAATAAATAAGTTTAACTTTTGATATTAATACACGAGTAAATTAAAAATCTATTTTATCTGAATTGGCCTGTTATGTTTACTTTCGTTCTAAGCTAATAGCACCGTGACTCCACCAACACAAGCCTATAATTTCTAAAGTAATACATTTTTCGAATCTCTTTATAGCGTAGATACGGAAAAAAACAATTTCCGTACCTACAATTAAGCGTTTATCATGTCCGGCTGCGCCGAATAGTTTACGAGAACCGTGGTGGCGCGGCCAGGGAGCATACGCCACCAAAACTTCATAATTCTTTGAGGTACAATTTTTTTCATTACTCATACCGGTTCATATATAAATGGTACAATTTATCTACAAACATGTTTTTTTAATTTTCGACTGTGGCGCGGCCAGGGAGTATCACACCTTGGGTGTGTTCGGAAATGGGGGTTGGCATCACTGTGCGAGCTGTCAATGTCATTTTGAGTTTGCGGGGGAAAATAACGGCGACAGATGACGGCTGTCATTCAAGGTCCCGGTCCCCGGTACTTTACGATTAGACACCAAAGTGAACGGACGTGCTCTACCAACCTCGCATCGACCTCGCCGCGTTCCGATACGAATCCAGTTCCATCCGATACGTGTGTGCTACTTTTTAACTGATTGTTTGTTAAATCGATCTAATTACAACTGTAGAGTGCATATTGAGTCTTATTTCAGCTACAACAATAGACGACGAGCGACATTCTCCTCCGACAAACATATCCTAAATAATAGATACATTAATACTTAGTTAGATACGTACTAAATATTTAAGCAAAGAAAATAAATGAAGACTAAATATAGTTACAGTTACGAGAACAAGACCAAAACGACAACTACTCTGACATACATCACACTGGAATGCTCAGAGGGCATTCATACTTCAAAAAAAGTGTGTAAGTTCAATTTTCAATCTTAAATGGACAGACTCTTGTAAACCTGCATTTATTAAGCAAAAGATGCTTACCCTCCCGGTATATACTGGATGACTTTTTTTACCGTCTTGAAAAAAGTAGGGTATATTCTGTGAACGGAGTAGAAGCCTATGGATTTTGATTTAAAAAAAAAAAAATTCAAATCATAATGCAGGTTGCATATGATTTGAATTTCGATATTTTTAAAGGATTTTTTTTTTCATAATTTATGTTTTTATTGTTCTAAAATGAAAAGTTTACATCGAATTTGTAGTGTTTATTGATACTTAGATATTTTTTTCTGACTAAGCTATTAAAAAAAAAAAAAAAACTAGGTATGCCATACGCTTCTACTCCGTTCACCTAATATACCCTATTTTTTTCGAGACGGTAAAAAAAGTCATCCGGTATATATTTGAAACCTGCAAATTTGTAAGATACAACTACTCGCTTTTTGAAAAAGATGAAAAGGCTATGTCAAAGAGGAAAATAGTACAAAAGCCGCTAGTAGTCCCGCGTATAGACTAAAAATGTGCAATAAGAATTATTATACCATGGCGATGAAAATACTTAACCACTTAGCCGAAGAATTTAGAAGTGCAGATTTAGAATTTAATAAGAAGCTAAATTTATGCTTGTGTGAGAGATGTTTTTATTCCATCAATGAATATTTTAATATTTTGAATATAAAATGTAAAACTTAATTATGACTTTAAACATTGCTATTTTGTATTGACATGATATATTATTATTTTAAATGAATAGAATTGTGTTTATTTATAATTTATCAATTGCACGTAATCTAAATTTTAATTATGATATTATGGTTACTATTTTTATGTTATGTTATTAACTTATTACTAAATGTGTAGGTACTGCATGCTATGAGTTAACCAAGATGTAAATCTAAATATTTGTACGGCTGAAATGCCGAGGATAGTGAAACCCATGAGATGTTAAGAACTTATGTACCTATATTCTTGCAAATAAATATCATTCATTTATTCAACGGTTTTTCACCAGTGTGTATACAAACATGAGTTGATAAAGCAATCTTTTGACTATACTGCCGTCCGTAAGCTATAATGCCGTTATCTCGCATCTGGTCGATTTTCGTTTTTCGATGCCACCATAATCAGAAAAAAAATCTCTATCTTTCTGTTTAAGCAGTATTTTTCTACTATTTAAGGATCCAGAAATAAAAAAAATAAAAACGCCGTTAAGTTGCCTTGTTTGATATGTTTACTACCTTCGATCAATAATGTACTAGATTCCCGATAAGCGCTTCAAAAACGGCCCGAAAAATAAAAACACAAATACTTTTGTGGTCTTATTTCAAACATCGACTGTTCGGGAACAGGGAAATGCATGGAGTAGTATTGTTACTTTATATGTTGTTTTTGTTTGTAGACTTCCTAGTGACCCATTTCGCAATGCAGAATGGGTATCTATTGTCGCGAAAGAAAGAGGAGAAGAAAAAAGAAAAAAACCTTGTAAAAATTCAACAATTTGTTTTAATATTTTTATTAAAATAATTAATTATCAAATTAATAATCAAAATTAAAATAACTATTGTACTAATTTACTCCTTCTACTTTTAAAAATCGGTCAAAAATATTTGCTACCATATAAAACGAACCTTGGCCTAAAAAATATATTATTATTCTGCTACTCTACATCTTTCAATACTTACTGTGTTCTGAGCATTGAAATGTAAATACCAAGAACTATGTCTAGTTCCAAAATAGAGTAAGCACAAAATTTTCAACAAAATGTTTTTAACCTTATTGCTTAAGTTTTAAGTTTCACTTTAGAATAAATATTTTTGTACTTATTATAAAAATGACCTTTTATTTTCAAGCGACATTTTTAATTTATTGCTTTTACCTTTCTCCGATGATAGAAGGACTTAAATATAAATATTTTGCAATCGTAATTAAACTTTATGTTTGATTGTTAAGGTTTATAATGAATTGAAGTTGTAAATATTATAAAACTTTTTTCTATATTTCGTAGTAACAAATGTAAATGTTTATGTGTGTGTAAACGTGGCCACTACAGCGACTTATTTTTGTTCCTGATCCTGTATCTAGTGCTATTATTGATCGAAGTTTACTACGCTAAAACGCAGGTAAGCAACATTACTAAACTAAAATGTGACTAAAGGCTTCTAACTTACATTTTAACTAGATTTTTTACCATCAGTTGCATAACCTAAAATGCCGTTAACAGAATTTCCTACTCTATTATGAGGTTAAGGTACTTTAACGGTTTTGTAGTTCTGCTTTGTTTCAAATTACAGTATTCTAAATACAATGCTAAAAAGCCGTTAAATGTAAGTACTAGACAAAAATGTCGTTAATGTCACTTAACGGCATTTATGTGTAGTACTCAGATGTGTTTTTATTAAGAGATTTTGTTGTAAATACCCTACTAACGGCATTTTCAATATGAAATATAAATATTTTGCCTACGACGTAAATCACAAAAATGCAGTTATCCCACATTACTACACTAAAACGCGGTTATCTACCTTCGATCACTTGCCCTGCGGCCCCCCCGCGTCCTTTGATTGATGAAGCAGTGCGTCACAAAAGTTGGAAGGGGAAGGACGTGTCACGCTCCGCGCGTTCCCGCCAATATTCGATGACATTAAATATTTTTAAAAAGTTTTGTGATACGCAAATTACTTATAATTCACATGTGCATTCATCGATCCTAAATAATTTGAGTAAAGATTTTAAAACTACTTCTTCTCCTGCTCAGAGCCATGATGCTTTACCAAGTCCAGATCAAGTTCAAATCGATTTAACCTGCAACGAAGTGATGCCGTCAGATCAAATTGATTTAACCTGCAACGAAGTGATGCCGTCAGATCAAATTGATTTAACCTGCAACGTAGTGATGCCGTTACAAGATCTCTCATTTAATGTAACTGAACCGAATGATATTAGTATTACAACGGAAAATACATCTACAATTTCGCAGTTAAACTTGCAATGTGATTTTGATTCCGACGACTCTGTGCGTGATAAAGATTATTGCCCATCTGATCCAAGTAGTGATTCAAGTGTCGATTTTCAATCAGTTAAACCGAGTAGCCAGAAGTCCCAAGTGTTACAAGCAAACAGAAGATCTAAGAAAAAGGGTTCACAACACATTACACCACCTGTGGTCACGAAAAGCTTTACATCTGACGTTCTTGACACTGTTCCTTTTATTCAAAAAAAGCAGTACCTTGCGGAATAAACGCAGAAACTCAATAAATTTTCTTTGTGCTGTTAAAGATACGCCGGCGTTGCTACTTTCTCGAAACCGTAGGAACACTCCACTGGCAGATCAACGGAATCTGCACTACACAGTGTAGTTTCCAAAATTGAATGCGCGGTGGACCACAAGTGCTCATCACTGGCCGCCTTCATTGTTATAGAAGGCGCCTTTGACAAAACCATGTTCAACAGCATCAACATGGCACTCGACAGACATGGCATAGATTCAACACTGAGAGGCTGGATCACCAACATGCTCAAAATGAGAGCTGTGCAAGTGACGGTGAACGATACTACAAGGGCCATCTTGGCAAAGGGCTGCCCGCAAGGTGGCGTCCTCTCTCCGCTACTATGGAACCTGGTCGTAGACAGCCTCATCAAAACCCTCAATGACAAAGGATACTTTACTGTGGGCTATGCTGACGACATAACCATAGTAATAAATGGCACCCATGAAAATACCCTATGTAATATCATGCGCCAAGCTTTGAAAATAGTAGAAGACTGGTGCAACAAACACCAACTATCGGTGAACCCTACAAAAACCGAGCTGATTCTCTTTAAAAAAAAGAGGAAGCTGACTACATTACAACTACCGCGTTTCTTTGGAACTACCCTAAGCCTATCAACTGAAACCAAATACCTGGGCATATTTTTGGACAAACAGCTGAATTGGACGAAACATACCAACTACATCATCACAAAAGCCAGTATATCCCTGTGGCAGTGCAAGCGACTGCTCGGCAGGAATTGGGGGATTAGCCCCAAGGTCACCTACTGGCTATACACCACAGTAATCCGTCCAATTATCACATACGGATCACTGGTCTGGTGGCCCAGGACAGACCTGAGTACAGCCCGAAAGGATCTTGAGAAACTGCAACGGTTCGCTTGTGTAGCAATAACTGGCTGCATGAGAACTACACCCACTGCTGCTCTACAGGCAATGCTTGGACTGCCACCACTACACCTCATTGTGCGTGAAGAGGCGGCCCTAGCCGCCTTTAGCTTCAGTTTAGCGGGAACACTGAGCAAGGACTCTAGAGTTAAGCACATACGCGTAAAAGAAGATGCGATCAGGCGACAGCCAATGATGGCAACACCATGCGATAAAGCCCCGAAACAACACTGCTTTCAGAAGCATTATAACATAATACTCACGGAAGAACGGTGTGATTACTCAGGCCCGCAAGAGTTGAGAGTATACACCGATGGATCAAAGACCGACTCTGGAACCGGAGTCGGAGTCTTCTCATACGACCTTAACATTAACATATCCAGTCCGCTTGGAATATTCAACACTGTCTACCAGGCGGAGTGTGTGGGCATCATACAAGCGTGTTATGCCATAGAAGCCAGGAGAGTTACGGATACCTATATACGAATACTCTCAGACAGTGCCTCAGTGCTCCAATCCCTACAGAAAAAATACTTTACCTCGAGATTAATACTAGAATGTCACGATGCACTCGAACGAGTAGCGGTAACTAACCGCAACACAGTGACACTGCAATGGATTAAAGGACATAGCGGATCGCTTGGTAACGACGCAGCGGATGAACTTGCTAGGAGAGCATCCAGCACGTCTGTCTGTGGATCTGAGCCAATCGTACCCATTCCCTTCAACCAGTTACGCAGGTGTCTACAGGAGTTCACCCATACACAAGCGGAGAGTTGGTGGTCCTCGACATCAGGTTGCAGGCAGTCCAGAGAGGCCATCCCGTCCCTGGATGGTACGCTTACCAGGCGATTATTACGTCTGGACAGGAACGGGCTGCGCATGGTGACGGGGACCATCACAGGACACTGCTCATTAAACAAACACTTCCACACAATAGGAATAACGGACAGTCCTCTGTGCAGGGCCTGCATGGAGGCTGAGGAAACCGTTGCGCATGTGCTTTTTGAATGCACAGGCGTCACCCAGATTAGAACAGAAACTCTCGGAATATCCCGAACTTTCACAGACGTTCTTAACAAACCCGGAGATTTGATTAAATTCTGGAGGGAGGTGGGCTGGTTGGAATAAACCCCCGACGGCCGCCATGGCCCACGCACAATGGTCCACATGAAGGACTAAGTGCTGAAACCAAATCCTTTAACATAGAACACCTATACCAGTTTCAAAGCTAAACGCCGTTACATTTTAACGTTTTATACTTAGCGGCATTTTAGCAATGTAGTCAACCTAAAAAAAAATGCTGGAAAAATATCCTTATGGTAAACTAGTCTTAAGAGTGACTAAGTAGCTATAGCTGCATTAAGGTTTAGCATAGTGTTTGTTCTCGGAGTCGTAATGCTTAGCTATAACAACGTTAAAGTATTTTGCGGCATTATAGTTTAGTATTATAGAGATTTTTTTAAGCCTTTTAAAAGTCAATAAAATTACATGAAAATCAAACACTAAACTGCCGTTAAGGTGTGCTTAGCGGCATTATAGTCGTGGTTGCTTATGCTGTAAATCGTAAAAACACTAAACTAAAACGCAAAAAACCTATTTTTGTTAAGATTAAGCCATTGTTAAGAAGTGAAAAGTATGGCTATTAGAACGCGCAAAACTAGATCTATTTTTTGACACCGGTAACTCTTGCCTATGAGTTATAATTAGGAAACGGCATCCATTTCTTATTTTTCCGCGCTTTTTTGTTCATAACTCGAAATGTGATTTTGTTGGATAACGGCATTATAGCTTGTGGACGGCAGTATAACCATGGTGACATACATCACACTTGTAAGGTTTTTCACCAGTGTGTATACGAATATGAGCTGATAAAGTACTCTTTACACTAAAACTACGCTGACATACATCACACTTGTATGGTTTTTCACCAGTGTGTATTCGCTTATGTTTTGTTAAATTACTCTTTTGACTAAAACTTAGCTGACATACATCACACTTGTAAGGTTTTTCACCAGTGTGTATACGAATATGAGTTGATAAACTATTCTTTTCACTAAAACTACGTTGGCATACATCACACTTGTAAGGTTTTTCACCAGTGTGTGTTCGCTTATGTTTTGTTAAAACAGAGTTGTTACTAAAACTACGCTGACATACATCACACTTGTAAGGTTTTTCACCAGTGTGTTGACGAGCATGTGTTGTTAAGTGGCCCTTTTCACTAAAAGTACGTTGACATACATCACACTTGTAAGGTTTTTCACCAGTGTGTATTCGCTTATGTTTTGTTAAAACAGACTTGTCACTAAAACTACGCTCACATACATCACACTTATAAGGTTTTTCACCAGTGTGTTGACGAGCATGAGTTGTTAACTGACCCTTTTTAATAAAAGAACGTTGACATACGTCACATTTGTACGATTTTTCACCAATTTGTGTGCGAGTATGTTGTATATTTTTTTTTATTCGATTAAAACTACGCTGGTCACAGTTGTAAGGCTCTTTGAAATAAGTGCCAGGTTTGAACGTACGTTTTTCAGTTGTCCAGGTAACTTTCGAGTCTGATTTGTCTTTTTCCGTTTGCTCGGCTGTTATTGCATCTTCTAGTTTTGGTTTCTTCGCAACGCTCGCCCCTGTGATTACAAAGCTGGTAAGTACAGTGTTGGGAGAAGATTAACAAGCACACGATTCAAGATAATAGCGCTTTGCATGATTCACACTCGGATTGAAAAGGAATTTCTGGTGACATTAAATAATATGCTTTATCACCAGAGACATGAAGTACAAAATTGTACTAACATCAACATAATATTATGGTCTGTTTCAAGAGTATCTAATCGAAGTTTAAACAAATCCTGTTCCAGGGAATTAGTGACACATTCATCTGTATTTAGAAGGTTCACCACTTTTTCCAACAATAATTGTTGCAATAAGAGTGCACAGTATTGTTTTTGCCTCGAAAAACGGACATCCTATTTTTATTAACTTATCCGATAAAACAAGTTGTTTTAAATGTAAGAGTAAAATATCCGTGTGCCAATTGTACACCAAACATGAGTAAAAAATATTTTTTTTTTTCTTACTTTTCTAAATTAATTAATTACAAAAAAAATACGCATTATTTTACTCTTTTCTTTATTATGTGTAATAAAACTATATTAAATATATTTGAAAAAAACAAAATACAAAAGAGTACTAACTAGTACAGATGTAAAGAAATATGCTTTTTTTGTGTTTTTAGATTTTGATTTTTCATGGTTGTATATTTGCTTAGTTGGATTCAATATTTATTGTAAATCATATTTAGACCCCAACCAATCACTATAAAAAACACATCCAAATCTCGCGGTATCTAGCAGTTATTCACTTCTAAAGTTTTTTCTGATAATTTTAATGTTAGGGTCATCACTTCACAAAAAATAATATTTTTTGTTTGTAGGTTTAAATTTTATGTTGGATTTTAACTTATCATAGAATAATACTTTCTTATCTACGTATACATTTACACCCACTCTCATATATTTTACAAATAATATTCTTATATCTTTTTATTATCTTTACAGAACATACAACTAGAGTTAATTATTTATACTAATATTTTTTTCATGCTTTATTGCATGTCAAGCCAATTTCGGAGATGAAGGAGGGTGAAGCACACCTTCCTTACACAAACCATTTCGAGCTACTTTCGACCACCTAAATCTATTAGACCTACGAAGTTCGTTAAAGCAAAACTCTCAACAATAACAAACAAATAATTGACTTTGAAAACTTGTCAAAATGCATAATCAGTAGCAAGGAACCTAATAAACTATCTTATACCTCCATAGAACTTGGCCCTTATTTTACATTCATGTTTTTGGTGGGACCTAAGAGTTCATTTTGCACTTATGCACACAGCCTGAACCACTTGGTCGATAAACTTGAAATTTTAAAAATAAAACATTAAATATTTACAGACTTCACTTGAAACAGATCACACCTGGATCCGCATTGGCTGGCATTGCTCATCAATCCAAAACCTTAACCAAGTATTAATTTCTATATTATCTTATGCGCTCACTTATAAAGAAACAGGTTTAAACTTGTCGCACAGATTTGTCTGTACCGGAAACCTGCTTCTTTATGTTTGCACCCTAACTATCTAATACTTACTTTGCGTCTCCCTGGCTCTTCGTTTCTTCTTAGATACTACTTGTTCTTCTTCCACTTCAGTTTTAAACTCCATTAAAGGTACATAATATTCTAAATCTGACTCATATTGGTGTGGTGGTGTATCTGCTACATCTAGACAGCTATTGTCTAACTTGTCCGGTTCTAGCTCTGTAAGTAAACAACAACAGTCAAGAGTATTATTCTTGTATCATAACAACTAGCGACCCGCCCCGGCTTCGCACGGTTTTCACGACTTGACAAAACATCGCGATTTCTTTATTATAATTACTGGCTTTTGCCCGCGGCTTCGCCCTCGTGAATGTCGGAAAATATCCCACGGTAAAAAATCCTTGGCTACATTCTAAAGGGAACCTCTGTGCAAAATTTCAGGTTTATAGGTCGAAGGTTTTGGGATGGGCGTTGATGAATCAGTCAGTCAGTCAGTCAGTCAGGACTTTTCTTTTTATATATTGAGATAGCTTCTGCCCGCGACTTCGTACGGGTGAAATTTCTTGTTCCCACGACCCACCCCGTCGCATCGCAATGCTTGCCCGCGCTATTACGTCGTTTTGCTTAGCATTCTTTCAGATTTTTTTTCTTTTTGCTCGGCACCTAAGAGTCCTAGAGTGATGCCAAATCATAGCGTTCCTTAAGAATTGGGCTATCAAATGCAAAAATAATTATTAAAGTCCGACTGGTAGTTCTAGAGATTACCGCGCGCGTATGATTGAAATACAAAAAAAAAAGTGTGTTTGTTAGCTCCGATGCACGACTGGAGCTTTATGTGCCGTTCCCAGTTTCCGCCTTTCTATTTTTCGGTCATTTCTGTCGGGCTGGGTTTCTTCAATGACTCAGTGCTATACAAAAGGCAACTTAAAGGCACTCGTCCCTACCTCTCACCCCACTTGGCACCGCCCCCTCTCCCTTTAACCCCCCTCTCCTTCTAACCCAGCTCCCACCCCTCTCACCCTCCCCATTCTCCTCTCTCTCTCATCACATCCCTTTACCGCTTTCTCCTCCCCTCTAACCTCACCAACTCCTCCCCTCCCCCTCTCACCCCTCTCCGCACCCTCTCCTCCTCAGCACACCCTCCACTTACCCCTTTCCCTCCTCACCATCTCTTCCCCTTCCCTCTTTCCCTCCTCATCACCCCCTCCCCTTCTACCCTTCCCTCTGGGGGAAAAACTATTAATGACAAACTTTATTACTTGCTTAGGCAAGTATTTGTGCAAAGTTTCAAGTTAATTAGCCAAATGAATAAGATTTTTCATGTAAACTATACTTCCTGTTTTCACCCCCACAGAGTTGGAATTTTACAAAATCGTTTGGGATATTTCCGTAACTTGACCGAAAGATTATTTACACCAATTTTCGAGTTAATCAGGCCCCGCAGTAAAACCTGCCCTGTAAAATTGACTACCCCTTTTCACCCCCTTAGGGGTAGATTTTCAGAAAACCCTGATGCACATTATTCTTCATTTTGGTCTCAAGTATAAATACTGAGTTTCGAGTTAATCGGACTGCGCGTTAAAATTCCTCCATACAAACTTTAACACCCCCAATTCCCTTTTAGGGGGTAGTTTAGAAAAACAAACAATAGAAATAATAATTTACTATATTCGTGCCAAGTTTCAAGTTTATTACCTCAAGGAATAAGATTTTTCATACAAACTTCCACCCCCTATTACCCCCTATTACGGAGTGAGTTTCCTAAAATCCTTTCTTAGCTGAAATCTCCTACTCATAATCTACCTCTGTGTTAAATTCCATCTTCGTAGATCCAGTAGTTTTCGAGAATTCGTGTTTAATCAGTGAGTGAATGAATGAATGAATGAATGAGTGACCTTTTGCTTTTATATAATAGGTTGGGGAAAAAGTTTCTTCACATTTTTTAAGAAATATCAAAACATTTTTTAATATACATTATTTACATTTATCTAAAGTATGTAGGTACCATTTTGTTTGATAAGTTTTTGCCATCTTGTAGGTAGGGACATGATCCCATTGCTATAGAAATTTTAGGACTTCTGATTAAAATACCGCGACAAGTGGTTTTGGCAGTCCTCTCGTGATGTTAACCTGACACTGCCTAAAGAATTCTGAAGACACCGAAACAGGTGGAAATCTGAAGGTGCAAGGTCAGGACTATACGGCGGATGCATTAACACCTCCCAGCCAAACTCTCTTAATTTTTGCTGAGTGGCTAAAGTTGTGTGAGGTCTACCGTTATCATGATAAAAAACCACACCCCTTCTGTTGATTAATTCCGGCCGCTTTCTCTCAACTTCTTGCTTTAATCTCATCAGTTGTTCGCAGTAGAGTTCAGAATCGATGGTCCTGCCTGGTGGTAACAGCTCATAATGAATAATGCCCTTCCAATCCCACCACACACACAGCATCACCTTGTTGCGAGTAAACCCGGGTTTCGCCAGTCTGTGAAGCCTGACCGGCCTTTGACCACGACTTTTTCGCACGTTCTTGTCGTACGTGATCCACTTTTCATCACCAGTTATCAGCTTCTTCAAAAATGGTTCGGTTTCATTACGTCATAATAAAGAATCACAAATGAGTACACGGTTCATTAGGTTTCTTTCAGTGAGCTCGTGAGGTACTTTTTGTGTACCCAGTTTTTTTCAAATGCGCCAAAACTGTTTTGTGGTCAATTCCCAGTTCTTCAGTTACGTCGTAACTACTGATATGCCGATCTTGCTCCACTTTTTCAAAAATGGCATCCATTTTATCCATAATAGTGCGACCAGAGCGACGTGCATCTTTGACATCAAAATTTCCGGATTGAAAACGCTTAAACCAAATTTGTGCTACTCTCACAGACACTGCACTGGGTCCATAAACAACGCAAAATTTTTTCGCGGCTTGCGTTGCATTTTTACCTTTTTTGTAGTAAAATTTTAAAATGTTTCTAATTTCTTCATTACATTCACTCATCTTGACAGTATGAAAAACAAATGAAAATCACACATTTTCCTAATTTGAATTTCGAATTATGTTCTTTAAAATTTAAACTTTCAATGATACCAAAACCAGCCAGGTACAAATAGTTTTAATTTCATACATACTATAATGCAAAAAGACTTTTTCCCCAACCTGATATATAGATGCAAAATATGTATATAAATACATGTATACATACATCTTCCTGAATAAATTCTCTAAAATGATGGTGAAAACCGCATCAAAATTCGTTGCGTAGTTTAGAAGAACAACGCGGTCATACAAACACACGCGAAAAGCGACTTTAATTTAAAGTATGGTTACCGTTACGTTAAATGAAACTAAACACTACCAAAGCTTTGAAGTCGTTCAAAACATCAATACAAAATAAATTGATTATATTTTTAATTGTTATTTTTGTTCTTAGACATACCTTCAATGCCATGTTCCTCCTTTGGCTCAATAATATCATGTAGTCCCTCACAAACAGCCGGTATCTCTTCTTTGATAGCAATGCTTTCTGTTTGACATTCATCAACTATACTTTCCTCCTTTGCCTCAATAATATCATCTAGTCCCTCACAAACAGCTGGTAATTCGTCTTTGATAGCAATGCTTTCTGTTTGACATTCACCAACTATAATTTCCTCCTTTGCCTCAATAATATCATGTAGTCCCTCACAAACAGCCGGTATCTCTTCTTTGATAGCAATGATTTCTGTTTGACATTCATCAACTATACTTTCCTCCATTGCCTCAATAATATCATCTAGTCCCTCACAAACAGCCGGTATCTCTACTTTGATAGCAATGCTTTCTGTTTGACATTCATCAACAATACTTTCCTCCTTTGCCTCAATAATATCATCTAGTCCCTCACAAACAGCCGGTATCTCTACTTTGATAGCAATGCTTTCTGTTTGGCATTCATCAACTATACTTATATTCTCTGCTGCAGTTTTAACAAACCCTCTGAATAACTTAAAGTGGTCTTGCTCTTGGTTTATTAAAGGATTGTGCTGCAACAAATTGATTATAGTATTAGGAAAATATATGCTGGTCACAGTCCCACGAGCACTAACTTTTTCATTATACTGAAGTGTTGTATATTCATACTTATTAGGTGTATACCTATAGGCTAAAAGTTATGGTTTTGTACTCTTTACACTATACTTGTCACTTCTATTTTTGTTCTTTTATAAAGCTGTTCCAATTCATCTAACATTGTTATTTAATTATATTATTCCTTCAACATGAAGTCACTCAAAAGAGCCTCCACAAGTGAGGATACTTAGGCAGGTGTAATATATCCTGGAGAGTCGGCCGTGACCTCACTGACCGCTGCGCCAGCTGCTACTGCATAGCTCGCGCGACCATTACCGAACTGCCACATACAAGCTTCAGATACATACATAGAAGATGTAACAGTATTACATGGACTAATTGTAAAAACCTACATTTGACAATAGACCGTACATATATCAACATTCAACACTTGATGGTACAGTTGGCGTGAAATCCCAACACGACAGGTATGAGCTTGAGAGGAACCACTTCCACATTATACTGAAATCACAAATTATGAGAATAAATGGCTGTTAAAGAATACCTCACCTCATAATCCTTGTTCATCATCTGAGCGAACAGCTCTTCGGCTTCCAGACATTGTCTCAGCAATCGGTAGCATTGCTTTAGTTTAGCGCAGCAGAAGAAACAAGCAAGAATCGGTCTCCTGTCTTCAGTTACAAACTGCAACAAAATGACACTATTTTGTTTTCATGAAGAAAATACTTATGAATCCTTAAGGTGATTGCGCTGTGGAAGCCCGCGAAATTCAAATTTTCTTACGTTTTTTTGCAATTTGCAGGTCAGTGTTCGGTTATATCTTGATTGAAATACTCGTATGATACGCGAAAATAAGAAATATGTATTTACATAATTTTAACCATACAAATCATCAATACATCCAACTAATCTAACGAATTTCGCGGGCTACCACGGCGCATCCCCCTTGATGCTTTCTGCGTGCATCTTACAGAGAAGGCATGAGCATAGATCACGACTCTTGCTCAAGGCAGATTGACAACTTAATATACATATTCATTTTAAGTTCAGGTTTCTCACACGCTATTTTCCTTTAATTCCATTTTCCCCTAAGACAAGGTTATGAATCTTCGCATAGGAGAGGCAAAAAACCTTCTAGTTAATTCACTTAATTCTTATCAAAACTATAAACTTACTGGAACATCAGTCAGCTTCTCATACAGTTCTTGCAAGCTCCTGTTGACCACTACGTACATGCGGACATTCTGCACTAAACATATCCTACACATTGGCAGTTTTTCCAAAGAGTCAATCTGTATGTTATGTGATGATTGTTCACACTTGCTTGTTGATGGCATTTCACTTGATTCAAAAACATTGAATGTAGTGACATCTGCAATAAAACATATTAAATTTGTAAATTAATGTTTTTTCCACACATGGCAAAAGAATAAGGAGAAAAACTCAAAGGTCGACATAGATGTCACTAGCCTCGACTCTGCCTTGTGGAGTTTATGTTGGACGTTTAAGTGAATTTGTAATTGCTGTTTTCGAATAATTTTATATCTTTGATGTATTCTTTTGGAGTGTTTTTAATATATATTAATGACCTACCGAAGACCATAGAAGGGCCATGTGTCTTATTCGCGGACGATATATCCATATTAGTTTCAAGAAGAAACTCTCAATTCCATACTTACTAATACATGCAACTGGATGAACGAACATAACCTCGAGATAAACTACTCCAAAACCAAATTAATAACTTTCCACCCTTACCAAAAAAATCCTTTAACTTTAGATTTTATTTTCAACGACTCAAAATTAGAAACTGTCAACGAATTTACCTTACTCGGACTAGTTATAGACACTCATATAAACTGGAAATCACACATACAGAAAACTCACTCAAAGATTTCTAAATTCTCTTATGCCCTCCGTGAAATAAAAAAGACCACCAACCTACAAACAGCTCTCTCCACCTATTATGCTTATGCCTATGCATGGCTTAGCTATGGTGTTACTCTTTGGGGAAACAGCACAGGTGCACAAACACTTTTCACCCTACAAAAGAAATTGGTCAGAATCCTCGTAAACATTGAGCAAACCAATAGTTGCAAGCCTTTCTTTCGAAAACACAATATTTTAACCCTTCCCTGTATCTACATTTTAGAAACATGCAAATTTGTGCGGAAACATCCAAAATTCTATTCTAAACGAGAAGACATCCAGACACGCTATCTACTCAGACACCGATCTAGACTAAACATACCCAGTTCCCGATTAAAAATGCACTCAAAAGTCCCTATGTAATGTCCATTAAAGTATATAATAATACTACCCGCATCAATAAAAAAAGAAGAAAAAATTAACACATTTTTAAAAAAACAGACAATTTTTGGTCAACAAAAGTTACTACTCGGTAAATCTTTTATATAAAAATCTTGTGTCACAATGTTCGTTCCCGTACTCCACCGAAACGGCTTGACCGATTCTCATGAAATTTTGTGAGCATATTGAGTAGGTCTGAGAATCGGCTAACATCTATTTTTCATACCGCTACTTTTTATCCCGGTCTACGCGGGTGAAACCGCGGGGCGCAGCTAGTGAATATCTAAGTGATAGACTAATACAGTCATAACTATTGAGACTTAAAATTTTGTTTGATTTATTAGCTCCTATTATATTTTAAAATTGATACCTGTTAATATTTTATTCTATTGATTTATTTATGTTATACTATTAATTCATATTTTATACTAATATAATAATTATAGGTACATAACTAATAATAATTTTATACTATTAATTAATTTATCTCAGAATTTCCCCACCTATTATGTTGTATAAAAAAAAAATTTATAAATGCTTCCTCTCTCCTAACCCACTTATTATTGCCGTGCCCGACAGGGTCCATGTGGTCTAATTGTAAGCTGTACCATCTAAGAATACATGTGGAATGCAATAAGTATTGAGTATTGAGTGTTTCACAATTAAAAGTGGTTACTTGTAAAAACTGGTGAATTTTTATTTCGCTACAATATACAGGAGAGCACTAGGGCAACAGGCCTCCTGGAGTAGCACCAACAAGTATCTGTAGTGTTTCCACACTTGTAGCTACTGCATGATGTCTGCTGAGCTGTAGGATGTTTTAGTTTCTGCACATGAATTTCTGTACCGTCTAAAATTACCCTAACATTAATATGTTTATGATGAAATGTATGAGAAGCGAAAAGTTTTTAAAAGTCGACTGAAATTTTGTCAAAACCATGCTGAGCAAATTGTATTGGATAGGCTAGCAGAACAACGAGCTAGTAAACATTTTGGTAAATTCTGGAAGCCCATGGGTAATTTGGTTGCGAAACCTGGCCTCTCTGCGAGTGTGGAAGGGATAAGTGATAAGTGGGGAATTGCTAATGTGTTCAAGGACCATTTCAAAGCTCAGTCCCCTCTCGGTCCCTCAACCTCGATGAATGATTGTGAGCCCATCAGTCTTGGCGCAAAACCTCTGATACGTTTCTCAACCAAGCAAGTTAGTGCAATCATTAACAACATGAATCTAGGCAAATCTCCAGGGCATGATGAGCTCAGCATTGAGCACCTGAGGCACGCAGGTGTACCATTTGCCGCGAGTTTTGTCCATGTTTTTCACAATGTGTATTAGTCACGCATACCTACCTGCTAATCTAATGAAGACCATCGTAGTTCCCATTGTGAAGAACAGGACTGGTGACATCTCGGACAGAGGTAACTATCGTCCCATTTCTCTTGTGTTATTCTCCCCTGTCAACCGTCACACTATCATTCACTCCCTTCTCTCTCATATCATTCATCATCACCTGCCTACCATTTTCCCAACTATGTTGAGGTCGGCTTCTAGTAGACTAGAAGCCGACCTTAACATAGTTGGGAAAATGGTAGGCAGGTGATGATGAATTGTCCCATATTAAATACAAAAACACAAATAAAAATAATAACTAATTAAATCCGAAACCGGCCGGAACCGATCCAATCCGTTCGTGGATCCGTTGATCCGGTTAGAACCGGATGCAGCCGAATACCAGTATTTTACATGGATCAACTGCCAATCTGACCTCCACAACCCAGTTACTGGGTATTATACCCCTTGTTAGGACTAGTTGTTAGACTTTTTGGTTTCTGACAACCCGTGAAGACTGTCAAATGACAGCCCAGAACAACAGCTTAACATGCTTTCCGAGACACTAAGGGGTCTTCATATGTAAAGATGATTACCCATCTACAAGCCCCTACTTCTCTTTCAAATCATTCATTGTCGAGTAATATTGACAATATACAATGTAATTGTGTCGACTGTATAATATTTGCTTTTAACATACATAATAACTTCATTTAATTTTCATTTATTGTAATATTTAATTAATTATTATTTTTGACATTAGTTATTATTTTTATTTGTGTTTTTGTATTTAATATGGGACAATTGACCCAAAAAAAAAAATTATTTGAATTTGAATGTCTGGGGTAGGAGTATTATTTAAGTAGTAAAACTGAAAATTCAATGCCAATTCATATGAAATTATGTCATCTTCACTTGGTTCCTTCAACCCATTTGTAGTAGTTAACCCGTCAACCAACCTAAATGAGACACAATACAAATTCAATATTGTTATCGGCAATAAATGTGTCTATGCCACTTGGTGGGCTAACCCTTGTATAGAGTGAAAAAGTAAACCAATACAGCAATAATGTACAAGACAAGTGTACCTACTTATTAATATGCAGAGCTAATACACTTACCAGGTAAAGGCACCCCGTGATCGACTTCTTCAGTAGAAAATAAACAAGGATAACCATCTTTGAGACGATTACCCTTGTCATCCAGTTGGTATTTATCGAAGTGTTTTTGGCACATATGTTTATTCAATAACTGATCCTTTGATAGATCAAGAAGTTCAGAATTCACCGACACCAAACCCGACAGCCACAAAGACCTAAGCTTATTGTCCTTTGGTAATTTATATAGACGATGAGTTTTATTAGTTGAAGTACAACTGACAACACAGCATTTGATAGTATCCATGGCCGCAGAACAATCTGGTGCTTTGTTCCTTAGCACTGCAGTATAATTCGTATCGAGCAAGGATATTGGAATGAATCTCAAGCAATAAAGCGAGGAGACAGACTATTTATCTTAATACACAAATTGTTAAGACCCAGAACCCAGAGGCCAAAACATTATGTAAGGAAGCTACTTGACGTTGACAGCTTGACAGGTACAGAACATACAGAATACAGATAGAATTTAGTCATTTTAATCGCCAAGCGGTTGGTCGACTCTACTACACGGGATGATGGGACCGCTGGCCTATTTTAGCCCAAAGAATTGGCATTGCCATGCCATCCAACGTAGACAGAGTATTCTATAGACTTATGATATCCGTGCCATCGAAAGGGACAGAAAAAAAAGTACATCTATTGTTTAGGGTTACCAAGTGATGTACATTTTACCCAATATTCTTCACAAAATAAGATTTTTTTAAAATGAGGTTTGTATTTCAGTAGACGGATTTACAACTTTTCTCAGAAAATCTTCTTCGCCAACAAACAGTTTTGACTTTTAGTTTTTACTTTAGGACGTGTTCTAAATCTGCCACCTTTTTGGTCAACCTCTTAGATTTTTCTCGAAGTGCTTTTAGCTTTTTCAAACGCTGTTTTGATATTTCTTGGTTTTTCTGCATTTTCGTTTCAATGTTCTGGGTGAAAACTCAGATAACGAATACTAAAATAAATAAGGAATATGTTATTTATTAGTTTATTACATACAACTTTCTGCTCGTTATTAAGCTGTTAAAATATTAATTCTATAGACTTACAGATTCAACTGTTTTTGAACTCCCTGCTAATGTTTCAGTGGTTTGGCTTCGCTGCTCTCAATCATCATAGCGCTTCCTCTATTTACTGTAACCTAATGGAATTAAATGTTAAAATTTTATAACCACTGTAATAAAATTAAATCTTTGCAATCGCATGATCTATATTTATTACCGTAGGTATTTGGAACAGCATCGGGGTATAAAAAGATTTGCTTACTTTCTTTATTAAAAGATTACTATCAAAGTGTTGACTGCAAATCCTGGAACTCATTTTTGGAGCCCGATTAGACCTACTAGTAGCAGAAATCCATGTTTCTTACTTCAGGTTTATTTGGAAATCTGCAAGTTTAATAAGATTTTTTCATTACCTTTCATTTTTACCAGTGATCTTGCTTAATTTCAAGATTTTTAAGTGACTTATATATTTATAGTATAGTAGTAGCTATATAGTATGCAATATGTTGACCCGCAAGTTTGCAAGTTGTACACCAGAAGTAAAACTCGATAAGGCTTTTTGCCAATCTTTGTACATGTGCACTCTGTGGGTTCGATAGACGCAGACGGCATACAACGTCTTCAGAGTTTAGGACAAAAATACTTTCAGGATGTTGTTGAGGCTTCCACGTTACTGCAGTGCATCAGGAATGTTTGCCAAAGTACATACTGATGGTTTCAATACCGTCTTGCGTAAAAAGAATGCTTCCATGATGCGCAGAGTACGTGGGAGTGTCGACGACATTCAGGTCATCAGTGAACAGCCGAGCTGCACCATTATGACGCATTACGTACATGTACAACATGTACCCAATGCGGGGCGAGTGCAGATATATGAATTAAAATCTTTTATTACATTTGTTACTAAACTAGCTTATAACAAGTGTGTATTACTATTATCAATGGATCAAGGTCTGAAATAAAATATTTTTTTATAGACATTGCTTTAAAAAATCAGTTTTACCCATATTAGAGGGAAACTGCCCCGTCAAAAAGTGGCAACACTGAATTTTGAGGTAAGAAAATAAAAATATTGCGAAAATCACGATTTTATGAGGTTTAACACGATATACAAATTATTTTGTACATTACTGCGACTATTTGATTAAAAATAGCAGAACACAAAGCGATCAAATACATAAAAAGATCGAATACTTACGAGTGTAAGGACAATCTTCATCAAACTATCACTTTTACAGTTTATTACACTGCACCTTACCATTTTGCACAGTTGCACAAATGTATTATTATAGAATTGAGCACCAAAAGGTCCTATTTTGAGTATAATCTCGATGTAATTATTAATAAACAATTGGACTTCAATCTGCAACCGTCATAAACGTCAAACTTGTTGTGCACAATGATGTGCTCAGCCGACACGCGATAAAGGACAGAAATATTTTTAATAGTTTTAATGAGAAATACACAAAAGCTTTAGCGTCTTCCGTCTACAAAACGTCTAGAGCATGGTCACATTGCTTAGACTCAAAATTGTTATTAAATAAAATCTTTGTTATTTGAATCCTTACCTGTGAAATGAAATGCAATACAACCAGCATATGATTCACTTTTACATCTCTTGATGCAATTAAATTAAAATTAAATGATTTTTATTTCGGAATAAGTACTCCATAGAGTGTTAGTAACATAATATTAAAACAACTTACTATCTAGTGTTAGTAACTGTGTAGTTAACTGTTTTATAATTGGAGAACTGAAGTTCTCCGCTACAGTTCTCAAGATGCTGTTGCGACTGTCTCGAACTCTCCTCAGCAGCGAAGCTGTTTTTTTTCGCACAATCGCGTGAAACCCGTCGACACGAGCTTGGGCAAACATATCTGACGCGCTGCAGTAGCGAGGAAGTCCCAACAGCATCCTGAACCCATTGTTGTACTGGACGCGCAGGACATCCAAAGATTTTTTGGTGTAACTGACCCATAGATTACCCGTGTACAAACTCTGGCAGTAAGCCTTAAAAATGGTGATCTTTACTAGGTCCGTACACCGAGCAAATCTACGGGTCAACATGTTACACCGGACTGCGAGTGCCCTGCGCTCCCTCTCTATATCTACATGGTCCCTAAGGTCGTCGGAAAGAACGTGACCTAAGTATTTAAAAACGGATACCCTTTCAACTACTGACCCGCCTATAATTAGCTCGGGTCCCACTTCACGGCACTTGCCGCCGACCTCAAAGACCATGTATTTACATTTCTTCACATTGTAAATTAATCCATGTGCGGCAACGTAGGCTTCACAAGTCTTAAGCAACTCTCTGATTGCCCCCGCAGACGGACCCAGCAGCACCATGTCATCAGCATAGTTAATGTTGTTAATGCTAACCCCATCAACACTGCATCCGACACGCATGCTGCTGAGTCCCTCTATGAGGTCATTTACATAAAGATTGAAGAGCCTGGGAGATGTCAGACCTCCTTGTCTGACCCCGCACTCCAGCCCATACGGTTCAGAGAGCGTACCGTCCCACTTCACATGATTGATCTGATTACCGTACCAATGTTGCAGTAGTCCACATATTTCCGCGGGTATACCCCTGTTTACCATCTTTTCCCAGAGCACATCATACGAGACAAGATCGAAGGCTCTGGAAAGATCAAGGAAACAGGCGTACACCGACGTTTTGCGATCTAAATAGTATTGAACTGTATGCTTGAGACTCAAAATAGCGCTTTCAGTGGAAAGTCCGGGGCGAAACCCGAATTGCGCATCATGAAGATGTATATATTCATTTAAGCAAGTATCAAGCATACCGTCCAACACCTTAGCTATTATTGTCGCAAGGGAAATGGGACGGTAGTTACTCTTGTCCGAGATATCACCCGTCCTGTTCTTCACAATGGGAGTCACGATGGTTTTCATCAGATTAGCAGGCAAATACGCATGACTAATACACATTGTGAAAAACATAGACAGGACTCGCGGCAGATGTACACCTGCGTGCTTCAAGTGCTCAATACTGAGCCCATCATGTCCTGGAGATTTGCCTCGGCTCATACCGTTTATAATTGCACTCACCTGTTTAGCTGAGAAACGCATCAGAGGTCTCACTCCACGACTGCTGGGCTCAGTATCTTCCTTCACGGTTGAGGGACCGAGAGGGGACTGAACTTGGAAATGCTCTTTAAACATGTTCGCAATTCCCTGGGGATCACTTATCCCTCCCACACTCGCAGCGAGCCTGGGCTTCCCATCCAACTTACCAGTTGATTTCCAGAAATCACCGAATTTTTTAGTGGCTCGTTGTTCAGCTAACCTGTCCATAACAATTTGCTCAGCGTTGTTTTGGCAAAATTTCAACCGGCTTTTAAAAACGTTTCGCTTCTCGCGCATTTTATCATAGACAGGACCTGAAGAGGGACGTTTGTTATGTATCCAGGCCTGAAAACTAAATCTGGCCTCGCGATGAGCGTCCCTGACATGTTCATTCCACCCACACACGCGCCTGCCCCGTCTCGGTCCCCCCTCGTATGTCACTTTAGACTGCCTGGCTGCCGCACATAATATTTCTACAATCTGTTTGTACAAACTGTCCAGAACAACTTTATGTTCAGCCAAACTGCAAGAACCACCACCGCAACTCTCAAACTCATGAGGGAAATCAACGTTGCGCAACTCTTTATTACAAAAATTATGGTAATTAAGCGCTTCTGTCTTTGTTCTTTCACCCCATACCACAGAATTGCGGCAGGTACTCCGAGTCAACAGTTTAGGCCGCACCACTTCTAAATTACATTCAACACACATAGGTAGATGATCCGACACATAAATATCCTCAGACACATCCACATTAACAATTGTATGCCAAGCTGCTACAGATACTAAACAGTGATCCAACCACCTCCTACTCCCGTAAACATCACTAATAAAAGTGTATGTATCACTACCAACGCCTCTTTTCTCTATATCAGCACAAATCCAGGATTGGTCAGTACAAAAGTTAATCAATTCTCTATAAAACAACTCATGAGGGTGAGCGTTGAAATCACCCAGCATAAACACATTTTCTATATCGCAGCTTGCCACGGTAGCACTTATTTCACTTAACACATCTGTAAAAACAGGTAAGTTGTCTGGACAATTAGTAGGCATATATACAGAGAAAACAAGAATACTACGACCCTTAGACGAGGCTGTGATGGCCACTAAGCGAGGACTACTACAGTCAACAACAGACACCGACTCAAAGATGCCCTTCCTCCAGAGAATGGCTACCCCACCATGAGGTCTTCCTCTCAATAAGCCCTCAGAGGTGTCTACAGCCGATTTCCCGGTATATTCAAAGTCAGGACTTATTGTTCCTAACATTGGAATATCATGGGAAAGTAGCCAGGTCTCTTGTAGGGCCACCAAATCAGACCCCTCACATAAATCCCTAATATTATCTACGGATCGTTTAGCCGACTTACAATTAAAACTAATAAATTTAAGAGAACTGTTAATAATAGTACCCATAAATAATAACATAATTAATGTACTTTTACTTTTGGTTCCTGGGGCTTCGTTCGGTACATAAAATGCACAAAACGTCTAAAAACAATGCCACTTGGCCATAATTCATCATTTAAGAACAAATCAACTTTGTGCTTGGAAACATACAGTTTAAACGCATTGTACTTCCTAAATGACTTCATGTTTATCTGTTTTAGCGATACGATTTCACTTGTTTTGTCTTTTATGTAGCTAATAATGTCATCTTCACTAGCTTCCACACTGACATTAGAAATTAGCAAAGGCACTTTAATATCTGCGGCCCGAAATTTACCCTCTGGCGCAGGTGAAGCTCTTCCCCTTTGACTAATTATCCTCTTTTGTTTGTAACGTTTATTCTGCACTAACTTCCATTCAGAACCAACGCTCACAGTGTTCATACCACCTACCACTTGATCACTACTCACTTGTTCGTCACGCAAACTCGCACACTGTACCGCCGTCGACACAGGCGCGCGCGAGGCCTTTATCTCACTAGACACTGACGCATATGAAGCCGCCGTGAGATCAATCACTCGCTGACCATTCGTAGGGGACATCTTCGCATCGGTAGCCGGCGCGGGCGTCGGCTCTTTCTCGCGCATCGTCGTAGCTTTGCTCGTCATACACTCGGTCTCACTCGCACTTTCGACAGCTGACATCCCGTCTCGCTCACCCACGTGCCGACCATTCTCTGTCGCACCATGCTGTTCTTGTAAGACAGAGATGTAGCTATTATCGCACTGATCAGGTGTTATTGACGTACTTTTTTCCGTCTGACCGTTTAACTTTGAATCAGCTGTTGCTTGCGAATATTTTATGGGCACATATTGTAAACCGATAGGGCCACTATCAAGATTTATACTGTTTCGCAGACATGCTCCTCTCCTTGTGTTTACATTTCTATCTATTGTATAAGTGTCAGCTAACGAAGCATGCTTCATATTTTCTACTTCTAGCTTAAAGAGATCAAATTGTTCTGTTGTAACGAATTTTTCTTCTAAGACACTAACCTTGTTTTGCAGTTTTACTAAGTCCTTTAGTAATCGGGTGACATCCACATGATCGAAGGACACAGGAGGGAGCTTATGCAGATCCTTCGCCACAAATATAGGAAAAAGTTCTGGATTTGTCCCTTTTAGCAAAGAAATCATGTCATCTAGGTCTCGCGACAGTTTCTTTTTGCCATCCTTTCTCCGAAGAGGCATCTTCTTCCCGCTAGGTACCGACTCAAACAATAAACTCAAGCAATACTTTCTCACCATTATTTTCACTATTTAAATTGAAAAAGAACCGTCATGAAACCATTGCTGTCAGATTACAGTGTTACTGTTAGAATTTACTCAAAGGAGATCGTACAGACTTGTGCAACCTATATTGTCTGTGCCTACATCCTCCTTCTCTTTGTCTCTTCCTACGTCTCGTCAAAAGGTAATGTAACTTAAATGTATTAAATAAAAGGAATATAGAAATATCCACTGCGATCTTATTACTCATCGACCCAATACAATAATAATCTTAATAGTTACCAGAGTAATTATATGATAGCTACCAAACAACCATATTATTTTGATTATTTTAACTTATGGATTTTACTTATATAAAATTATTGACTATGATGTACAGATTGTAAACCTATAAATAAAATTATTTAAAACTAATCTAAATGCTAAAAAAATTATACGTTACTTATTTTACTTGTAGTTGGTGAAATATTTTCTACCATTTTTATTGTAGTGGTATGTTTACCCACACATGCACGCCACTTGCGAGCTTATAAGTATCTAAGACGTTCACCGTCATCTCCCTGCCCGTTTGATTATGCTCATGACCATCATCTTCAATGGTGCCATGGGTAATAATATCTTTCCTCACGCCTGGAAACAGGCTACCGTTATCGGTATCCCTAAGCCCGGCAAGCCTAAGAGCGAGCCCTCTAGCTACCGGCCTATCAGTCTGCTCAACGTCTTCGGCAAAATCTATGAGAGGCTTATTTATAAGCGTCTCAGAGATTATGCCGAGACAAAGGGTCTCATTCCCGACGAGCAATTCGGTTTTCGAACCCAGCACTATTGCGTGCAGCAGGTCCACCGTATTGTCGAGCACATCAGCGTTGGGTTCCAACGCGGTGCGATGACTGGTGCTGTCTTCTTTGATATAGCGAAGGCCTTTGACAAAGTCTGGCACAACGGCTTATTATATAAGCTGTACCAACTCGGTGTGCCGGATCGCCTCGTGCTCATCCTACGAGACTTTTTGTCAAACCGCACCTTTCGCTATCGCATTGAAGGAGCACTTTCCTCCCCCCACCCTATTCGCGCAGGAGTCCCTCAGGGCTCTGTGCTTTCCCCCCTCATATTCATCCTCTTCGCCAGCGATATCCCGAAGAGTAAAAAGGCACAGTTAGCGCTGTTCGCAGACGATACGGCCATTTTCTCCAAGGGAATTCGCCCTGACTCGATCGCTCGCACCCTCCAAACCGCAGTCGATGGCCTCGGCAAGTGGTTTCGAAAGTGGAGGATCGAAGTCAATCCCGATAAAAGCCAAGCCATTCTCTTTATGAGACGGCGTAATCGGCTCACCGCCCCTCCTCGGCCGATCACCATGTTTGGCAAGCAGATCCCTTGGGAGAAGCGAGCCAAATATTTAGGTGTGACGCTCGATAGTCATTTAACATTTTCAGAGCACATAAAGCAGGTTCGTTCGCGGGCCTACTTTGCTCTCGGCCGTTTACACTCCGTTCTGAATGCACGCAGCAAGTTGTCCCTTAAGTGCAAGTTGCGTATTTACACAGCGTGCATTCGACCTATCATGACCTATGCGGGCCCAGTCTTTGCGCATGCAAAGCCCCACCTCATCCATAGGATGCAGACCCTTCAGAACCGTCTCCTCCGAAAGGTAACGGGAGCCCCCTGGTTCGTTCGGAACGCGGACCTCCACCTTGACCTTAAAGTCCCGACCATCCGTCAGTACTTGAAACGCCTTTCCAAGCGTTTCTTTGATTCCGCCGTGAAACATCGCAACCCCTTGGTTGTCGAAGCCGCTAGCTATGTCCCCAGTAGAATCAGTAGTATCCGCCGTCCGCGACATGCCCTCACTGAACCCGATGACCCTATCACCCTCCTCCAGGAAAGTAGTAGGGACACTAGCACAGTCCAACACAAACACAGATCTACATTCCGGCCTCGCCGCCGAGGCCCACCGCGTTTAAGACCATCTAACGTAAATGTAAATTCATGTCCCTTGATCGGTGTAATCGAGCCAGCTGGTGGCGTAGCTGAGCCTGTAGCTTTAAACTCCCCTGATAATAATAATTCCCCTAACTTGATCCAGCCTATTGCTTTGCCTTGTCTATCATTGGTCAATGACAACGACTCCCTAAGCCGAGGTCCGTACCCCACAGGGGGTGCCCTTAGTGCGCAGTCGTTTAGTTTATAATTTAGTTAGTATTTTATGCCCCTGGCTGGAGGCTTTTGAGCTCGCTTAAAGGCACCCACAGGAAAGTCCGGTTAAGTAGTCGGGACCTCTCATGGTCACACTACGAGATGCCATTCAAAAAAAAAAAAAAAAAAAAAAACACCGTCATCTTAAGTTCGAAGTCACGCGTTGTCACGACAACACATATTACATAGTCGTTTACTAACGGCTACTCGCGTCAATCATCATATATATCATTTCATACTAATCATCATAAGTAATTGTACCGTGTTTAGTTGTAGTAAATACATTATTAAATTCATAGTGTAAATCTGAATGGACATTTAATTTCTCACTATAGAACCTACATCACGTCCCAACAAAAGTTCTATATTGGTGACCCCGACGTGAATGAAATAATACGGTTTCATACTTTGATCCGCGAGTGCAATTGCGTTCAATACAGACGTAGATTTTGTTTGTATTGTTACTGTGAACTATTTTACAAACCTTCAAAATGGTCAACCCTAACACTGCTGCTGCCGCTGACTATAAAGTTACCATCGATCCTGAGCACACAGCCGCCACGGCTGCCGCCACACCTGGTAGTGTCAACGCACCTCAGCAAGCTGGTCCGTGTTATACCATAGACCAGCACCAGCCGCCAGAGACGGGGGCGATCACCATCAACTCCCGCATCGCCGACTTCTGGGCAGCGCGTCCACGACTGTGGTTCCATCAGTTTGAGGCCATAATCGGTGCACAAAAAGCAGGTGACTTACATAAATACCAATTAGTTATAGCTAAGTTAGGTCGAGACGAATTGGGTCAAATTAGTGACATTCTCGAGAGCCCACCCGCAAATGGTAAATATCAAGCACTAAAGGATAGGTTAATTTCGGCATATAAAGAATCCGAATCCAAGCAATTACATACATTGCTTACGAAAGTCGAGCTAGGGGATCAACGACCCACTCAACTCCTTCGTAAAATGCGAGAACTCGGAAGAAATAAAATTCCCGAGGACACGATCAAAATTTTGTGGTTAGATCGCCTGCCTCAAACAGTCCGCGCAGTAGTCACGGTCTGCGATGTTACGTTGGACAACGTCGCAGCAATTGCTGATAAGATCATGGAAACTTCACGGCCATCTGAAGTCTGCTCTCTAAATCCGGTCGCTATCCCTAAACAATCAACAGATCAACAATTTAATAATTTAATTAAAGAAATTGCCGCGTTAAATACAAAAATTAGCGATCTACAAAACACGCGCCAGAGGAGTCTCACAGTGTCAGAGGAGGAAAATAGGAGTCGTGGCATTTATCAGTCGCGATCACGATCACGCTCTCGGTATCTTGACAATCAAAATAGATACAGGCGTCAAACAGCGCAACCAGGAGACAAAGATTACGAGTGCTTCTATCACTATATTTATGGGGATAACGCCAAGAAATGCGGCGACGATCAATGCATCAAAAATGCGTTAAACTAAAGCCGACACCTGCCTTGGCGAGTGTAGGTGTCGAAGGGACATATCGCTTGAGCGTCACCGACTGGAAAAGTGGTACACATTTTCTTATTGACACCGGCGCTGATATTTCAGTTATTACCTATAAAAACGTGAATCGTCAACCCGCCGATTTTACGTTATTTGCTGCTAATGGGACCACAATCAAAACATATGGGACTCAGAAAATGACTTTGGACCTTGGCTTACGCCGAGCTTTTACCTGGGAATTTGTCCTGGCTGATGTACAGCGGTGCATTATTGGGGCAGATTTCCTAGCCAAACATCAATTGCTTGTTGATCTTCACGCAAAAAAGTTAATTGACAAAGTCACTCTACTCTCTAGGAACACTAACGTAGAAGATGCCTCAAATATACCTACAATAAAGGTCATCGACTCGGATAATAAATATCACTGTATTTTAACAGAGTTCCCAGACCTCACTAAGAGCGAGTGTTTCAAGGACCCACCCAAACACAACGTAACGCATCACATATGTACTCATGGCCCACCTGTTTACGAAAAAGCACGTCCACTTAACGCTGCAAAATACAAAGCGGCAAAGGACGAATTCCAGCGAATGGTAGATTTAGGAATATGCAGGCCGTCATCCAGCCCATGGGCAAATGCTTTACACGTCGTTCAAAAGAAAAACGATGAATTACGCCCGTGCGGTGATTACCGTCGTTTAAACGCAATCACCGAGCCCGACCGCTACCCGATTCCTCGTTTAACGGATTTTACATACATCCTCAAAAATAAAAAAGTTTTATCTAAAATTGATATTCGACGTGCTTACCATAATATAAGCGTCGCACCCGCGGACATACCGAAAACCGCAATAATAACTCCATTTGGTCTGTTCGAGTTTACGAAAATGAGCTTCGGTCTGAGAAATGCTGCACAGACGTTTCAAAGATTTATCAATGAAGTTTTGAAAAATACTCACAATACGTTTTGTTACCTGGACGATATACTTATTGCTTCAGAATCAGAAGAATGTCACATTCATGATCTCAAAGAGGTGTTCAAGCGACTTAGTGAATTTGGCGTCACAATCAACACGTCTAAATGCGAATTTGGGAAATCCGAACTTACATTTCTCGGTTATCGCGTTAGCTGTGATGGCATACGGCCGGACGAAGAAAAGGTCAAAGCTATCAATAACTATCCGCAACCCGAAACCATCGAAGAACTGAGGCGCTTCCTCGGTCTTATAAATTTTTACCGAATGAGCATTCCTAAAGCCGCCGACACTCAAACTATTTTAGACAATTACTTACACAACGCTAAGAAAAAAGACAAGACTAAAATCGCTTGGACCGAAGAAGCAGTCAACGCATTTAATCAATGCAAACATCACATAAGTGAAGCTGTCACTCTCACGCATCCAGACTCATCATCCAAACTTATTTTAATGACCGACGCAGCGAATACCTGCGTTGGCGCAGCACTTCATCAACTAGTCAACAAACGGTTAGAGCCACTAGGATTTTATTCGAAAAAACTAAGTAGCACCCAGACAAAATACAGTACCTACGACAGGGAATTATTAGCTATGTACATGGCAATAAAACACTTTCGGTATATGATTGAAGGGCGTGATCTCACAGTGTTAACCGATCACAAGCCGTTAACATTTGCTTTATCGAAGAAAGAATCTAAATCCGATCCACCAAGACGTCTTCGTCAATTAGATTTTATTTCGCAGTTTTGCAGCAAAATTGAGTACGTTAAAGGCGAGCTCAATAACGCCGCCGACGCTCTTTCAAGAATAGAAGAGATTCATTTACATGATATTTTCGATTATGAACAATTATACAAAAGCCAAGTCGAAGATACAGAATTATCATTACTAAAGCAAAAACCTAACTTGGAATTTAAATTGTTCCGCATGCCATATGCAAACCATGAGCTTACGTTCGAAACATCAACGTCATCAGCGCGACTTTATTTACCGTCGGAGTTTCGAGAAAAAGCGATTTCAAGTGTCCACGCACTTAACCACCCTGGAGTAGCCGCTACGCGTCGCCTTATCGCCCAGCGCTATTTTTGGCCTAACATGAACTCTGACGTTGCAAACTTTGTAAAAAGTTGCATACAATGCCAGAAATGTAAAGTACAAAGACATACAATCACACCTCTAGGAGAGTTCGAAAAATCAGACCGTTTCGAGCACGTTCATATAGATTTAATTGGACCATTACCACCTTCCGATGGATACACATACTGTGTCACAATGATTGATCGTCATACAAAATGGCCCGAAGTCGTTCCTGTAAAGGACATAAGCGCTGAAACCGTCGCGAAAGCTCTACTCGAGCATTGGATAGCACGTTTTGGTTGCCCTGCAAAAATAACTTCGGATCAAGGTCGTCAATTCGAATCCAATCTTTTCAAACAGCTGACCAAACTACTTGGAATAGAAAAGATTAGGACAACAGCATACAACCCAAAGGCAAATGGACATGTCGAAAGGATGCACCGAACGCTAAAAGCTTCCATCATGACACGTTGCGATAACAGCAATCAATGGTCACAACAATTACCTATCGTGTTATTAGGAATGCGCAATACCGTTAAAGAAGACTCAGGATACAGCCCTGCTCAGATGACCTACGGTAAATCTATGCGTCTACCCGGAGATTTTTTTGTTCCCACCGAAGCAGACATCAACAACACAGATTATACCTGCAAACTCATGGAAACATTAGCGAGCATTCAACCGATCACAAGAATACAAACTGATAACAGAAACATTTTCGTGCACAAAGATTTGACTAAATCGCACATTATTAAATTACATTAAATTACATTACATTATTAAATTCATAGTGTAAATCTGAATGGACATTTAATTTCTCACTATAGAACCTACATCACGTCCCAACAAAAGTTCTATATTATCATTTGGCAATTGAGCAAAAGGGACAAACTGCCTCCGTTCGAGCTATCTCTCTCGTCTCGTTTTGCCTCTGCTAGATATCCTATCAAATGTAAACCTAAGGTGCAATCCTTATGGTTCATTTTTGTATGATACGATTTTTGGAGAGCTCAGTCCTGTTTATATTATATTATTAGGTCCATGCTCCATGCCAGTAACCCTGTATACAACGTGCCGCTGTTAATCACTGCTTTGACGACAAATAAAAGATGACTTAAAAGCCTCGTAGGTCAATCTGCCTAGCCTTTTCCCAACTATGTTGGGGTCGGCTTCCAGTCTAACCGGATGCAGCTGAATACCATTATTTTACATGGAGCGACTGCCTATCTGACCTCCACAACCCATTAGCTGGGTAATACGATACCCCTTGGTAAGACTGGGTGTCAGACTTTCGGGCTTCTGACGACCCGTAACGACTGTCAAAGATCCACGAATGACAGCCGGGACCAACGGCTTAACGTGCTTTCCGAGGCACGGAGGAGTCTCGGTATGTAAAGATGGTCACCCATCCACGGACCAACCCCGGCAAGCGTAGCTTAACCTGATGGATCGACCCGTGCGGCTGTTATTACTTAGCCACGAGCTCCTCTCTCCTCCAGCTAAAAGCCTCGTAGGTAGGTGATTATATTCCCATAAAAATTTTTAGTGAAGTCTATCTGTATTCTGTACTGTATGTCTTTACCTGTCAAGCTGTCAACGTCAAGTAACTCTTACTTGTTTTTTTGGCCTCTCGGTTTTAACAATTTATGTATTAAGATAAATAGTCCGTCTCCTTGCTTTATTGCTTGAGTTGAGATTCGTTCCAAGACCCTTGCTCGATAAGAATTATACTGCAGTGCTCTGGTGCTTTGGTCCGCGGCCATGACTCCTGTCAAATGCTGTGTTGTCGGTTGTACTTCAACTAACAAAACTCATCGTCTTTATAAATTACCAAAGGACAATAAACGTAGGTCTTTGTGGCTGTCGGGTTTGGTGTCGGTGAATCCCGAACTTCTTGGTCTATCAAAGGATCAGTTATTGAATAAACATGTGTGCCAAAAACACTTCGATAAATACCAACTGGATGACAAGGGTAATCGTCTCAAAGATGGTTATCCTTGTTTATTTTCTACTGAAGAAGTCCAGCACGGGGTGCCTTTATCTGGTAATTGTATTGGCTCTGCATATTAATAAGTAGGTACACTTGCCTTGTAAACTATAGCTGTGCTGGTTTAATTTTGCACTCTATACCTACATGGGTTAGCCTACCAAGTGGCATAGGCACATTTATTGCCGTTAACAATATTGAATTTGTACTGTGTCTCATTTAGGTTGGTTGATGGGTTAACTACTACAAATGGGTCAAAGAAGCCAAGTGAAGTTGACATCATTTCATATGAATTGGAATTGAATTTGGGTTTTACTACTTAAATAACACTCCTACCCCAGACATTGAACAGTCGACACAATTATATTGGATAAAACCAGAAATTTCTGTCATATGCTAGAAAACCAAGTAGCATTAGTCTCTTAGCTGCGATGTTGTGCGGGCACAAGCTTTTATTAAACTTAAGTACTTTAAGTGATTTACTCTCGGTGCGAAAACTATATATAATTAAAACTGTTTTAAAGAAACACAAAACTCTTACTTTTGACCCCAACTTAACCTTGAAAAGAAGAAAATATTTAATAGCAGAAGTTCCTCAAACTAAAACCAAGTTTGCCCATATTCAATACAAAAAACGCTCAGCTCAGCTATACAATAGACTTAACAAAGAGATTTATGTAAAACAAAATGAATGTAAAAAAATTGTAACTAATTGGATAAAACCACTAACCTATGACGAAACGGAGACGCTGCTGGAATAAAACATATATAACCCTACACATCAGTCTGATGCCTGCACCATCCATAACCTCAAGCATACATTCTGATTCTTTCACATTTATCACTAACACACCTCACTCACACGTACTTTCACATTCACACACTCACATTCACATTTATCACTAACACACCTCACTCACACGTACTTTCACATTCACACACTCACATTCACATTCACACACTGTCACTCTCACTCACACACTCGCATGCCTGCGTACGGGCTGCATATTTTTTTGTGTTTTAGTTTTTTTATTTATTTTAGATTTAATTTTAATTTTCTTTATATTACTATAGAAAACACGTACCTAAATTAAACTAATTGATTTGGAAGAGCGGAGTCTCCTAATACAGGCTTATTTGCTTAAAAGGAGGCTCCAATCACTAGTTGTTAAGATATTACTTGTAAAAATAATAAACCATTTTTTTTTTTTTTTTAATGTATACAAGACTCCTCCGTTTATCAAAAAGCACGTTAAGCCGTTGGTCCCGGCTATCATTCGTGGACCTTTGACAGTAGTTACGGGTCATCAAAAGCCCGGAAGTCTGACAACTAGTCCTAACAAGGTGTATTGTATTACCCAGTTACTGGGTTGTGGAGGTCAGATAGGCAGTTGCTCCATGTAAAATACTGGTATTCAGCTGCATCTGGTTAGACTGGAAGCCGACCCCAACATAGTTGGGAAAAGGGTAGGCAGGTGATCATGAATGATATGAAAGAGAAGGGAGTGAATGATAGAAAGAATAGCAATATTAAACCATGGATTACGCCCGGACTTGTTCGCTGTATCAGACATAGGGATAAACTTCACAAAAAATCGAAAATGCACCGGATAATTAACTACTATCAATTATTTACAAACGCTATAGGAATTTCTGTAATAATCTGTTAAAAAAGCTAAAAAACTAATATGATCAAAGTCAACTACAGAAAGCAGGTAAAAACAGTAAACTTATATGGAAATTATAAAAACTCACTATTAGGTCCAAAAATCCCGAACCTGCGCTTG
This sequence comes from Cosmia pyralina, assembly GCA_946251885.1. Taxonomy (NCBI): domain Eukaryota; kingdom Metazoa; phylum Arthropoda; class Insecta; order Lepidoptera; family Noctuidae; genus Cosmia; species Cosmia pyralina. Next base: position 16,104,649 of record OX276369.1, on the reverse strand, counting down.
ATCTTTTAACGTCTGAGCTAAGCCCTACCGAAGCAGCAAATAAAGCTAACAACTTTTTCATTAACGTAGGAAAAAACTTAGCAGAAAAAACCTTATTTTCTAATAGATATTTTTCCATTCAAAGCCAAACTAAGACATGGTGCAACACGAAACTCATTTGTATTATTAGATACTGATGTTAATGAGATAGTAAGTATAATAGATGGATTAAAGGAAATTTGTGCAGTAGGAAGTGACGACATACCAAATAGCATACTCAAAAGATTTAAAAACGTCATTGCCCTTCCCTTGACCCACATTTTTCAGTTATGTTTAACAAAAGGAATATTTCCTAAATTGCTTAAAAAGAATTGTGTAGATAACTACAGGCCAATTTCAGTTTTAACAGGCCTCTCAAAGATTTTGGAAAAAATTATAAATAGTAGATTAGTAAAATATCTTGAATGTAATAAATTACTCTCTGATCATCAATTTGGTTTTAGGCCTAATAGATCAACAAGCCAAGCTGTTCACCATCTGACAAATTTTATAAGCACAAACCTGGATAACTGCATGCACACCATAGGGATATTTTTAGACCATGCCAAGGCTTTTGACTCGATTTCTTGTCTGTTGCTTTTGGACAAGCTGGAAATACTTGGAATACGGGGAGTACAATTGCAACTATTATCTGATTACCTTCGCGACCGCCATCAGTGTGTAAAAATAGGTCAGTGCATGATTCTGAACTTAAGAATAGCTGTTATGGAATCCCACAGGGCAGTATTTTGGGTCCTACTTTGTTTTTGATTTATATCAATGATCTGTGCAATTTGACATTCCAAAAGGGTGTAATTATGTCATATGCGGATGATACAGCGTTACTTTTCGCAGCTAATTCAAAGGCCAAGGTCTACGAGGTAGCACAGAATGTTTTAAAACTGTGTCTAATTGGCTTCATAAAAATCTCTTAACATTAAATACAGATAAAACTAAGTACCTATTATTTACAATCAGAAACACTTATCAAACACTTACTAATCTAAACATTCACGCGCATAACATTTGTAATTTACATTATGCTGACATTACATGCACTTGTCCCACTTTAGCTAAAACCGACCATATCAAATATTTAGGCGTCACGATTGACACAAACCAGAACTTCCGCAAACACATCGATTTATTATGCACCAGAGTGCGTAAACTAATATACATTTTTAAAAATTTACGTAACATTGCCGACTCTAAATTAATTAGACAGGTTTATTTGGCTTTGTGTCAATCTATTATTACCTACTGCATAACGTCTTGGGGTGGTGCCGCTAAATCAACCCTACACCTAGAACTGCACCTAGAACGCGCCCAAAGAGCAGTTTTAAAGGTTGCTACTTTTCGTCCATTTAGGTATCCTAAACACAAGCTTTATATGGCATGTAAGGTGCTAACAGTATGTCAATTATTTGTTTTGAATGTAGTTTTATTCCAACACACTGATGTTTATTTTAACCCAGTACCTTCAGATAGGAGAAGAAAAGATTTAGTTTGTGCTACCTCTCAGACTAAACATGCTTTTGCTAATCGTTTTTATTTATTTTTAAGAGCCTACTTGTATAACCAGATTAACAGAGTGCTAAAGATTTATAGTTTAAGTTATAATAGGTGTAATTTATTATTACAGGAATATTCGGCAAAACTCAATTACGCAGACACGGAAAAACTACTAGAAATTTTAAAGTAGTTCTATCTACCTACTCTAATATAAGTCTCTGCCTTTACCTAATTAATAATAGTCTCTACTTTATCTACTTTAATATTATTCGTTTATTTTATTTAAACATAATATATCTTACATAATCTAATTTTAAAAAATAAAACCCAAATATTATAGTTGCCTACTCTTCACTGAAAATATTATATCTTCATTTTAATTTAGCTTCTAATTTTATTGTTGTCTTCTTTCTAAATGTTTGAAGTAAGTTGATGGCCTGTAACACAGGTTTTCATAAACCTAGATCAGGCAGGTCTACACTACAGTTAGAATTAAATTTTCCTCGATTGTAATTATTTTAAATCTTAATTTTAATTTATACTTCAATAAATTTTATTTTATTTTTATTTTATTATAGTGTGACGGTTGACAGGGGAGAATGGAAGAAGAAAACGTGTTGTGCCGACCCCACGTAACATGGCATGTTTTAGTTTCCAATGAACATAGAATGGGGTATACATGTATTAAGAAGAATTTCACCAGATTTTAGTAGAAAACAGATATGCTCTGATAGTTCTTCCGGTTTATGATTATGTATTTCTTTATTAAAATGATTTAATTAAACTTTATTTGGTTATTTTCAGGTGATCTTTATGATCATAACTACAGTAAAAAGGAAACACACACATCATCAACAGAAACACACTTCAAGACAAATGTAAATCCAGTTGCTACCCAAGGTAATAATGATACTCATTTTTCAATCTTACTTAAGGTTGAACTAGTCGCGGGCTCGAACTCACTGGTGGCATTGGCCAAAAAGCACGCTATCTCACATGGCATCCTTTCCGACAGAGATAGTCTAATTGATGAGCAGTTAGACGCTAGTAAAATAATAAATCTTTAGTAGTAGTAAAGTAAAACTAGTAATAATAGTGAAACGAGCGCGTAAAAATTTACGAAAAGTCCTTTGGAAGATTGAGTTTTATGAAAAAAACCTCTGCATAAATCAATTACCAATAAAGTTTATTGAACTTTTCGATAATTGAGCTTTGTCGGTACCGACTTTGTTTTGAAGATTTTACACCTCATTAGTTACTTATTTACGCCCAAAATTGCGTTAAATTAACAAGAAAAACTAATCTTTGTTGGCTCATAACTTTTTAATGGCTTTTACTATTCTGCTTCCACACAGACAACGTTAATAATAAGGCCAAACTATATCATGTTTAATTTTGGATGCACAATGTCAAACAGTGGAGTATTTGTATGGAAAAAATATGGACTAGTTCCACCTTAAGCTTTGGTATAACTTATGTTACTTTCCTGGGGCCATACTATGACTTGTTAATGCCATAATGGTTCCGTTGTGAAAAAAAGGTAGGTGCTATTGGTCATATATATAGCTCCGTCTCTCACACTGGAACCGTGATGGCTTTAACTTGTAATAAAAAGCCCCCTGATCCTTCTGTATCTTCATTTCTCAATATTGGTAATAATTTTTAACAACTTTCAATTTATTATTAAGGTTTTAATTGTACAATTCATCAACCCATCTGGAACCTTTGTGGAAACAATACAATTGAAAATTGTCAATAACTCTTTCAAACATAATTTTACTTACATGTTTTTCTATTGCAAAATGATCACATTGATAATGAAGAATATTCTATTTGTCATATCTAAATATGAAAAGTTAAAACCATAAAGATTTATATCTGCATAAATAAGTTACAATATTATGTATGTTTGTATACGTAGGAATTGACTCTGGTCAGACCCACTTAGCCAATTCTTTTGCCATGAGAGGAAAAAACATTAATTTACAAAATTAATATGTTTTATTGCAGATTTCACTACATTCAATGTCTTTGAATCAAGTGAAATGCCATCAACAAGCAAGTGTGAACAATCATCACATAACATACAGATTGACTCTTTGGAAAAACTGCCAATGTGTAGGATATGTTTAGTGCAGAATGTCCGCATGTACGTAGTGGTCAACAGGAGCTTGCAAGAACTGTATGAGAAGCTGACTGATGTTCCAGTAAGTTGATAGTTTTGCTTTTGCCTCTCCTATGCGAAGATTCATAACCTTGTCTTAGGGGAAAATGGAATTAAAGGAAAATAGCGTGTGAGAAACCTGAACTTAAAATGAATATGTATATTAAGTTGTCAATCTGCCTTGAGCAAGAGTCGTGATCAATGCTCATGCCTTCTCTGTAAGATGCACGCAGAAAGCATCAAGGGGCATGCGCTGTGGTAGCCCGCGAAATTCGTTAGATTAGTTAGATGTATTGATGATTTGTATGGTTAAAATTATGTAAATACATATTTTTTATTTTCGCGTATCATATTTTAATCAAGATACAAACTGACACCTGCAAATTGCGAAAAACGCAAGAAAATTTGAATTTCGCGGGCTTCCAAAGTATTTTCTCCATGAAAAATAAATAATGTAATTTTGTTGCAGTTTGTAACTGAAGACAGGAGACCGAATCTTGCTTGTTTCTTCTGCTGCGCTAAATTAAAGCAATGCTACCGATTGCTGAGACAATGTCTGGAAGCCGAAGAGCTGTTCGCTCAGATGATGAACGAGGATTATGAGGTTAGGTATTCTTCAACAGCCATTTATTCTCATAATTTGTGATTTCGGTATAATGTGGGAGTGGTTCCTCTCAAGCTCATACCTGTAGTGTTGGGATTTCACGCCAACTGTACCATCAAGTGTTGAATGTTGATTATGTACGGTCTATTGTCAAATGTAGGTTTTTACAAATAGTCCATGTAATACTGTTACATCTTCTATGTAGGTATATGTAACTTGCATGTGGCAGTTCGGTAATGGTCGCGCGAGCTATGCAGTAGCAGCTGGCGCAGCGGTCAGTGAGGTCACGGCCGACTCTCCAGGATATATTAGACTCACCTAAGTATCCTCACTTGTGGAGGTTCTTTTGACTGACTTCAGTATAATGAAATAAAAACCGGCCAAGTGCGTGTCGGAGCACGCACAATGTAGGGTTCCCGTAGTTGGGATGAATTTATCCCAAGAACAAACTTAACAGTGAAGTTGAAAAACATGGTCTCCCATATATTCCAACTGCAAATATAAGTTGACTTTTACTCGTAAACTTGAAAAGCCTACTTAGCTGTGATAGTTTTCCTTTTAACTTCGTTATATATACTACTACCGTCAATTTTTTCACCCATCCAAAACTAATCGTTTAGCTGGCGGGGGGGGGGGGGGGGGGGGGGGGGGGGGACACTTGACTCTAGCAAAAATTAGCACTTTAAAGCTTAATATTTCAGAAACGGATGCCTAAATCAAAAAAATATTTTAACAAACCCACAATATTTTTGAAAGACCCATCTAACAACACCCCACACCACGGGGTAGATGACCAAAAAAAAAAATCCCCGCTTTACGTGTACAGAAGGTACTCTAAAAAAAATTTTATTTTCATGATTTTATTTTACCACTTTGTCGGCGTGATGAATATGTATATTCATGTCAAATTATAGCTTTCTAGTACTAAGAGTCTCTGAGCTAAGCTGCGGTCAGACAGACGGACAGACATAGCGAAACGATATAAGGGTTCCTTGTTGACTACGGAACCCTAAAAAGTTAGTGTTCGTGGGACTGTGATCACCAGCATATATTTTCCTAATACTTGTTGCAGCACAATCCTTTAATAAACCAAGAGCAAGACCACTTTAAGTTATTCAGAGGGTTTATTAAGTCTCCAACAGAGAACATAAATATGGTTGATGAATGTCAAACAGAAAGCATTGCTATCAAAGAAGAGATACCGGCAGTTTGTGAGGGACTAGATGATATTATAGAGCCGAAGGAGGAATGTATAGTTGATGAATATCAAACAGAAAGCGTTGCTATCAAAGAAGAATTACCAGCTTTTTGTGAGGGACTAGATATTATTATTGAGCCAAAGGAGGAATATCAAAGTGATGGTATGTTTAAGAACAAAAATAACAATTAAAAATAATTATAGGTTTAAAGAATTTAATTCTCATAAGAACTTAAATAACAGTTCACTTAAAATGAGATACAAAGTGCTTACATCTACGTAAAATAAATCCTCTGGGGTGTTGGTGACGTTATAGGGTACATACATGTTTCTAGAGTTTTAAATATATTTATACATATATTTATAAATTTTAAATATATTTATACTATCACACTTCTTTAAATCTTTCGGTAAATTGTTGAACAGCCGTGTTCCCTCAACCAATATTGTTTTTTTGCCGTAATTAGTCCGCGCCCGTGCAGTCATTAGTTGAAACTTGCTATTACTTCTTTTGTTGTATGTTGTTGTATTTTTATGTATTATAACTTTTCGATGCAATAATTGCAATCGACCACGTTTGCTGACCTAGCGATACAACACGGTCGCACTAAATGCGCCGCGAGCTCAGTGCATATTCGGACAGTAATTTCCATCATTTTCCCATTTTAGCGATAGCTTAGCCTAAACGTTACCTTGCTAACTCTCTTTATCAGCAATAAACCTTCGGAAGTTATTTGAGTGTTTGACTTAGTAGCGTAGCGAATCCTACCAGGTACAACTTAGGTCGCGCCCCTACAATAACCAATTTATTTTGTATTGATCATAAGTGTTTTGAATTGAGAAGGCTTCAAGACTTTACAACACGTCATCACATTTTTAAAGATGAACAATTTGGGTTTAGACAGAATAGTACCATTTCATTGGCATGTTTCAATTTGATGAAAATTGTCACCCAAGCTATAAATGATGGCTCACCAATTGCTGCGATTTTCCTAGACATGAGTATGGCGTTCGATTTTGTGGACCATAAATTGCTCTTACACAAACTAGAAAAATATGGAATAAGAGGGAATGCGAACGACTGGTTGAGAGACTACCTAAATGAAAGAAAACAATGTGTGGAAATTTCTAAAATACATAACAACAAAAAGATGTTACATATAAGTGAATATCGGCAAAACAATTTTGGAGTGCCACAGGGCACTGTAGTGGGACCTTTCTTGTTCCTCATTTCCGTTAATGATCTCCCTAATATCATTCACCATAACACAATCTTGTTTGCTGATCACACAACCCTTATTGTAAAATGTGAAATGCAGACTCATATGAACTAAGCATAAACAAAGCAATAAACAACATCATACCCTGGTTACATTCTATAGTATTGTTAAAATCTCGCTGCAGACTCGGTCATAAATCATTCGAGTGTTTCGCTCTCTTTCCCACTCACGGGCCTTATGGGCAGGCCACGCCCACACGTAGTCCTGTGCATTACTGCAGTCGATGAGTGATATCGATAGTCTCATATATATATAAATGGGTGATAGAAATAAATACACATTTTTTTTTTATTTTATTACCAAATTTACTACAAAGCATATTAAAGATATAAACAAAAGAACGTATACATAAAACTAAAAATAGAAAATTAAAATTCTTCGTCTGAGTCATCGTCATCATCATCCACATGAATGATGAACTCTTCGCATAAATGTGCTTTTCTTAAGTCTTCATCTTGCAGCAATTCTGCATGTTCCACACATTTTTGCCAATTTTCAACGGAGACATTGGAAATGGCTTCATCGACTAACTTCTCGACATCAGCTATCTTGAAGGTTTTGTTTTTCGTTGCAACTTCATTTTTTACTTGAGCCCACACCAACTCGATGGGATTGTACTGACAGTGGTAAGGCGGCAAGCGAATAACTTCATGACCATGCTCCAAAGCCATTTGATGTTTACGTGATAACCTTAATGATTCTGTTATCGATAATGGCCTTGAGCGCGCGCAACTAGCGCACATCCCTACTCCGATTATGATTTATAACCAAGTCTGCAGCGAGATTTTAACTATACTATAACAACTTGCAAATTAACATGGAGAAAACTAAAAAGATCCAATTCCAAACCCATAAGAGAATGCCATTGACACTAAATATCAAATATAATGATATTATGATCGAACAAGTTGCAAGTACGAAATTTTTGAGTATAAATTTGGATCAGAATTGCAACTGGAAAGCACACGTTGATTAAGTTTGTGATAAGCTCGACAGATTTGTTTACGCAATAAAAAGATTAAGCGTCACGGTATCAAAAGAGGCGGCTCTTTGTGCATATCACAGATACGTTTCATCCGTACTCGCTTATGGTCTCTTGTTGTGGGGTAATTCGGTGGACATTAAAAAAGCGTTTAGAGTACAAAAAAAATGTGTACGTGCAATCTGTGGAGCCTGGTATACAGAAAGTTGTAAGCCCTTGTTTAAAAAAATACAATATTCTGTCATTACCGTGTATGTACATTAGAGAACTATGCCTATTTGTGCAACAACATCCGGAATATTTTACTAAACGCAAAGATGTAACCAAACGAAATGTAGCTCTTAGAAATAAAAATAAATTTATGCATGAGCTTTGTGTACTACAATGCAGGCTCGAATTGCATAAAAGGAACTCGTATTTAAATGCTGTAAAGGTATATAATACATTACCTGATACCTTTAAAGATTTACCTTTGACCATGTTTAAAAAAAAGGTAAAACAATGGTTAAAAGAAAAATGCTTTTACGATCTTAACGAATACATGTCAGATCAAGAAAACTGTCAATAATTTTGACATATACCTTATAATAATTCATTATTATTTTAATTTTACGGACACTGACATTTTAATAGTTATGACATTATCAATTATTATTACAATTTACAATTATTTATATATATAATCAATTTGTTATCTAATAATACTAATGTATGAGCTCTTATTTGTTGTTGGTATTTTTTATTTTTATTTTATTTATATCAATACATTGTAATAAATCTAAGATAAGAGGAGCTTGTGGCTAAGTAATAACAGCCGCACGGGTTGATCCATCAAGTTAAGCTACGCTTGCCGGGGTTGGTCCGTGGATGGGTGACCATCTTTACATACCGAGACTCCTCCGTGCTTCGAAAAGCACGTTAAGCCGTTGGTCCCGGCTGTCATTCGTGGATCTTTGACAGTCGTTACGGGTCGTCAGAAGCCCGAAAGTCTGACAATCAGTCTTACCAAGGGGTATCGTATTACCCAGTTAATGGGTTGTGGAGGTCAGATAGGCAGTCGCTCCATGTAAAATAATGGTATTCAGCTGCATCCGGTTAGACTGGAAGTCGACCCCAACATAGTTGGGAAAAGGCTAGGCAGATTGAATACACTGTAATAAATAATATATTATTATTGTGCAGGACAAAATATTTGCACACCATAATTTAATAAAAAAAAAGAGAAAAAAGAGGTGAAAGAGGTGGCGGTAAAAGAGGTGAAGGACACAATTATAGGACTAGAAATAGGAACCAATTAGTTCAACCAGGTTTCAGACTGGCTAAAGTAGACTCATCCTTCATGGGGTACTGTTTAAAATGTTATAATAAAATACCTCCCCACATACTCCAGCTGAATGAAAGGAAATTTAAATCTTGTATAAAACGCACACTATGCAGCCAGGCATATTATAAGTTGGGGGATTACATCGCTGACAAAAATGCTTGGCTGAATGCTTGTCCTGCTCCACAAGGACGCATTAACTAATTGATTAGCATTCGGATATATTGTTGGACCTGCTGAAGATTAAGATGAGAGAAAACTTTCTTTGCATTGTTTAGATTCAATCTCTTAGTATTATATAATTGCATAGCACGTGTGAGCACTATGTAGCTACTATTAAGCTACCGTTTACTGGGTACGTCTTTCACTGACTTGAGTGTGCCCTGGCGGTTGAGAGTATGTCATGCTCACTCAAATGTCTCGCTGGTGGTGGCGTGTGTGTTGGATCATTAAGTTCCCTTCAAAATGGTTGAGCTAATTGGTGCTGATCCATGCGTCATGTTCGTGAACGGGCGCCGTCAGTTGGGACTGGTCGTCTCTTAGCTGCCATGGCTTATTTTTAATTTTAATATTTAATTTAGTTGTTTTAGTTATTATCTTTTTATTACGGACGCTTTTTAACGTGCACGTCTTTCTACATTGTTCTCACATGTATATTTTCAACTTGAACGATGTAACCAATATTTTGTAAAAATATTATGATTTAAAAGAGTGTCCGTGGAGTTTCTTGCCCGTTCTTCTCCATAGGGATCTACTACGCTTTGGAATGGGCAACTAGCTTCATCTTTCTGACTGACCGACCCATTGACAATTCAAAAGTGCCTGTAATTGGTTTATTTGAAATAAATGCTTTGAGTTTGAGTTTAATGGTAGAATGTAAAGTTGCAATTATAGTTTTAAGATCTGCATTGTAAACCTACATTCTAGGCAAATAAATGAATTTGATTTAAATTACTTCAAAGTTTTGTTAGTGTTTAGTTTCATTCAACTTAACGGTAACCATACTTTAAATTAAAGTCGCTTTTCGCGTGTGTTTGTATGACCGCGTTGTTCTTCTAAACTACGCAACGAATTTTGATGCGGTTTTCACCATCATTTTAGAGAATTTATTCAAGAAGGTGTATGAATACATGTGTTTATATTGTTACGAGCTGGGGTTCGGGATAAATAAATTTATGCCAGTTTACACCAAAAACACACTATATTTAAATAATCACAAATACAGTAATCAGAAACTTTAAGCAGAATCACTTGTAGCTCACTGTTAGTCACTGTTTCGCATTCCTAGCTGAACTGCCATAGACCGCTGGCAACCCTCTATTTATATGACGAGTGTAAGCTTCTAGAAAGTTCGAGGCTATAATTCGAGAACATTCTAGTACTTACAGGAATGATCTAGAATGCTGCAAAACGACACTTAACCATCTAGAACATTCTGGAAAGGTTTAGAACGTTCTAGAAAAATCTGTCACGAATCGACGTACCGTGTAGTTCTGCTACTCGATAACAGATGGCGTTAGCGTCTACGTAAGAATACTAAACTTGCATAATTATAATAAACAAATCGCGATGTTTTGTCAAGTCGCGAGAACCGTGCGAAGCAGGGGCGGGTCGCTAGTTGATAATACAAGAATAATACTCTTGACTGTTCTTGTTTACTTACAGAGCTAGAACCGGACAAGTTAGACAATAGCTGTCTAGATGTAGCAGATACACCACCACACCAATATGAGTCAGATTTAGAATATGATGTACCTTTAATGGAGTTTAAAATTGAAGTGGAAGAAGAACAAGAAGTATCTAAGAAGAAACGAAGAGCCAGGGAGACGCAAAGTAAGTATTAGTTAGTTAATCTGTAGGTAAGCAAACAGGCCAGTGGTTCCCCATAGGAAGTGGTTAGCGTTACCTAAAGAATGTACTCGCTTACATGTGCAATTCTAGCCATAGGACTGCATCTCGAAGTCACAAGAGATAAACTAGGACCATCGTAGTTAAATCAATAAACTGTTATTTTCTGATAACAATAACAAAACCATGGCCAGCAAGACGACAAGTCACTCATTCACGAGCATAACGCTAAGATCAGCCATTACCCCCTCGCTGTGTTTGTGCCCCGACGCTACCGCAAGCAGGGACAACTAGGGAGCATGACGAGCTTGCTGCCAGTTGCTCAGACAGGAATAATTAATACAATCACGCACGCGGGACGCATGCGGGTCTATTCCGCGTGCGGGAGCAAATACGCATGACACCACAGAACTGAAAAAACAGTAGATATCGCATAACGCTTCATTAGTATCGGAACCAGCGTACCCCAACTCACACATATACAGATTAATCGTATTTCATAATACTAAAAAATCCTTGGTGTAATTGGTAATTTAAAATTGAATGAAAGAAGGAAATATGTCAATTGTCGCGTATTTGAAAATAAACCGTAGTGACACGATCATAGAGTTGTTTATTATATACTCTTTTAAAGTATTTCTTATCTTTTCCGTTTAAAGCGCACACGAAATAGTTTAATGAACAAGTTACGCTACTCGCCGCTAGATGTCACTTTAATAAATGCATTCAGTTTAAAGCTGTACTTCGTTAATAATAAGATTGATATTTCCGTAACGAGGTCATTACTATTCGTCCTCCACTAGGGATGTGCCACTGTCGGTGCCTTATTTATTGACATTCCGTTTTATTTTCAAACAAAATACAGTCAACTGCTAGAGTCGATGAATATTATTATGTTTGAAATCAAGTTTTTATATTAGGTCTTTACCTATGAAATTGCCGTTCTGCAGTACTGGCCATTTCAAATCAAAATAATTTTTGTTTGGCTAAGAATTCTAATTTCAAATTAATTTTATTTTAAAAACATGGATTTTTTTTTCCAAAAGTAGTCATTTGTTTATTGCGTCAAATTGGCAAGGTAAAAAAGCTTGACAAATGGGTGCCCCACGAACTCGAATGATCGCCAGCGCGAAGTACGCGTCGAGACGTGCCTTGCACTGCTCAACAGACACACAAATGAAGGAATTTTGAACCGCATTGTTACCTGCGATGAAAAATGGATTCTGTTTGATAACCGCAAGCGCTCAGCAAGTTGGTTGGATCCTGGTTCAGCACCTAAACAATGCCCTAAACGAAAACTTACCCCTAGAAAAGTGATGGTCACTGTTTGGTGGTCTAGCGCCGGTGTGATTCATCACAGCTTCTTACCAAACGGGGTGAGCATTACTTCAGATGTGTACTGTGAAGAACTGAACACAATGATGGAGAAGCTGGCACATCTCCAACCAGCATTGGTCAATCGCTCGTCTCCGCTGCTCCTGCACGACAACGCGCGACCTCATACTGCACAGCAGACGGTCTCCAAGTTGCAAGAACTGGGGTTGGAAGCTCTCCGTCATCCGCCCTACTCACCAGACCTTGTGCCTACAGACTACTACTTTTTCCAGAATTTGGATAACTTTGTGCCTACAGACTACTACTTTTTCCAGAATTTGGATAACTTTAAAGTTATTATTGTAAGCCTGAACCAATCTCTGGAGCGGTGCTCTCTCCCCTGCATTTGTGCGGCAGGTAGTGGAAAAACAAACAAACAAACAAGCAAACAGCAAACAGTGGATAAGAGCGCGCCTCACGTCTCAACATTGTTCTAGGTACAATATAGCATATTTTACTGATTAATTCAGAGCAATCAAACCTATTATGTACAAGTCCATGGAGCATCATTCCCTGGAGCAACAAGCGTCTAGAGCGTAATGTTAATAGTTTAAACTTACACAAAGCGTTTTTATAAGATAAACGAGAACTACAGAGAACCTCTACAAACTTAGTGATGTACTGTCAGTTAGGAAACTATACATTAATCAAGTAATTTAAAAAAAGCACAAAACCTTACCTTTTAATTCAGATATACACTCTAGGAGAAGAAAACACAATATAGTTCAAATACCTTTTACCAAGACCAAATTCGGATCTGTGCAATTTAGTAAACGATCAGCTCAATTGTATAACAAAATAAATAAAGAAATTTTCATTTATGCAAAATCTTATCATATTTGTAAAGAAATGTTGATTGACTGGATAAAACCACTAACATATGAAAATACTGAAGCTCTCCTACAAAACGAAACTTAATAATAGGTCTTTAACTATGAAATTGCCGTTTTGTATGAAAAAATTTAAACGAATTTTTTTCATGCATTTTTTATTTGTATTAATCGAAGTAATCACCCATGCAATCAATGCATCTTTGCCAACGCAGTGGCAGTTTATTGATGTCCTTCTTAAAGAAATCAGCTGGACGGGAGGCAATAAACTCTTCAAAGGCATTTTGTACTGCCTCTCGGGTATTGAATTTTTTTCCCGCCAAGAAGTTATAAAAAAAAAAAAAAAAAAAAAACGTAAAAAGACGTAGACGTAGTAAAAAGTAGTAGTCTGTAGGCGCAAGGTCTGGTGAGTAGGGCGGATGACGGCGAGCTTCCAACCCCAGTTCTTGCAACTTGGAGACCGTCTGCTGTGCAGTATGAGGTCGCGCGTTGTCGTGCAGGAGCAGCGGAGACGAGCGATTGACCAATGCCGGTTGGAGATCTGCCAGCTTCTCCATCATTGGTTCAGTTCTTCACAGTACACATCTGAAGTAATGCTCACCCCGTTTGGTAAGAAGCTGTGATGAATCACACCGGCGCTAGACCACCAAACAGTGACCATCACTTTTCTAGGGGTAAGTTTTCGTTTAGGGCATTGTTTAGGTGCTGAACCAGGATCCAACCAACTTGCTGAGCGCTTGCGGTTATCAAACAAAATCCATTTTTCATCGCAGGTAACAATGCGGTTCAAAATTCCTTCATTTGTGTGTCTGTTGAGTAGTGTAAGGCACGTCTCGACGCGTACTTCGCGCTGGCGATCATTGAGTTCGTGGGGCACCCATTTGTCAAGCTTTTTTACCTTGCCAATTTGACGCAAATGGACCAATATTGTTTTGACGCTAACGTCGAAAGCTGCTGCTAATTCAGCCGTAGATCGTGTATCATCAGCTTCCACAATCGCCTTTAATTCGTCATTGTCGACCAAAGTCTTCGGACGACCGCGAGGTTCATTTTTCAGGTCGAAATTTCCAGAACGAAAGCGAGCAAACCAATAACAAGTGGTGCGTTGGTGTGTAGTGTTAGCTCCGTAAACGTCGTTGATGTTGCGTGCCGCTTGTGCCGCGTTGCTGCCACGACGGTACTCATATTCCATAATTACTTGAATTTTTAACGTATCCATGATGACGAAAAAGATTGAACTGCGATGAAAATGTAACACTAATCAAATAAACAAATGACTACTTTTGGAAAAAAAATCCATGTTTTTAAAATAAAATTAATTTGAAATTAGAATTCTTAGCCAAACAAAAATTATTTTGATTTGAAATGGCCAGTACTGCAGAACGGCAATTTCATAGGTAAAGACCTAATATGTATACGACTGGCTCACACACACAGACACTCTCCCACACCTACACGTACATTCACACACACATACTCATACAACCACACATCCATAACACTCATGTAGGTACACTCAACAACACATGCACACTCATGCACACGCTCACACACTTCCACATAACTATTTTTTGTCTTACTACTCCCATGTATTGTTTTTATTGTGCTCTAAGTAGGCAACTAATGTTGTGTAGGAGCGGAGTCCTCTAATACAGGCATTATTTACTTAAATGAGGACTCCAAACCCAAAATTGTTTGTGTATAACTTTTAGACACAATAAACGTTATTGTATTATTGTATTGTATTAATCTCTAATTGAGTAGCTGACTGTGACATGTGCATATTTAAATAAATAAATAAAAATAAATAATAATTCTACTTGTCTTGTTTAATAAAATATTATTTTTCAAATTTTAATCGAAATATAATTAATTAGAACTTACCGATGGTATGATGTAACACCATTTGATAGATTTTTGGTTCTGCTATCAGGTTTACACTCTAAAACAGCACAATAGGGCATCTTTGTATTTTTTTTTTCAAGTTTTCGTCACCGTGACAGTTGTGAGAAGACTGATGTGTGCGCGGAGCAGACATTATGCGGAACTTCGCAAAACTCTGGGTACGCGGGCCCTGCCTACTTGTGACTTCTACTGTTTTTTCTGTTCTGTCCATGACACTTACAAACGCCCAAACGCACTAGGACTGAGTAACCCAAATCAATCACGTCTGTATCATCCGCAGCGTCAGAGTTGTATAGTACACCTACGTCGCCGAATGTAGGTATGATCAATAAATAATACACCAACATTCCGCGATATCACATTACCTTATTAATCGAATGCAAAGCGCTCTTATTTTGATTCGTGTGCTTGTTAATCTTCTCCCAACACTGTACTTACCAGCTTTGTAATCACAGGGGCGAGCGTTGCGAAGAAACCAAAACTAGAAGATGCAATAACAGCCGAGCAAACGGAAAAAGACATATCCGACTCGATAGATATCCGGACAACTCAACAACGTACGTCCAAACCTGGCACTTATGTCAAAGAGCCTAACAACTGTGACCAGCGTAGTTTTAATCGAATAAAAAAAAATATACAACATATTCGCACACAAATTGGTGAAAAATCGTACAAATGTGATGTATGTCAACGTACTTTTATTAAAAAGGGTCACTTAATAACTCATGCTCGTCAACACACTGGTGAAAAACCTTACAAGTGTGATGTATGTCAGCGTAGTTTTAGTAACAAGTCTGTTTTAACAAAACATAAGCGAATACACACTGGTGAAAAACCTTACAAGTGTGATGTATGTCAGCGTAGTTTCAGTCACAAGTTTGGTTTAACAAAACATAAGCGTATACACACTGGTGAAAAACCCTATAAATGTGACTTTTGTCAGCGTACTTTTAGTGAAAAGTGTGATTTATCAACTCATATTCGTATACACACTGGTGAAAAACCATACAAGTGTGATGTATGTCAGCGTAATTTTAATGTAAAGAGTAATTTAACACAACATATTCGTATACACACTGGTGAAAAACCGTACAAGTGTGATGTATGTCAACGTACTTTTAGTCAAAAGGGTCATTTAACAACTCATGCTCGTCAACACTGGTGAAAGTAGTTTTAGTTTAGTAATGTACGAGCTACGCTGTACATTGACTTTTGTAGTGTGATGTATGTCAGCGTAGTTTTAGTTTAGTAATGTACGAGCTACGCTGTACATTGCCTTTGTAGTGTGATGTATGTCAGCGTAGTTTTAGTTTAGTAATGTACGAGCTACGCTGTACATTGACCTTTGTAGTAGTTTGTATGTCACACTCAATTTATGCACATCAATATTGTTTAGCTGTGCATCTCTGTAACATAGCATTTAAGTGTAATATTTGTGTAATTATACTCAGTAGCAATAAATCCATCAAGGGACTCGTTCTTCTACTCATTTACATAACATAAAAACAAGCGTGTAAAATGTATAGCTTATACACATCAAGCTAAACATTTCTAGTTTACACTGACCTCTCACTGTAAGGAAATCCTATACAATGTGAGATCAGCTTATACTGGAAATGTATAGCTTGATCTGTAAAAATAGCCTAATCGCTATAGGCGTGCCTATAATATTTGAAGGTTCCCCTCAATTTCTCTGGGATGCCATCATCAGATCCTGGTTTCCTTATCATGGTACCACTCTTAGGATATCCTTTACAACAAAAAAAGAATCATTAAAATATGTTCATAAACGACGAAGTTATCCGCGAACACGCATTAAAAAAAAGTAAAAAAAAAATATATACGGTCGAATTGAGAAACTTCCTTTTTTTGAAGTCGTTTAAAAAGGGGGCTGGGCCAGATGGAATACCTCGTCAATGATTTGTTATAAATCAACATAAGTGGGTAAACCAGCTCAGATGTAAATACTATAGTAACTTCAAAGTGGAAAATCGCAAAAGTCGTTCCGGTTCATAAATCGCATGATAATTATGACTATGTCAGCGTAGTTTTAGTAAAAAGGCTCATTTAACAACTCATATTCATATATACATAGGTGAAAAACCTTATAATATGTGTAATTCAATTCAATTCAATTTATTTTATTTCAGATAATAAAAATCCATAATATTACATAAAAAACAATATAAAAACATAAAGATGAATAAATTTTAAAAAAAATACAATAATTTAAAAATATTATAAAAAATTAATCATGAGAGTCAAAACATGTGTAAAAGAATAATTAGTTCAAATAATAATAATAATCAAATATAATTTAATTTAAACTGTCAAATAATAATAATAATCAAAATATAATTTAAACAGAAATAAAAAGATAAACAATATGTAATGTTGTCAGCATAGTTTTATTGACAAAGGTACTTTAACAAAACATATTCGTATACACACTGGTGAAAAACCTTATAAGTGTGATGTAAGTCAACGTAGTTTAGGTAAACACGGCTACACATCAAGCTATAATTTCCAGTTTACACTGACCTCTCATTGTGAGGAAATCCTATAGAATGCGAGATCAGCTTATACTGGATATTTATAGCTTGATCTGGAGCCGTGCGTACAGGAGTAATTTAACAGAACATATTCGTATAACACTGGTGAAAAACCTCAAGTGTTATAGAGGTATGAGGAACAGCTTGAACGGAGGATCCTCTTACCAGACAGGTGTTTGTCTGGTAGGCTACTGCCCGACTGTTGATGACTGAGACACACACACACTACTTAGTTTTAAGAGTAGTTTAACAGAACATGAATCGAGTATATCTGCACGAGTCGTGACATCAAATTCCACCTTAACTTTAACTGCCCACGTCAGCGTGCTCTTGTATTCTGTTAGAGTTTGTGCTCACGACCCGTACCGGTAACTTGTACACAGACACACCGGTGAAAAACCTAGTGTGATTTATGTCAACTTAGTTTTAATGTAAAGAGTACTTTAACAAATTATATTCGTGTACACACTGGTGAAAAACCTTATAAGTGTGATTTATGTCGAACGTAGTTTTAGTTAACAAAACATATTCGCCGTATACACACTAGTCAGAAACCCTTCAAATGTATGTAAGTGTATTTTTAGCCAATTCTGTCATTTAAAATGACATATTCTAATGCACACTGGTGAAGAACCATATAAGTTTGATATATGTCAGCATAGTTTTAGTGTTAAGGTTGGTCTAAGAAATAGTTTTCGAACACACTGGCGACAAGTCATCATCATCAATCTCCTGCCCGTGCCCCAATTTATTTTGTGCTTTCTCTATTAGTCGTCATCTCGGTAGTCACTCCCTTTCTAGCCATATCATCTTTCACACAGTCCATCCATCGTTTTTTTGGTCTTCCCCTACTCTTATAGCCATCACATTCACACATAACTTTAAAACTTCACATTGTTAATCACACTTTTCAATCAATTGTAAATAAAGTAAAGGCGAAATGACCTGTCAAACTGATTTGTTTTATTACCTACGATCAATTCTCTTCTCTATGTGTGAGGAGCTCGTGGCTAAGTAATAACAGCTGCACGGGTCGATCCACCAGGTAAGCTACGCTTACCGGGGTTGGTCCGTGGATGGGTGTCCATCTTTACATACCGAGACTCCTCCGTGCCTCGGAAAGCACGTTAAGCCGTTGGTCCCGGCTGTCATTCGTGGATCTTTGACAGTCGTTACGGGTCGTCAGAAGCACGAAAGTCTGACAACCAGTCTTACCAAGTGGTATCGTATTACCCAGTTACTGGGTTGTGGAGGTCAGACAGGCAGTCGCTCCATGTAAAATACTGGTATTCAGCTGCATCCGGTTATACGGGAAGCCGACCCCAACATAGTTGGGAAAAGGCTAGGCAGATTGATCTCGTCTCGATGTGTCTTCAAGAACGTAGGGCTCGTTCACACGTACCACCACCACACCCACATCGCAGAGACAAAATGTGGGCAAGCAGTGGTTACGTGTGAGTAGTGTCGCTGCAGCTTCTAGCAGTTGCGATGTGGTTACGTTGTGGCTAGTGTTTGCAGACAGACAGATCGGTGTGGTCGCGTTGTGGCTGCGAGCGACGCGTGGCATTGATGATGTCGGTATCGGACGATGGATTTTGAAGGCCAAGTGGTCCGTGTGAATAAACTATTCTATTTCGCGCCCGTCCACGTGTTGTCGTTGTGGTGTGGTTGTGGACTGGTACGTGTGATCGGGCTCATGATGTTTTTAAACGTTTTTATTAAACTTTTGACAGCTTTGGTTACTTTAATGAGTTCCGCAGGTTTTTCTGCAGATTTCAACTGCGCAAGACAATACAGAGTTTAGAAAATGACGTCGAGAAGACAGCCGAACTTTACGGGTAGACGAATGGTTTAGAAGTTTCAGCAGGAACACCAGGAGATCAGATGGCGTCACTGCTGCGTGACAGCGGCCACCGTGACTCGTAGCGCTCACGCGATTGTTGTTGCGGCTGCCAAGGTTTGCTGACATATAGTATGATATTTATTTATTTATTTATTTATTTTTTTGCTAGCATGTATAACACTGGTTAGTAGGCATGCATTAAAATTTCATGACACAGTATTAAGACATGCACCCTGTAAGGGCACTGCAAATGTTTCTTACCAAGTTAATAATACATATAATATTTACACTAATTATTACAATTCATTACAATAAACTAAACATTAATGAATATACATTTTTCATTTTAGTCATGTAGGTAAGCATAAAATATAATATTGTCATTTACGAGTATTGTTTCACATTTACGTCAAGCATTGTTGTTACTAGGTCAATCGATTCAAAATTTGTCAGCTTTAAATTCTTCAACGGTATAGTAGCCTTTCTATATTAACAGAGATTTCAACTGTTTCGAGAAAATTGAGTCATTTGGTAGGGATTTTAAACTTTCCGGTAGTTTATTAAATAAATTAGCTAGTCTTGAATATGGGCTTTTCCCAATAAATTTTAAATTTGTGATGGGTAGTACGCGCGGTGGCGTTAGTTTGAAAAACTTATTTTATACCGGCTGAAGATCATAACAAACATAGGTTTTCCCTAGTCCATAAGAGATCTGAGCGTCAGCTGCTCCGGCACCCTAATTGCGTAACACACCACCAATCTGAATCAAATTGTTAATCTTCATAAATGTTCGAAAAAATTTGTCTGCTCGACAATTAATGTTGTTGAACTGTCAAAATGAAACCGATTCCGACGGATAGTGTGTTACGGAATTAGAGTACAGTGGTGGGGGAGTGCATAGTTGTAAAAAATTTAGAAAGAGTAATTTTATACCTCTTCAAAATATCCATCCATATGGGACGGTTTTTGGGGACCTTCATCCCAAAAAAAAAGTCTGCTGTATGAAAGTGAGGGGAATATAATATGTCCTGTGATGATATTATAACCAATCCCTACTCCTAAAATGACTATCGAAAATGTTCTAAGTGCGGTAGAACACGGCGACGTGCTGAAAATGCCAATCATTGTTTCCCGAATCCAGGGAAAAACAATATGAAAAAGTGTTTCTGTTATTCTTGTTAAATATAGATTTAGGTTCCGTTGTTCATTTCACCGTAAAAATGTAAAATTCTCTCCACAAAGGTAGGTTTACCTACACAAAAAGTATTTCAATTTAACCTTTTAATCTCTCCTGTCGATGTAGCTTGTGACTAAGTAATAACAGCCAGCCCAGGTTAAGCTACGCTTGCCGCGGTTGGTCCGTGGATGGGTAACCATCTTTACATACCGAGATTCCTCCGTGCCTCGGAAAGCACGTTATGCCGTTGGTCCCGGTAGTCATCGTGGATCTTTGACAGTCGTTACGGGTCGTTAGAAGCCCGAAATTCTGACACCCAGTCTTACCAAGGGCTATCGTATTAGGTACCCAGTAACTGGGTTGTGGAGGTCAGAAAGGCAGTCGCTTCATGAAAAATATTGGTATTCAACTGCATCCGGTTAGACTGGAAGCCGACCCCAACATAGTTGAGAAAAGGCTAGGCTAGGGAATCAATCTGCCTAGCCTTTTCCCAACTAGGGCCGGCTTCCAGTCTAGCCGGATGCAGCTGAATACCATTATTTTACATGAAGTGACTGCGTATCTGACCTATACAACCCAGTAACTGGGTTAGGCTAGGCTAGGGGATATGGACTATAATACTGTTACGTAGACGCTAACGTCATCTGTTATCGAGTAGCAGAACTACACGATACTTCGATTCGTGACAGATCTTTCTAGAACATTTTAAACCCATCCAGAATGTTCTAAATGGTTAAGTGTCGTTTTGCAGCATTCTAGATCATTCCTGTAAGTACTAGAATGTTCTCAAATTATGTCCTCGAACTTTCTAGAGCTTATCACTCTCATATAAATGCAGGGTTGCCAGCAGTTTAAGGTATGTCATCCAGCGGGATCTCGGGATTGTGGGCCTGGACGAGTTTGTGCGGCATCTCGCGAAAGCCATGTTCGCGCTGCCAACGCATCTGCTTGGCCTCATGTCAAGCAGATAGCACCCTGGCATACGCGGCCCCCTGAAGCGAGGAGACCTTTGCCCCGCGACCTGGTCGCGGACGAGTGACCCCATTCCCCGGACTGGACTTCCGAGTGAGTCGCTCTCAGTTTACACGCGGCTCACTTGTGACAATAGACTATACATACAACATACATCTGTTGCGTGGCGCGTGCTAGGATAAATTAGGCGTGTCACGTGACAACCATCAGACATCCAGGCACAAATACACAATGCCTACAGTGACGCTTAGGAGGCTACCGAGCGCGCAGTGGCGCCCTCAGCGTTTGTTTGGTTATTTCTTTTATTTTAGAATGAAAATGCAGAAAACAAGCCGGACTAATTGTGCTCCACAAGACTATACGTTATTATTATTACAAATAGTAGCTTTATATTCTTAAGTTTTACTATAATCGTTAAAACGGAAAATAATGGCCACTTTTTCCGTAATAACTATTAATAAAACTAGGATACTTACCAGATCACAGCTTGACATATACAGTCCTACCAACTTATCTGTGAACTGAAAGAGGACGGCACCGTCGATGCGTCGACACAATCGAATGACATGCGTCGGCACAATCGAATGACATTTCAACATGACGGCCGTAGTTCCAATTTTCGCCATTTCACAGATAAGTTGGTAGGAGTGTAATACGAATAGAAACAGGTTTCTTTTTGGGAATTTAATGTCTGGCTACTGAGGCCTTTAAGGAGCTTGTGGCTATCTAGATAATTTATTGTAAGTATAATAAAAACAGCCGCACGGGTCGATCCTGGATAGGTGACCATCTTTACATACCAAGAAAGACCCTCAGTGCCTCAGAAAGCACGTTAAGCTGATGGTCCCGACTGTCATTCGTGGATCTTTGACAGTCGTTACGGGTCGTCAGAAGCCCGAGTCTGACAACCAGTCTTACCAAGCGGTATCGTATTACCCTGTAAAGATCAGATAGGCAGTCGCTCTATGTAAAATACTGGTATTCAGCTGCATCCGGTTAGACTGAAAACCGACCCCAACATAGTTGGGAAAGGGCTAGGCAGATGATGATGATGTAATCTACCTAAGGCTAAGCCTTTTACCTAAACGGTGCCATTCGACTAGCAGCCGGAATGATATTCAGCCGATACGTCTAATATATTTAATTAACTGGCTGGCTGATGCTTAGGCCATTTATACTATAAGATCAAGGCTTCTGCAACGTCTCCGGCGCTGCGGAAAGTGCAACCCCTTCGCCTATAGGCACCCATGCTCACCTCCGCAGCTTCGGCTTGCTTCGCAGCCAGTGAGACAGCTGATTCGGGGGATAGACTAATCTTACTGTCTTGTCAAACAAATAGCTGTCCACACGTTATTGGGACGCATATACTTTGGTTTTTTCATACAAATAGCTATCCGTCTCTCCCATCGAAAGATAGCGTGGGCCGGTAAGATACCTTAATCTCTAGATAGAGATGATGGTAGATAGATTATTGGAACGTTAAAACCTTAGATAGATAGGTTTTCTATCTCCAGTATGCCAAAACTGGTGATATTGGTTATTGGGTTCGGCCGGTAAGACAGGTGTGTCTGAAGCCAATGTATTGTTACGAGCTGGGGTTCAGGATAAATAAATTTATGCCAGTTTACACCAAAAACATACTATATTTAAATAATCACAAATACAGTAATCAGAAACTTTAAGCAGAATCACTTGTAGCTCACTGTTGGTCACTGTATCGCATTCCTAGCTGAACTGCCATAGACCGCTGGCAACCCTCTATTTATATGACGAGTGTAAGCTTCTAGAAAGTTCGAGGCCATAATTCGAGAACATTCTAGTACTTACAGGAATGATCTAGAATGCTGCAAAACGACACTTAACCATCTAGAACATTCTGGAAGTGCTTAGAATGTTCTACAAAAATCTGTCACGAATCGACGTACCGTGTAGTGCTGCTACTCGATAACAGATGGCGTTAGCATCTACGTGACAGTATTGTAGTGTAGCAGACACATAGCTGACATCAGATTATTTGTTGTCTACTTTTTAATGTGGTTTTGATATTGAAACGCCTTATATTTTACTGCTTAGCTGCGGCAAAAAAAAATGATACACTTTCATCTGGTGCGGTGGCGGTCGAAATGCACATCCATCGACCTTTTTGACAGTGCGCATCAGTCCTTTTGATCTGACACCACTAGGATAGATTAAAGCGCTCTATCTTTGCGAATACATGGTGTACACTGTTTTTTTTTTTTTTGTTTTTAAATTACTTCTTTTTTTATATATATTTTTTTTTCTAACAAGTTCACCATGTAGCACGTTTGACAGTTTTTTGTTTTTAATGTAACCTAGTTTGGAAGGCGCTGGTGTTTGTGATACAATGATTTTTTTCATTAGTAATATTCCAGAAAGAAGTGTATCGTTGGTGTATGTACACCAACACATATTATATTTTTACTTGGAAAACTGTTTTTGTGAATCGTAAATATGTTTTTTTCTGAAATAAAATTATTATTATTTTTTATTATTTATCCTGAACCCAATTTCTTTACGTCCATTTCGCCCCTGGATCTGCCAAACAGGAAATGAGAAATTAACCAAGGAAAGTGTCGGGCCGATAACGACCGATACCGGACTAGAAAGTACCTTTTTGGTAGTGATTGTACGCATCGGGACTTAGCTTAGTACAGCCGTTATTTCAAATGCGTACAGAGTGACTACGTTTGAGACGATTGAGCCTGGTACCTATTCGTTCCTTAAGACCTTACTGACCGTAAACCTAACCTAACCCTAGTTATCCTAACGCCTTAACCTACCATACAAACCATACCAAACGTAAGTTACGTTGGTTTCACGTGCGGGAAGTCTGTTACAGGGAGACCTACGGTAACACGGAATATGGGTAGGAATAGGGTTTTGTGGACGTCGTGCATGGACACAGGAAATGGTTTTCTCACTGCCAATCCCACAGACTCGTAGGACCGCTGATGGCTAACGCTGTCTTGGCCACAGGGAGAGGAGTTGTAGGAGATGAATAAAACTTGACTCCAGCTTGACGACTGATTTACTACAATAATTAACTTAACTAAATATCAATTTTGTGGTCAATACAATACACATTGATACCTATTGTAATGTGTAACTTCTACGTAATTTATTTATTTAATGTGAACTTATGAATAAATATTCTATTCTATTCTATTCTATTCACATCAAGCCGATGAAGCGAAGATCTAAGTAGGTCCCTTCTTAGCGCTGACGGTGTACGGGTGTTGCCGACGCGTGGTACGAATGTACGTTGCTTTGAACGCTGACGCTGTGATGCTATTGCTTGTTCAGGGTTGAACATTCTGGCGCCTCTCAGGACCTGGACTCCAATTGATTGATTGGACAGCCAAAAATATAGGGTTATCGAAAATAAAACAGAATTATAACAAACAAAAAAATGTGTATTTAGCAAATCACATAAGCCAGACTGGAACAGTGAACTAATTTAGTACGTGTCATTCTTTATAACAATGCACGCAAAGAGATTGATTACATTGGTTGCAAAATGGTTAGGTTAGGTTAGCAGTTAGCAGGCGATGCGTTAATTTTTTTTAACTTTCTTTTGTGCTTCATTGTACTCTAATGTCTGTCGTAGCTTTTCATAGCATCGCACAATTTCTTCTTTTAGGACCTTTTTCCAGGACATATCCACAACGAATCATTTGTCCTTGATTTTCTGAAATGAAAAACTTTTTTAAATTGCGTGTAAGTTACCGTATGAGTTTATTATTATTTATGTTGCGCCATACCATACCTTTCGGTAAACTAACGGCATGCACACGTAGGTACTGCCATGTAGAGAGCACAACACTGACTGGCGGCTCGACGCTTGCGCGCGCGCTCCGTGCGGCAACGTCGTCAACGGTCATAAACCACAATAGGCCCGCCACCGCAGGGAGCGGATGTTATTCACCGTCAATGCGATGGTGGTCGAAAAGGGCCCGCCGCGATGTTTTTATGCCAAATACCTACATTTGTAACCACGAGCCGAAATCTATATTTGTCTCTGTCAAACTTCTACAATACCGATGATCATCGTTCCGCACCAGCGAGAAAGATATAGTTTTCACCGTGCGCACCAGCGGTAAGCACAGTTGTCGGGCCGATTTTGTGTGATCCGCAGTGAACGTGTAAAGATTACATAAATTGACTTACATTACATAATCAGTCTTATGCCGTGTCTTGATTTGTATTTGTACATTTTCAGGTCGAATTTAATAGCGAGAATAAGAATAATTTATTTGCAGAAAATACAGGTTTTACCAGATGTAAAAAATTGGTGGTTTATGCGCAGACCATATTTTGCCTGTTTAGGGCATGCAAATTAGTTTAGTATTAATAATAGGTACTTATTTATTCTTAGTAGAATTTACAACAATGTACCTACTAATATAAACTACAATACACTAACTAAAAACTATAAAACATACATACTTAATCTAATATAAATTACAAGACAACCTTAATATAATCACATAATATTATAAAGGCGAAAGTTTGTGAGTGTGTGTTTACTTCTTCACGCTCAAACGGCTCGACCGATTTGGATGAAATTTGCTACGTGGATAGCTTATACCCTGGATTAACACATAGGCTACTTTTTTATCCCGATCTACGCTGGTGAAACCGCGAGCCGCAGCTAGTCTTATATAAATTACAAAACAACATTTTTTTTACACACAACCTAATATAAATTACAAAAGAACCTTAACATAACAATTTTTATTTACCTACTAGCACTTCCTGCGCGGCTTCGCCCGCGTGAATGTCGGAAAATATCCCACGGGAACATACTACCGGGAATTCCTTCCTTATTCCTTGTCTACATTATACAGGGAACCTCAGTGGATAATTTCAGCTTTAGGTATATGTCCAAGGGTTGGGGCTGGGCGTTGATGAGTCAGTCAATCAGTCAGTCAGGACTTCTCTTCTTATTTATTTATTTATATAGATAATATTTACCTTAAAATACCTAATCTTTTTTCCCTATGTTACAGAAATTCTTGAAGCGTACATTTTGTTGTGTGTAAGTGTAGGTAAGTTTGTCTGAAATACAAGCCATTATTATTAGGGTTAGAAGTGATTCTAGATTTATTGTTACATACTGTTGTTTGTTATTTGTTATATACTGGATGACTTTTTTTACCGTCTCGAAAAAAATAGGGTATATTCGGTGAACGGAGTAGAAGCCTATGGCATATCTATTATTTTTTTTTTTAATTTTAATTTTTAAAAAAAAAATCAAAATTCAAATCATAATGCAGGTTGCATATGATTTGAATTTCAATATTTTTAAAGGATTTATTATTTTTTTTCATAATTTATGTTTTTATTGTTCTAAAATGAAAAGTTTACATCGAATTTGTAGTATTTATTGATACTTAGATATTTTTTTCTGACTAAGCTATTTAAAAAAAAAACTAGGTATGCCATACGCTTCTACTCCGTTCACCTAATATACCCTATTTTTTTCGAGACGGTAAAAAAAGTCATCCGGTATAGGTAACCATAATAAATGTTTACTTCTTAAAAAGTTTTTTTTTTTTGTTACAGTCCATGTCAAAATATTGTTATCCACCTACTTACCAAAGTGATAATTTTTGGTCGGAAAAGGCAGCACATGGGCCCAGCATAAACCGCTATATAGCTGAATTAAGTATAATCATTTTTGTCCTCGACTGTACAGACCCGGTTGCTTTTTGATATAAAATGTTTTATTTCAGTAATTGCCGGTTATAAGCAATAAGTTGACATGGTTGTATGTTAACTCTATCATCAGGCCAGGCTCCATACAAAAATGCCCATCATTCTTTAAATTTTCTTACGATTTTTGCAACTTGCCGCTCACTGTCTGGGTGTATGTTGATTAAAGTATGATTCGTTATACACTCGTAGTCGTATTCGTCGTTCATTCATAACTCATGTAATTAGTTATAAGCTGTTGAGTTTCCTAATAAATAAATAAATAAATTCGACCGCACAAAATGTATTTACAGAATTATAAACATTGGAAGAAGTAATACAACTACTTATGTTAGAATTGACCTCAAATGACATGATTTATAACATGAATATGAACTTAATGAAATAAGAGATTTGTAATATGAACTTAAGAGAGTTGTATTGATGATTTTTATGATGATAATCCTATAAATACTTTGTTACGGTGGCGAATCATATTCAGACCAACATACAACCTTATACTCGAGGAGCTCGTGGCTAAATAATAACAGCCGCACGGGTCGATCCATCAGGTTAAGCTACGCTTGCCGGGGTTGGTCCGTGGTTGGGTGACCATCTTTACATAACAAGACTCGCTGTTGGTCCCGGCTGTCATTCGTGGATCTTTGACAGTCGTTACGGGTCGTCAGATGTCCGAATGTCTGACAACCAGTCTTACCAAAGGGTTTTATCGTATTACCCAGTTACTGGGTTGTGGAGGTCAGATAGGCAGTCGTTCCATGTAAAATACTGGTGTTCAGCTGCATCCGGTTAGACTGGATGCCGACCCCAACATAGTTGGGAACAGGCTAGGCAGATTGATACAACCTGATACTGACCTGCAAATTGCAAAAAACGTAAGGAAATCGTCGCTGATAACCCTGAAGAATTCACCCTTTAACCGCTTACGTCGGATTAATCCGACAAATATTTTCGTGCCCATTTCGCCAGGATCGTATATTTACGACCCTGGCAACCCTAGTCCCTGACCATGGCTGGTCTAATCTGCTTTTTTTTATTTAATTACGCTATATTCTATCAAAAATATTTTTAGATGCACTGTGCCGGGCGCTAAAGGGCACGACAACTGCTATGAAGTCAGGCGGAGTAACCAAAATTAAGTCTTGAAAACACATCAGGAAGAGAATTTATCGTAATAAAACAAATCTGTTTGACAGGCCATTCCACCATCAATTTATTTTAACCTAATTGTAGAGTGCGATAAACACTTTTAAAGTCAGAAGTTATACTAAAGTTATGTGTGAATGAGTTGGCTATAAGAGTAGGGGAAGACCAAGAAACGATGGATGGACTGCGTGAAAGATGACATGGCTAGAAAGGGGGTGACTACCGAGATGACGACTAATAGAGAAAGCACAAAATAAATTGGGACACAAGCAGGAGATAGATGATGATGACTTGTCGCCAGTGTGTTTGAAAGTGATTTCTTAGACCAACCTTAACACTAAAACTATGCCCACATATGTATATCAAACTTCTAAGGTTCATCACCAGCTTATACCATTTACCTCTAGACGTACCTATCCATGATTACAGTGTGACGTGTGGAAGCGAGACGCATATGTACGAAATTAGTAGAAAAATTGAGACAAAGCATCGTATCCATGCGTCAGGTTCGTGAACAAGCGCTGTCAGTGAAGGCTGGGCATACCTTAGCGGCCACGGCTTATTTTAATTTAA
Organism: Cosmia pyralina; assembly: GCA_946251885.1. NCBI lineage: Eukaryota > Metazoa > Arthropoda > Insecta > Lepidoptera > Noctuidae > Cosmia > Cosmia pyralina. The sequence continues at coordinate 16,075,614 of OX276369.1, read as the reverse complement.
TTTAAATATTTGAATTGTTTTTTTTTTTTAAGGACGCTTTTAACGTTCTGCATCGTTCTCACATGTAAAATTTCAACATGAATGATGTAACCATTATTTTGTAACCATATCTTGATTTAAAAGAGTGTCCGTGGAGTTTCTTGCCCGTTCTTCTCCATAGGTACCTACTATGCTTTGGAATGGGCGCCTAGCTTCATCTTTCTGACTGACCGACCCCTTGACAATTCACAAGTGCCTGTAATTGGTTTAATTGAAATAAATGCTTTGAGTTTGAGTTTGCTGTGTTGCTATTGTTTGCCACCTTTTCCCCTAACACTGGACCCATTGTAAATAGATATTCAAATCGAATCAAATCAAATAAATCGACGGTGACTCGAATACACACAGTTTACAAAATATGGTGTCAAAACCGAGAGAAACACTATAGTGTAGGCAGTATAACTATCTTGGTGCTGATTTTGTGTGCTTATAGAGGCATGAGGAACAGGGTGTAAAGTTCACTCATCCTCTATAGAAAAGGGAGGATCCTCCGACTAGATGGGTGTTGTGTCTGGTGAGCTACTGCCCGACGGTTGATGACGGGATGTTCTATATACAGGGTGTCCCGTAAATAATGGATCAAACGTAACGGGTAGGTAGCTTACCTAATTTCCAACAACTAATTTGAATATTAAAAAAAAAACCGTTACAGTAACCAGGATATTAATTTTTTTTCGAATTTTACGATTTTGTCTTCCAGAATTAAGCTTTTTTAATGCTGTCGCTGCAAATGATGACATTTTTAGGTATGATTTTTATTTAACATTTCTGAATAGCTTACTAATGTTATAAGATACCATTTTTTTGAATACCGTTTTATTTGCCTTAGAAAAAAAATCTTGAGTTGAAAAGTTTTTTCTTTACGATGTTAGGACCAAAATTGAAAAAATTCTCCTGTAAAAAAAATGTATGACACCGAAAACCACCATTATTTTAAAAACTTGTACATTTAATAAGGTTTGCAAATTGGTGTAAAACTTACGTCTAGTCTTTATCGTTACAAAGATATTGCTATGAATGTGATGAAGACAGAAAATAAATTAAATTGGTACTATTCCATTTTTTCATTTTCGTAATGGCTTATGCTTGAATGCTTGTAATCGAAGCAGGTAGTTAAGCGGCTAGCATATTCCGACCCGATGACGTCATCTGTCCGGAATTTGGGACCGCTACCTGTGGCGGAGTTGCACCTCAGTCAGCGTGAAGGGGATAGATAGCGCCGCTTTTGTATTTTTGGTAAATTGGTATGAAGTTGTACATTCTAGTCCTTGTCGTTACAAAGATAATTGCTATGAATCTGAGAGGTGCTCCAAATCAACGTTAATAAAAAAAATAAAAAAGTGTGTACATTTAAACTTTTTCTTTAAAATGTGTAACTGTAGTATTTCAGAGGCAATGTTCATTGAATTATTGAGGCGTATGAAAAGAATTAGGAGGCCGTACTAAAAAAAACAGTTAGTTCAAATAAATCGTTTTATTTGGTTTTTACAATAAATGTTCGAATTGCCTTCCCTCTACAAGAATGCAAAGTCTGCATCTCCTAATAAAGGAAGCTCTTATCCGACGGACAAAACGGCTTTGGTTTATTTCTGATACAGCAGATTGGATGCGCTGTCGTAATTCTTCTTCCGACGTTATTGGATTCTTGTAGACCCTGTCTTTTAAACATCCCCATTAAAAAAAAAATTTAGGGGATTTAAATCCGGAGATCGCGGAGGCCACAAAATTGGTCCTAATCGGCCGATCCATCTGTCCGGATAACTTTCATCAAGGTGCGCCCTTACTGCCGTCGCATAGTGAGCGGGGCACCCATCATTTTGCAACCACATTGCTTGCCGTACGTCTTCTGGAACGTTTTCTAATAACCTTGGCAACTCATTCCTTAAAAAATGGAGATAATATTCGGCGTTTAGAGTAGCTGGTAGTTCAAAGGGCCCTATTATTTGCCCATTGATTATTCCCGCCCATAAATTTATTTTAAATTGATGTTGGCTCCTGTCCTCTCGCATCAAATATGGGTTTATCAGCTGCCAACTGTGCAAATTATGCAAATTTAAATATCCATCTCGGCGGCATGAAGACTCGTCACTCCATAAAATCTTGTTAAAAAACTGCGGGTCCGCCCGAATCATTCTAAGCATCCTTTGGCAAAATTCTATTCTTGGCTGGTAATCACGCGACGTCAGCGTTTGAACACGTTGCACGTGATATGGGTGCAATCGGCACCGTTGTAGCACTCGATGCACGTGATATGGGTGCAATCGGCACCGTTGTAGCACTCGATGCACCGTCGATCTAGAAATTCCTACGCGTCGCGCTATGACGCGAACGGAGACTGACGGATCTTCCTCGATTTCTCGAAGAATGACTTCGTCATTAACTTGTCGCGGTCGTCCTTCACGGGTACCACCAACTCCGGTGCCAAGAATTCTTCCCTCAAGAAGCGCGTTATGCACTCTAATAAAGACGCGATAATCGGGATAACGAACCAGGTTCGGGTATCTTTCACGGTACAATCTTGCAGCCGCCCTGGCATTACCTCTTGCTTCTCCGTAGATAAAATGCATTTCGGCGTACTGCCGTGGCGTGTACTCATAACGAGGCATTGGGCTGAATAAGGTTTCAGCGCTACTGCACACACGTACAAGCACACACAAACGAATATTTTCGGAGTCCGTAGGATCGCCAAGTCGTTTGTCCAATACGCAGAGTTCCAAATCGATAGGCAAAGCAAAGTCCAAAAACACAGCACAAGTCAAATTTTACAGAAGAAAACACCGAGCCACTGACCGGGAGCGAAAGTTGTCTGACGTAGCAACTCGAAGAGAGACTAGTTACAACTAAACTAATAAAATCAAGCAACAATGAAGCCTGTACGAGTGAAGGGCGCAGGAAAGAACAAAAGAACCTGCGCAACTTCATACCGATTTAACCGATTTACCAAAAAGCGGCGCTATCTATCCCTTTCACACTGACTGAGGTGCAACTCCGCCACAGGTAGCGGTCCCAAATTCCGGACAGATGACGTCATCGGGTCGGAATTATGCTATCCGCTTAACTACCTGCTTCGATTACAAGCATTCAAGCATAAGCCATTACGAAAAGGAAAAAATGGAATAGTACCAATTTAATTTATTTTCTGTCTTCTTCATCACATTCATAGCAATATCTTTGTAACGATAAGGACTAGACGTAAGTTTTATACCAATTTGCAAACCTTATTAAATGTACAAGTTTTTAAAATAATGGTGGTCTTCGGTGTCATACATTTTTTTTACAGGAGAATTTTTTCAATTTTGGTCCTAACATCGTAAAGAAAAAACTTTTCAACTCAAGATTTTTTTTCTAAGGCAAATAAAACGGTATTCAAAAAAAATGGTATCTTATAACATTAGTAAGCTATTCAGAAATGTTAAATAAAAATCATACCTAAAAATGTCATCATTTGCAGCGACAGCATTAAAAAAGCTTAATTCTGGAAGACAAAATCGTAAAATTCGAAAAAAAATTAATATCCTGGTTACTGTAACGGTTTTTTTTTTAATATTCAAATTAGTTGTTGGAAATTAGGTAAGCTACCTACCCGTTACGTTTGATCCATTATTTACGGGACACCCTGTATATGCCAGTTGCATTTTGTGTGACGTCAGTGTGATACGTAGTTCGTATGTGGTGATTACCTAAGTAGATCATTATCCACATCACTCCCCTCCGGAGACCGGCGGCGATACACAGTGGATCGACTCCATACAAACTGGTGGGCATTCGACTATAAAAATATGATTTCAAGATTTTTGAAAAACAAATGATGCCAATGTGCTCTCCTCGATAATCTAAATTGAGAGTACTCTTATGGTTTTTTCGATTAAACCCCAATTTTAGGAGTAATGTGAGTAAAACTGATTGCAATGTATGGAAAAATAGTCAAAAAATGTTTTCCTGCGATTCGCGCACATTTACCGGTTTTGACGCTTAATTATATTTTGGCATAATATTTAGGAGATTTCGTCCGAACATACTTATGTTCCGTAGTGTCCCCCCTTGGAGAGATCAATAACTCGTCTTATTATATGATTTAAAAAAAGAAACCATAACGAGTATATTGGCATCATTTGTTTTTCAAAAATCTTGAAATCATATTTTTATAGTAGAATGTCCGCCAGTTTGTATGGAGTCGATCGTTTGGACTGTAAAACGACGCAAAAATATCTCGCATAGAAATAAAACAAGAGTGTCCAGAGTAAGATATTATTTTATTACATAAAGTACCGCGGTCATGTTTGGCAGGAGAATCTTAACACCGCGATCTACAAAAGTGACGTCACGGCACAACGCCATCTGTTAGCGATACTAAACTAATGACAAATGTTGACTTTTGATTCGATGTGGTAATTATTTAAACAAATTAGACACTTACATACATTTGAACGGTTTCTGACATGAGGTGTGTTTACGAACATGTTGTCTTAAATTACTCTTTGAACTATAGCTACGCTGACATACATCACATTTGTAAAGTATTCCACTGTGTACACGAATATGTTGTGTTAATTGATTTTTTATACTAAAACTACGCTGACATACAACACACCTAAAAGGCTTTTCTCCACCGTGAATACGAAGATGATCTGATAAATGTCCCTTTTGACTAAAACTACGTTGACATAAATCACACTTAAATGGTTTTTCACCAGTGTGTACACGAATATGTTTCGTTAAATCATGCTTTGTATTAAAACTTCGCTGACATTCATCACACTTAAAGGGTTTTTCACTAATGTGTGTTCGCTTATGCGTTGTTAAATTACACTGTTTACTAAAACTACGCTGACACACATTACACTTAAAAGGTTTTTCTCCACTGTGTATACGAATATGATCTGATAAATGAGGCTTTTGACTAAAACTACGCTGACATACATTACACTTAAAAGGTTTTTCATTAGTGTGTATTCGAATATGTTTTGATAAAAGATCATTTCGATGAAAACTACGCTGACACACATCACACTTATAAGGTTTTTCACCAGTGTGTGTACGAGTATGTTGTGTAGTTTTATTTTCTCGATTAAAACTACACTGATCAGATTTCAAAGGCTCTTTGACATAAGTGGATTTGGACGTACATTTTTGACTTGTCCGGATATCTATCGAGTTTGATTTGTCTTCTTTCATTTGCTCGGCTGTTATTGCATCTTCTAGTTTTGTTCTTCGTGTGTCAAGTTTTGGTTTCTTCGCAACGGTCGCCCCTGTGATTACAAAACTGGTAAGTACAGTGTTGGGGGAATATTAACAAGCACACGATTCAACATAATAGCGCTTTACATGATTCACACTCGGATCGAAAAGGAATTTCTGGTGACATTAAATAATACGCTTTCTCACCAGAGACATGAAGTACAAAATTGTACTAACATCAACATAATATTATGGTCTGTTTCAAGAGTATCTGATGGAAGTTTAAGCAAATCCTGTTCCAGGGAATTAGTAACACATTCATCTGTATTTAGAAGGTTTCAACTTAATATCTCACCACTTTCTCCAACAATAATTGTTGCAACAAAGTGGGGCTACCTCGCCGGTACGGCAGCAGGGAGTCACTGTGGAGCTGGGGCACGCACTATGTCCCACCTCCTGTCCTGCGCTCTGTGCCCCTGCAGCTGCAGCCATAGCGACCTCAGCGCTGCCAGCGACTGTGCCGTGGCAGTGGCTAATACAATGTCGTGCCATCGACAGGACGAAAAACAATATAAAAAAAATGAAACTTGCCACGAATAGTTGCTAAAGTAAAGTTGTTGTTGAAGTAAATAATAAAGGTCGTCATTATTAGTATTCCAAATAATATCCCCCTTTTTTTTGGGGATGGGAAGTCATCAAAAGACTTCTCCCGCTCTGGGCGGAGCGGGAGGGCGTGTCAGACTTTTACTGACTAAAACCCACCCATGCTCCTTCAGGGATTGGCCTGTGGTCGGACCACAACGATCCATAGTCGGTGTGATATACTCGCGCGGACCGCAATGTTTATTCATCTCTCTCTGTGTTTGCACAAGGTAGCTAGCCGGCACTTGTGCAGACGCAGGGGGAGCCACCGAGCTGCTCGGTAAGCTCGCTCATCGGCGCGGTCGCGAGCGACCACATCCAAGAGATGTCGAAGCCCGACAAGTAGGCCGCGGTGCCGGGTCTCCTGAAGACAGTCCAGCGTTGGACCGGGCGACGTCGATGCCGAATATCGGCGACGCGTCATCGGGTCCGCCACCGGCCGGGTCATCCCGAGATGGGAAGAAGAAGGAAGAAGGAAGGGGGGAAACGAGTGCTGCTACAGCTGCCGTCCAGCCGACGGCTCCGGCACCTGCTCGTGTTGCGCCGTCATCATAGTCAGGCCGCCAGCAGGCGGTGCCTATCCGTGCCACCGCACTCCGCTGCGCCACCGCCGCCGCGTTTCGCGTCGCCGCCCGCTCAAGCCGTGCGCACCGGCGCACCCGGTCCCCGCTTCTCGCTGGCGGGACCGTCTCCGGCTGAGCAGGAGCGGCAAGAGAAAGACCTCAGTGAAACCGGTGAAAAGTGTAAAGAAGATAGTGACAAGTCATAGGCCGAGGTACGGGGGGGCACCGGCGAATCGGGCGCCCCCCCCGTACCTCGGCCTATGACTCGCCCAACATGCTATCGGCATGCTCATCACGCGCGGGATCGAGCATGTCGCTGACATCGGTGGGATCGGCCGAGATGGCTCTTCGCGGACGCGGAAGTCTTCGGGTACACGGTGTCCGGCCCTGAGACACCCACCCACTACCCGGACCAACCGCAGCACTCACCGGACGTGCTGGACATCGTAGTCCACCGGGGGCTACACAGTCAGGCCGCGCAGCAAGTGATAGACGACGAGCTACAGTCAGACCATCAGCCGGTACTCGTCGTCTTATCGGGTATGCCGACCCAACTGAAGCCAATAGCGCCACGACAATTAACGGACTGGACGGAGTTCGCTGAGAAGCTAGAAGCCACCACGCCGACTCGGCCCATTGCTACCGCCGCGGACGTAGATCGGACTGCGGACGAGGTCACTGCTTGCATACAGAGCGCCCTGAAAGCGGCGACGACGACGCAGCCGCAGGGGAGAGGGCTACTGCCGCCCCTGCCGGCGCGGATTATGTCTCTAATCGCCGAGAAGAGGCGCCTTCGCAAGCAGTGGCAACAACTCAGATGTCCAACTTTGAAGACAGCACTCAACCGTCTCGCGGAGAAGGTAAAGGCCGAGTTACAGGCTCACAACGCTACGGGCTGGGAGGAACGCATAGACGCTACGACGGACAGTTGGCCGTCAGTACAGAAGCTCTGCCGCCAGCTGTCCAAAACCCCATCCCCGGTGCGCCCGCTACGCAATAGCGACGGGGCGCTGAAGTACGTATCTGAGGACCGGGCGGAGGTCTTCGCTGAACACCTGGAGCGTCAGTTCCAGCCGAACCCGACCAGCGACCACGAGCATGTCGCGGCAGTCGAGAAACACCTGGGAGACTACTTCGCCACGTCGATAGCTCCCGATGGAGACCCTATCTTCTTCTCGCTGGGCGCAGTCAGACGCGCCATCCTGAGAACGAAGCCTAGCCTATATAGTAAAAGGTGTTTAGCCATGTGTGTTCATATATATAATAAAATTCCAAATGATTTAAAAACGTTAAATATTAGACTGTTTCAAAGAAAACTACATATATGGTTAAACAATAAAAAATTTTATACCATAAGAGAATTTACTGACGGAAAACATTGTTTAACGTAACCTATAATATTTGCATGCTTTATAAGCAAAACATGTACGCACTATAATGTCTTTAATACCTTTACACACCATGTTTTACGCAAATGAATATTATTTCTATTTCTAGGAAGGCCCCTGGTGCCGACGGTATCACTAACACAGTGCTGCGCCACTTGCCATTCCGTATGGTAGCGGCACTGGCGCGCCTGTTCACGGCGATACTGCGCACGGGGGTCTTTCTCGCTTCGTGGAAGGAGGGGCGCGTCATTATGCTGCCCAAGGCGAGAAAAGACACACTGAAGCCGGAGAGTTATCGGCCGATCACTCTGCTATCAACAGTCTCCACGGTGTGCGAGGCGCTCCTGCTGCGACATCTCCAGCCACACATCCCACCACGACCGGAACAGTTCGGGTTTCGGTCGGAACATAGTACGACGCTCCAGCTGTCGAGAGTACTGCACCACCTCTCGGCAGTTATTTTATTTATTTTATTTTATTTTATTTATTTGGGACAAAAAACAGTTATACATTACAGCATTAACAAAGTAGTTATTATACAATAGAAAAAAAAAACGTATAACCCACACTATTGTCCACGAAATAACATTGAAGTATGACAGCGAACGCATGTTAAATAAGAAAATAATAAAAAGTACATATTACGAGTAGGTTGGGGAAAAAGTCTTTTCGCATTATAGTATGTATGAACTTAAAATAAAATATCTTTGGTTATACTATTTGTATCTGGCTGGTTTTGGTAACATTGAAAGTTTAAATTTTAAAGAACATAATTCCAAATTCAAATTAGGAAAAAGTGTGATTTTCATTTGTTTTTCGTACTGTTAAGATGAGTGAATCTAATGAAGAAATTCGATACGTTTTAAAAGTTTACTACAAAAAAGGTAAAAATGCAACGCAAGCCGCGAAAAAAATTTGTGATGTTTATGGACCCAGTGCAGTGTCTGTGAGAGTAGCACAAATTTGTTTTAAGCGTTTTCAATCCGGAAATTTTGATGCCAAAGATGCACGACGCTCTGGTCGCCCTATCACGGATAAAATGGATGCCATTTTTGAAAAAGTGGAGCAAGATCGGCATATCAGTATTTACAACGTAGCTGAAGGACTGGGAATTGACCACAAAACAGTTTTGGCTCATTTGAAAAAAACTAGGTACACAAAAAAGCTCCATATTTGGGTACCTCACGAGCTCACTGAAAGAAACCTAATGAACCGTGTACTCATTTGTGATTCTTTATTACGACGTAATGAAACCGAACCATTTTTGAAGAAGCTACTAACTGGAGATGAAAAGTGGATCACGTGCGACAAGAACGTGCGAAAAAGGTCGTGGTCAAAGGCCGTTCAGGCTTCACAGACTGTGGCGAAACCCGGGTTCACTCGCAACAAGGTGATGCTGTGTGTGTGGTGGGATTGGAAAGGCATTATTGATTATGAGCTGTTACCACCAGGCAGGACCATCGATTCTGAACTCTACTGCGAACAACTGATGAGATTAAAGCAAGAAGTTGAGAGAAAGCTGCCGGAATTAATCAACAGAAGGGGTGTGGTTTTTCATCATGATAACGCTAGACCTCACACATCTTTAGCCACTCAGCAAAAATTAAGAGAGTTTGGCTGGGAGGTGTTGATGCATCCGCCGTATAGTCCTGACCTTGCACCTTCAGATTTCCACCTGTTTCGGTCTCTTCAGATTCTTTAGGCAGTGTCAGGTTAACATCACGAGAGGACTGCCAAAACCACTTGTCGCGGTATTTTGATCAGAAGTCCCAAAATTTCTATAGCAATGGGATCATGTCCCTACCTACAAGATGGCAGAAAGTTACCGAACAAAATGGTACCTACATACTTTAGATAAATGTAAATAATGTATATTAAAAAATGTTTTGAATTTTCTTAAAAAATGCGAAGAAACTTTTTCCCCAACCTATTATTTATAAGAAAAAAAAACACTATAATTATACCGACGAATCGAAGAAAGCGGATGACATAAGCAACCGTCTTATTGGCGACTTGCAAGAGATTGTGAAACCAGTCTTTTAAATTTAGATTGCGGCAACGCGAAAATATCAAAACCAATGAATTGTGAGTTATAGGTTTCTAAAAGTCGGCGGACAGGGGCTCGCACCCCAGCCTTCGTTCTACATCGCGCAGTGTAGAATAGTACAGGTACGCGCACCTCTCGCCGAATAACAGTTCTAGGTACTACGTAACACAATCCATTTGTGAGCTCAGTACAATTAAATTTGTTATTGCATATACCGTACAGCATCATAACCATGATCAATGAACGTCTGGAATCCAAGTTTAATATCTTATAGTGCTATGAACAAAAAGGAATGCGCGGTTGCAGTATTCCTCGACATGGAGAAGGCCTTCGAGTGCGTGTGGCACGAGGGCCTAGTATACAAACTAGCCACCTCAGGCGCACCCCGTCGCGTAGTAATGGTGGTTTCTAGCTTTCTCTCCAACAGGACCTTCAGGGTGGTGGTCGACGGGGCGCTATCTAGCGTTCGCCCGGTGCGCGCCGGTGTGCCGCAGGGGAGCTGCGTCTCACCGGCGTGTTACTCGCGTTACACCGACGACATCCCCACAACTACAGAGGCCATGCTCGCGCTGTACGCTGACGACGCCGCGTACATCACTACTTCGCTTAATGCGAGGCACGCGGCGTTGAAGATGCAGCGCACGCTCGACATGCTCCCTGAGTGGCTGTCCAAGTGGCGGTTGTCGGTTAACGTGGGTAAGACGCAGGCGCTGGTCTCCGGCGCCGCGCCTCTCTCGCCACCCCTGAAGCTGCAGGGAGTCGACGTCGAGTGGTCGCCCCGGGTCAAGTACTTGGGGGTCACTATCGACCGTCGGCTCTCAATGGAGTCAAATGTCCGCGCGGTCGCCGCGCAAGGTAGGGCCGCCCGCAACCTCCTGCGACCGGTGCTCTCACCCCGCATCCCGGCGCGCGTCAAGCTGGGCGTGTACAAGATCTACGTGCGCCCAATATTGACGTACGCCGCCCCTGCGTGGTTCGCCCTCACGAGCGAGACCAGCCGCAGGCTCCTCCGCGCGCAGCAAAGTCTGGCGCTGCGGACAATAGTAGCCGCCCCTCGCTTCGTGAGGAACGATGTCATGCAGCGGGACCTCGGGATCGAGAGCCTGGATGAGTTTGTGCGGCGCCTCGCGAAGGGGATGTTTGCGCGTGCCGGCGCATCTGATTGGTCTCACGTCAAACAGATTGCGCCCTGGCATACGCGCCCCCCTGACGCGAGAAGGCCTTTGCCCCGCGATCTGATCGCGGACGAGTGACTCCACACCGGACTGGATTTCCGAGTGAGTCGCTCTCAGTTTACACGCGGCTCACTTGTGACAATAGACTCTACATATAACATACATCTGTTGCGTGATGCGTGCTAGGATAATTTAGGCGTGTCACGCAGCAAACAATAGACATTCACCTCTACACAGGCGCATAAAAACACACGCGAAGGCGCAGCGTGGGCGTGCGATTCGCGTAGACACCGGGTGGCGTCACACAGTACAATGCCACCCACACACCCATGACACGGTCTCCCTACCCCGTGCCAGGCTCGGCTAGCTCTGAAAGTGGGGCAGGCGGGAGCCACTCACCCTCTCTGTAGGAACGTCGAGTCCGTATCCCTGTCGCTGATTGCCTCCTACTGGGCTTCTCTCATGTAGGTGAGAGTTCCACCTGGTAGGGGTTGACCGCCGGGATACGGTGAAGAAAGCGGCGCTGATTAGCAGCGTCGTGACGTGCCTATAGACACAAATAATAGCAACTACACACAGGGACGCGCCTAGCCGCGTCCCCTCACCTCCTAGCCGCGGTAGGCAAACAAAATGAGGGGCCCGTATTAACGGGCCAACGTATGGCGTCCGCGGGAGGAGGGCCATGCCCTGTGACCGCATGCCGCACCCCCCGACGGAGGTGCAGCGACATCCTGCATTAGGGTGTTCCTTCAGTTGCCTGTGCCAGGGCCACGGTATCTCTTTCGAACAACCCGCGACCCCGGCGGCAAATAACACCCCCTAAACTCTCTTTGAGGGGTAACCCTCAAAGACGGTATGTTGTACGGGTGTTAAAGTTTTTATGGAAAAATCTAACATCAATGACAGTGCGAGGCAGGTGGCGCGAAACCGCGAATGCATTTTTTTAAGTAGCGCTCTGTGCAATTTACTATAAACTCGGTATTAATCATTTTGACAGAAAATAAAAAACCCTGAATTTTTGTGTGCGTTACGCCAGCGGAATGTTGTCGCTTTTCAGAATTTCGGCTGTGCGGCCGCTTTTATGTAGTCATTCGAATTTGTTCGGTTAATCGTGAGATTTCTTTTCCTTTTGTTTTTTTCTTATATCTAAGTAGTTAGAAGGTTTTTTCAGCTGAAACTTTAAGGATAAATAATTTAATAAAAGTACTAATTATTAGTAAAATCATAATTACCGTCACTTAATAATAACTCATGTATTGGAGCGTTACATTATGTCGTAGTCAGATTTTAATTAAAATGGATTATCTGTCTAAGGAGTTGGAATAGAAACCTCTAATTTCATGATGCATAGAGTTGATAAAAGGTACAAACCACCATATTTGGTAAGTTTCTAGAGTTTCTCATTGAAGCGCGAGGATCGATTTTAGGGTTTTTGAAAAAAAATATCTAATTTTCCAATGGTGTCGATTATAGAAAAAATAAAATTGCACAAATTAAGCACAAATTAAGCACAAATTAAGACCCACCGCAGTAAAAAAATCGTAGTTGTATGTCATGCCGTTTAAGAGATACAGCAATTTGCTAAACGTTACCCCAGCGGCATCTTGAATAACTCCGAAACCTCAAGACGCACAAATTATTGTTTTTGGGCACAATTACGCACAAATTATATCTATCTAAGTAGCTAGTTCGTATTCAGCTACGACCACTGGTAAAAAAAACATGCCTCTGCAGTAACGTTACTACAGCGGAATCTGTTTTTCGTGAATATCTTTGGATCGGCCGGACGCACAAATTATAAATTTCAGGCACAATTACACGAGATGAGGCGCTAATTTCTGTCAAGCCGAAATCCTGAAAAGCGAGAACATTCCGCTGGCGTAACGCACACGAATTTTTTAGGTTTTTCGAAAATTGACCCCTTACAGAACAAAAATAATAAGTTTTTAGGAAGGTATAAATAATGTTTAAGGCAAATAATGGAAAAGTCCCAAACGATTTTTCAAATTTGCTCACCTGTGGGGGTGTAAAGAGATAAGAGATTTAATTTATAAGAAAATTCTTATTCCTTTGATCTAAAAAATTGGAACTTGGCCCGAATACATCTGAATAAGTAAAATGTTAGGGTCAGCTTCCAGTCTAACCAGTATTTTACATGCAGCTACTGCCTATCTGACCTCCCCATCACAACCCAGTTAGTGGGTAACACGATACCCCTTGGGAAGACTGGTTGCCAGACTTTTGAGATTCTGACTACATGTTAGGGTCAGCTTCCAGTCTAACCAGTATTTTACATGGAGCTACTGCCTATCTGACCTCCACACCACAACCCAGTTAGTGGGTAACACGATACCCCTTGGGAAGACTGGTTGCCAGACTTTTGAGATTCTGACTACATGTTAGGGTCAGCTTCCAGTCTAACCAGTATTTTACATGGAGCTACTGCCTATCTGACCTCCACACCACAACCCAGTTAGTGGGTAACACGATACACCTTGGGAAGACTGGTTGCCAGACTTTTGGGATTCTGACTACATGTTAGGGTCAGCTTCCAGTCTAACCAGTATTTTACATGGAGCTACTGCCTATCTGACCTCCACACCACAACCCTGTTAGTGGGTAACACGATACCCCTTGGGAAATCTGGTTGCCAGACTTTTGGGATTCTGATTACATGTTAGGGTCAGCTTCCAGTCTAACCAGTATTTTACATGCAGCTACTGCCTATCTGACCTCCACATCACAACCCAGTTAGTGGGTAACACGATACCCCTTGGGAAGACTGGTAGCCAGACTTTTGAGATTCTGACTACATGTTAGGGTCAGCTTCCAGTCTAACCAGTATTTTACATGGAGCTACTGCCTATCTGACCTCCATACCACAACTCAGTAAGTGGGTAACACGATACCCCTTAGGAAGACTGGTTGCCAGACTTTTGGGATTCTGACTACATGTTAGGGTCAGCTTCCAGTCTAACCAGTATTTTACATGCAGCTACTGCCTATCTGACCTCCACACCACAACCCAGTTAGTGGGTAACACGATACCCCTTGGGAAGACTGGTTGCCAGACTTTTGAGATTCTGACTACATGTTAGGGTCAGCTTCCAGTCTAACCAGTATTTTACATGGAGCTACTGCCTATCTGACCTCCACACCACAACCCAGTTAGTGGGTAACACGATACCCCTTGGGAAGACTGGTTGCCAGACTTTTGAGATTCTGACTACATGTTAGGGTCAGCTTCCAGTCTAACCAGTATTTTACATGGAGCTACTGCCTATCTGACCTCCACACCATAACCCAGTTAGTGGGTAACACGATACCCCTTGGGAAGACTGGTTGCCAGACTTTTGAGATTCTGACTACATGTTAGGGTCAGCTTCCAGTCTAACTAGTATTTTACATGGAGCTACTGCCTATCTGACCTCCACACCACAACCCAGTTAGTGGGTAACACGATACCCTTGGGAAGACTGGTTGCCAGACTTTTGGGATTCTGACTACCCGTACAGGCTATCAAAGATCTACGAATGACAGCCGGGACCACCGGCTAAAGTTACGCGTACTGTGAATGCTTGTCTACAAAGTGTACTTTTATTATTAATAAGGACAACCTAGTCTGAATTAAATTATAAATAAAATTATGAGTTTTGAACGAAGAATAAGAATTTTCTTTCATTTAATTGCAATATATCAGAAGGTTGTTGTAACATTTAATGCAGTAGCTTTACCCCATATATCAGAAGGTTGTTGTAACATTTAACGCAGTAGCTTTACCCCATATATCAGAAGGTTGTTGTAACATTTAACGCAGTAGCTTTACCCCATATAAGATGTACCTACTTTAAATAATCGGAAAAATTATTGATCTATTTTATCTTTATTAATTTCTAGTAATAACTCAACTATCAAAAATTGGAATTGGTTGAATAACTGTTTTTATTTCACTTCATGACGAGGTATTATTATGATTGTATGATATTGTTTAAGGTACATACCACACTTTGTAATTCTTTTTTTTTCTCTCTTTCTTTTTATTTTTCTCTGTAACAAGTTTGCTCTTCATAGTAGATTAAATGCGAAAACATATAATTGGTTACTAGTTGATAAGTTTGATGTTAATTTGTTAGTTGTTAATACTGTTTGTTTTCCTATTACAATAAAATAAATAATAAATAAAATAAAGCACTCAATATGTAAGTGGCGCCACAAATTGGCATCCACATTGGCATAAGTACGTTTGCTGATCCATTAGCTTACTTTTCCATTAATTTACTTTTCCATTAATTTACTTTTTCATCGGATACTTTTGGAATAGACTACGAAATGGCTGTGAAACGATAAATGGAAATGAGTACAGAATATTATTTTAATTCCTTTATAAACATATGATTTACTTTTTTAAATATTTTTATAAAAAATAAAAATAAAAAAACATTTGAAAATATAAAAAATAGTAGCCCACCCTTCGATCAATAATAGTACTAGATTCCCGATAAGCGCTTCAAAAACGGCCCGAAAAATAAAAACACAAATACTTTTGTGGTCTTATTTCAAACATCGACTGTTCGGGAACAGGGAAATGCATGGAGTAGTATTGTTACTTTATATGTTGTTTTTGTTTGTAGATTTCCTAGTGACCCATTTCGCAATGCAGAATGGGTATCTATTGTCGCGAAAGAAAGAGGAGAAGAAATATATAAACCTTGTAAAAATTCAACAATTTGTTTTAATATTTTTATTAAAATAATTAATTATCAAATTAATAATCAAAATTAAAATAACTATTGTACTAATTTACTCCTTCTACTTTTAAAAATCGGTCAAAAATATTTGCTACCATATAAAACGAACCTTGGCCTAAAAAATATATTATTATTCTGCTACTCTACATCTTTCAATACTTACTGTGTTCTGAGCATTGAAATGTAAATACCAAGAACTATGTCTAGTTCCAAAATAGAGTAAGCACAAAATTTTCAACAAAATGTTTTTAACCTTATTGCTTAAGTTTTAAGTTTCACTTTAGAATAAATATTTTTGTACTTATTATAAAAATGACCTTTTATTTTCAAGCGACATTTTTAATTTATTGCTTTTACCTTTCTCCGATGATAGAAGGACTTAAATATAAATATTTTGCAATCGTAATTAAACTTTATGTTTCATTGTTAAGGTTTATAATGAATTGAAGTTGTAAATATTATAAAACTTTTTTCTATATTTCGTAGTAACAAATATAAATGTTTATGTGTGTGTAAACGTGGCCACTACAGCGACTTATTTTTGTTCCTGATCCTGTATCTAGTGCTATTATTGATCGAAGAGCCCACCGGTATCAGGAACAGGGTCCAAGCTACCGGCGGTCAGGGCTCCAGAGACAGGAACCTCCTAACAATGCGCGCCGTGTCTAGAAGTACCGCTTTCTGTATCAGGCCCTTAATCCAGCCGCCCAACGAGAGCCTCCTTAGGTTGTTTTCTTTTCCTTTTTCCTTTACTCTTGCTGGGAGACCTTGCTTCATGCCAAATTTCATGATTCTAGGTCAACGGGAAGTACCCTATAGGTTTTGATTTACTTTGATAGTTGTATCAAAATGTGTCGCAAAATGGCCGTTTTTTTTATTGCGTTGACTTAGAAGCTTGATTTTTTTAGAACTCTAAGGGATCATAGACTTACGTATTCGATATTAATTTCAACATGATATCTCCACGCGCCCTTGAGAAAAAGGGTCTTGACAGACTGACAGACAGACAGACAGACGGACAACGAAGTGATCCTATAAGGGTTCTGTTTTTTCCTTTTGAGGTACGGAACCCTAAAAAGTACTTAGGGTACTTCTAAACCGAAAAGGTATGCCTAGATGGTTTGGTCATGTTGAGAGGATGAATGAAAGGCGACTAACAAAAGGTTAAGGCAGATGTGAGTGGAAACGCCGGGAGGGGTGCCCTAGGAAGACATAATTATGGTAACCTTATTGGTGATATTCTTCAGAAAGGTCTGGTACGTAGTAGCTACTCGCAACCAGCGTGCGTGTGTGGCGGAATCTACATCGCCACATACGAAATACTCATCACACTGAAACGCAAAATCCTGTATCGCGCAATCAAAGTTTACCGCGCGACTAGCATAATACAACGTCCTGACACCAATCGTCGGGCAGTTGCCACGACACCCGTCACCCGTCTGGTCGGAGGATCCTCCCTTTTCTATGGAGGATGAGTGAACTTTACACCCTGTTCCTCATGCCTCTACACGTGTATGACCAGATGTATGAACGTAATCGAGGCAAAAGGAGTATGTATTTATGTAAGGATCGTAGCAGATGGCATTCTGTAGTTTCTGCTAACCCCCATGAAAAAGACGTGAGGTTATGTATGTTACTTTTTTATTAAGCCTAACTGTAATGGATGGGTACCTATCGCATATGTATCTGCCTTAATTATCTACAGAAATAAAGCCGCGCGACTGATGGCATGCCTATCTTTGGAAAACGGTACCGTAGGCGCGTTATTGTCTAGTTCTTCATATGCACATTTAATCTTCAAGATAATATCCCTGCTTTAGTACTTTCGGCATAATTGATGGCGATTACAACAAGAAGGCGGCATACGATTAGTTCCGATTTCAGCCGCGCGCAGAGTTATCTTGCGCGCACTCTAGGAAGAACTTTCACTTTGACATTTTGACACCACTTGTCAGTGAAATTGTGGTACTGCCATGTGTAAAAAAAGCTCCTTACGTTTTTTTTGGGGAAATTACGACATTTGTGTAAGGGCAACTCTTTTGACTTTTGCTTTAGCTGTAACTTGAATGATAAAACACATTTACCGTAGTATCAGTGAAGGTCAAGTAAAAGTCAATACTTTTACTGATTACTTTAGTTGTTGATGAAGAAACTGACTGTATGTCGACAATTTGTACCTACTCTATATTTTCATTTCCATTAATCGTTTCACAGGAGGGACCATTTCGTACCGGGACCGGATCGGAACCAAACATTCATTTAAACCACATTCCTATCCAATCCCACAAATGGGGGTCGGATTGTGATCCAATCGGAATAAACCGCTCTCGAGGGTAATTTTTAATAATGTTATATCGCGGAAAGTAGATGTATGTATTATTTATTGATCATACCTACCTTCGGCGACGTAGGAGTACGAGGGTCATTCAATAAATACTTAGCCTACAAAAAGTAAACGAAAATTTTGGAAAAGTGGCAATTTATTTTTCAACATAGTCTCCTTTTAGTTCGATACACTTAGCCCAGCGATGCTCCAACTTTTTTAACCCGTCCGAAAAATAGTTTTTGTCAAACTCTGCAAAATAGGCCTCCGTGGCGGCGATGACCTCCTCATTCGATCCATATCTATTCCCGGCGAGTGATTTTTTCAGATTAGGAAACAGAAAGAAGTCACAAGGGGCCAAATCTGGAGAATACGGTGGATGGGGCAGCAATTCGTAGCGTAATTCGACCAATTTGGCCATGGCAACGGCAGACGTGTGAACCGGTGCGTTGTCGTGGTGAAACAGCACTTTTTTCTTCGCCAGATGGGGTCGTTTTTTCTTTAATTCGGCGTCGAATCGGCCCAATAAATCGGCATAGTAAAGCCCTGTAATTGTTTTACCCTTCTCGAGGTAATCGATGTAGATCACACCTTGTGAATCCCAGAAAACGGTGGCCATAACTTTTCCGGCCGATTTTACAGTTTTCGCCTTCTTTGGAGCACGTTCCCCGGTCTGGATCCATTGTT
This sequence comes from Cosmia pyralina, assembly GCA_946251885.1. Classification (NCBI taxonomy): domain Eukaryota; kingdom Metazoa; phylum Arthropoda; class Insecta; order Lepidoptera; family Noctuidae; genus Cosmia; species Cosmia pyralina. Next base: position 16,056,824 of record OX276369.1, on the reverse strand, counting down.
TTGATTGCTCCTTGGTCTCTGGTGTGTACCAGTGGATCCAGGTTTCATCGACAGTCACAAAACGACGCAAAAACTCCGCTGGATTCCGCTTAAACAGCGCCAAACACGTCTCCGATGTGGTCTCACGGTTGCGCTTGTTTTCTGGTGTGAGTAAACGCGGCACCCATCGCGCCGACAGCTTTCTCATGCCGAGTTCCTCGTGAAGAATATGATGCACTGTTCCTTCTGAAATGCCTACAGTCTCAGCTAGCTCCCGAACCTTCAATCGGCGATCTGCCAATACGAGATCATGGAATTTTTTAATGTTTTCCTCCGTAGCAGCTGTTTTCGGTGCACCTAGACGTGGTTCATCAAAAACCGACGTACGGCCACGTGCAAACTCGTTGAACCAATTCTTGACGGTGGCCATCGATGGAGAAGAGTCACCGTACACAGCATCCAAGCGCTCTTTGATTTCGATGCGCGTTTTCCCTTCCAAAAATAGGAATCGAATCACCGAACGATATTGCTCTTTTTCCATTTTTGTAAAACCGATCGACACGTTCGCTTCCATAAGTTGTCAAATTAAAACAAATGAAGGGATTGGAATGAAAATTTGAAAAAAGAATTAAAAAAGAATGTGCTACACTGTGGTAAAACTCTTTTGAAACTACAGCGCCCTCTGGCGATGAGGCTAGGTACTTATTGAATGCACCTCGTACATACTATACACCTCTGACGCTGCGGGTGATACAGACGTGAGGTTGTGTGTTATTTATTACTGAAGTGGTTTGGGTTACTCAGTCCTAGTACGTTTGGGCGTTTGTAAGTGTCATGCGTATTTGCTCCCGCGCGCGGAATAAACCCGCATGCGTGATTGTATTAATTATTCTTGTCTGAGCAACTGGCAGCAAGCTCGTCATGCTCCCTAGTTGTCCCTGCTTGCGGTAGCGTCGGGGCACAAACACAGCGAGGGATAATGGCTGATCTTAGCGTTATGCTCGTGAATGAGTGACTTGTCGTCTTGCTGGCCATGGTTTTGTTATTGTTAGCAGAAATTAACAGTTTATTGATTTAACTACGAGAAACTAGGGCCCTAGTTTATCTCTTGTGACTTCGAGATACAGTCCTATGGATAGCATTCAACATTGCACATGTAAGCGGGTACACTCTTCAGGTAACGCTGACCACTTCCTATGGGGAACCACTGGCCTGTTTGCTTACCTACAGATTAACTAACTAATACTTACTTTGTGTCTCCCTGGCTCTTCGATTCTTCTTAGATACTTCTTGTTCTTCTTCCACTTCAATTTTAATTTCCGTTAAAGGTACATCATCTTCTAAATCCGACTCATATTGGTGTGGTGGTGTATCTGCTACATCTAGACAGCTATTGTCTAACTTGTCCGGTTCTAGCTCTGTAAGTAAACAACAACAGTCAAGAGTATTACTCTTGTATCATCAACTAGCGACCCGCCCCTGCTTCGCACGGTTTTTACGACTTGACAAAACATCGTTATTGCTTTATCATTCTTTTGCCTGCGGCTTCGCCCGCGTGGATGTCGGAAAATGTTCCACGGGAACATAGTACCGGGATTAAAAGTACCTTAAGTGGTAATCCAGGTGAACAAAGTATTAATTATGCAATACATTGTTCTCATATAACTCTATATTGGTTCACGCGACACACGCCAGAAACCTCCAAAACCATATTGAATGAACCATATGAATCACTCCGTGGATTGGTGAAGACTGTATGAAAATCTGTTCGGTAATTTTTGAGTATCTTTGAGTCGGGTCTCTCAGTTTAAACCCTACATGATGATGCAGATATTGAGAGAGAGCGGAGAGCATTGTCGGTACGCGCTAACATGTTGGTGCACAGGTTTGCGAGGTGTATAGCGCAAGTAAAGGTAACTTTGTTCAGAGCCTACTGCCAAAGTTTTTACACCAGCGCCCTGTGGACCAACTACACGCAGCGGGCCTACAATGCTCTCAGAGTACAGTATAACAACGCCTTTAGGATTCTGGTGCGACTACCTAGATGTTGCTTGTCCTGCTCCACAAGGACGCATTAATTAATTGATTAGCATTCGGATATAAATTGTTGGACCTGCTGAAGATTAAGATGAGAGAAAACTTTCTTTGCATTGTTTAGATTCAATCTCTTAGTATTATATAATTGCATAGCACGTGTGAGCACTATGTAGCTACTATTAAGCTACCTTTTACTGGGTACGTCTTTCACTGACTTGAGTGTGCCCTGGCGGTTGAGAGTATGTCATGCTCACTCAAATGTCTCGCTGATGGTGGCGTGTGTGTTGGATCATTAAGTTCCCTTCAAAATGGTTGAGCTAAATGGTGCTAATCCATGCGTCATGTTCGTGAACGGGCGCCGTCAGTTGGGACTGGTCGTCTCTTAGCTGCCATGGCTTATTTTTAATTTTAATATTTAATTTAGTTGTTTTAGTTATTATCTTTTTATTACGGACGCTTTTTAACGTGCACGTCTTTCTACATTGTTCTCACATGTATATTTTCAACTTGAACGATGTAACCAATATTTTGTAAAAATATTATGATTTAAAAGAGTGTCCGTTGAGTTTCTTGCCCGTTCTTCTCCATAGGGATCTACTACGCTTTGGAATGGGCAACTAGCTTCATCTTTCTGACTGACCGACCCATTGACAATTCAAAAGTGCCTGTAATTGGTTTATTTGAAATAAATGGTTTGAGTTTGAGTTTGAGTTGCAGTGCCTCGGGTATGTTTGCCGACGCGAGGGTCGATGACTTTTACGCTATAATGCGCAAAAAGTCAGCCTCACTAATTCACCGATTTCGGGGTAGTGGCAACGGAATCCTAAGGATGATTGCGGACAGACCAGTGTCGCCAGTTGTGGGAAGGCATATCAGGCTGCATGTTACCTGATTATTTGTATTAAGTATATTTTAATAATTTATTCCAATTTTATTTTAGTTTATTTTCAATATATTTTAATTTTGATTTATTTTAAATGGTTTATTTCAATTTAATTTAATTTTAATTTATATTCAATGATATAATATTTCAATTTAATTTATTTTCAATTATTTATTTCATTTTCAATGTTAATACAAATATCTATGCCTACATTAATTGAGCACCTCTTTACTAACATAGTTTTTTAAGATAATGTTTTACTAACAAAAGTATGGACATATAATAGTCTGTAATAAACGAATTTTATTTTTATTATTTTATTTATTTATAAATTTTAATATTATTTGTGAGTTTTAAAATCAACCCCTATTTTACCCCCTTAGGCGATGTTTTTTCAAGAACACTGAACCATGTAAGAATTTTTTGAATTTTCATATCCGTAACTTAATAAATGCTGGGTTTCCCATACAAACTTTCATCCCCTATATAAGCCATGTCCTTCTCCAAGAGACCATCTATCGCCTTCCTTAATTTGATCGAAATCCGTTCAGTGAGTGGTTTAGGCGTGAAAAGGTAACAGACGGACAGAGTTACTTTTTTTTATTCATAATAATCAATGGTTACTTAGCATTAATTTTTAGCTTAGTTATTACTTAGCCACGAGGATCTCGTGGCTAAGTAATAACAGCCGCACGGGTCGATCCATCAGGTTAAGCTACGCTTGCCGGGGTTGGTCAGTGGATGGGTGACCATCTTTACATACTCAATACTTTATTACATACCAAGACTCCTCCGTGCCTCGGAAAGCACGTTAAGCCGTTGGTCCCGGCTGTCATTCGTGGATCTTTGACAGTCGTTATGAGTCGTCAGAAGCCCGAAAGTCTGACAATCAGTCTTACCAAGGGGGTATCCTATTACCCAGTTAATGTAAAATAATGGTATTCAGCTGCATCCGGTTAGACTGGAAGCCAACCCCAACATAGTTGGAAAAAGGCTAGGCAGATTGACTTAGCATTAATTTGGATTAAACTAAACACTTTTTGATCAATATAAATTAAATGTTATTTTTGTTCTTAAAAACATACCATCACTTTGATGTTCCTCCTTTGGCTCAATAATATGATGTTCCTTCTTTGGCTCAATAATATCATCTAGTTCCTCACAAACAGCTGGAAATTCTTTTTTAATAGCAATGTTTTCTGTTTGACATTTATCAACAATACTTATGTGCACTATTGGAGATATAATAAACCCACTGAAACACTCTAAGTGGTTTTGGTTTATTAAAGAATTGGGCTGAAAAAAGATGATTATTGTATTAGGGAAATATGCTGGTGATCACAGTCCTACGAGCACAAACCTTTCGTCATTATACTACAGTCATTCTAAAGAGCCTCCGTAGGCCCCATGTGCCCTGGAGAGTTGCATAGCTTGTGCCGACATGAGAGAGGGCCGTTATCAAACTGCTACATACAAGTTTCATATAGAAGTTGTAGCAGTTAACATAGTAAAAATTGTCAATAGCTACATTTGACAAAAGCGTACATATCAACATTGAACACTCAATGATGTGGCTGGAATGAAATCCAGACACATTAGATATGAGCTTGAGAGGAATCACTTCCATATAAAGACGCAGACCCACCGCGGCGCATGCTGTGCACGGGCACGCGGCGCATGTAAGCTGCGTGGATTCATTTGTTTGACAATGTGGGTCTAAGTTTCCAATGCTGTACACACGCGTGCGTGGCCCTCCGCGGCGCACGAAGAGACTACGAACGTGTTTTTACTAAGAATATGATTTATGTACATAGTTGTGGTTAATATTCGTGTATATAGTGAGTACCGCTTGCATGGCGTTGACAGCATTGAGCTATGTGAGCGCCATATTTGAGCAAGCCACGCATGAAGCATAGCGTGTCCGTGGGTTGCAGTGAACACAATCACATACATTTTCTTGCAAAGCGAAGCTTAACACACGTGCGTGGCCTCTCCGTGCGCCGCGGTGGGTCTGCGCCTTTATACAGAAATTAGACATTATGAGAATGAACACACACACACATTAACATATTATTATATTATTTATTTATTATTATTGACATTATGATGATGCTGTCGAAGAATACCTCACCTCATAATCCTTGTTCATCATCTGAGCGAACAGCTCTTCAGCTTCCAGACATTGTCTCAGCAATCGGTAGCATTGCTTTAGTTTAGCGCAGCATAAGAAACAAGCAAGAATCGGTTTACTGTCTTCAGTTACAAACTGCAACAAAATTTGTCTTGCACCATTTTGTTTTAATGAAGAAAATACCTATATACTTATCCTTAATGCTTTCTGTGCGCATCTTACAGAGAAGGCATGAGCATTGGTCACTTCTCTTGCTGAAGGCAGATTGGTGACTTAAAATACATATTTATTTTTAAGCCCAGGTTTCATCACACTGTTTTCCTTTACCAGTGTCAGTGATTTCCATCTTCCCCTGAGACAACCGTTTGACCGAAAGTTCTTGTAGGAGCTCAGACTAAATAAAAAAACCAAAACAGCGCTGTCAAAAGGGATGTGAAGCACACGTTTCTGGTTTCGTAAATATTTGTGTGCACATAATGAGTCGTAGTTTAATTGTAGTTTGGTGTAAATGTGAGTGTGTATGCACAGAGCGAGGTGTAGTTTTACGCATGCTTCACTGTATTGTTTGCAGCACTATGTCTGGGTTTTTTATTTAGTCTGAGCCTAAGGTACCTAGGTAGTATGAATCTTCGCGTAGAAGTCACACTTAAAAGCTTATAGGTAATTTACAAAAATTTTATTCAAAATATCAACTTACTGGAATATCAGTCAGCTTCTCATACAGTTCTTGCAAGTTCCTGTTGACCACTATATGCATGTGAACATTCTTCGCTAAACATATCCGACACATTGGCAGTTTTTCCATCTTTTAACTCAAAAAGTATCACTTGTGTTTATGTAGTTCAACTTTACATTTATATTATAGAGAAACACTGCTACGTTGCGTACATAAACGAGGAAGGCTTGTATATTATTAATACGACGTCTTCTTCTAGTAATCTACCAAGATATTGAGAATAAAAGTTAGTCAATTTTTATCTTTGTCACTCGTAGGTAATCCAGTCCAGACACAGTCCCACAGGACAGTACCGGTATTCATAGGAATTAGTTTATTAGTCCCCTAACACCATCTACTTACAAATGAAATGGATGGGCCACGCCAAGGCCTCTAGCTTCCTATTTATTAGATAAACTCTTTGCAAGGCCCGCCCAATAACTCAACCATTGTTGACTCAACCCAAGCTACTTCTTTCTTTTGACAGCTGACTTGACGACAATACTATGACAACTTAAGTACTTGACGGTTTGACATTGACAGACAGCTTTGCCAACACTAGCAAACTAAAAAGCCACAGTATATTAAGTCCATGGCCACAAATCAACCATAAAAAAAAACAGTTGCAAACAGTGTATACAAGGTGCAGTTTTGAACCTGCAAAACATTTCAGGAGGTTGTTATGAGACTCGTAAATAATCATATAACAATACGATACCAAGTCAATAATCAATAATACTTTTTCTTTTCGATTTTTCAATTTTATTGTTTTTCAGAATAACTCTCTTAATAACCCTCTTCAAAAAAACAGAATCACCCATTGCGATGTATCGCGCGTCATGTCACTGTGTGCGTGAATGCGATGACCAGTGACGTCAGCCTGTACGAGTCTCCGCCCACATTTCTATGAAACGAACGCGGCACGTACGTTAAACTAAAATGAAGGTCGTTGCTATGGTTACGGGGAGCCCCCGCGATGCTCGTCATACCGCATTTCGATTAAGACTCGAAAATCTGTTACTGCGCATCGATGGTTCAACCAACGTGCCGCGATCTGTACAAGTTGTTGTAGCTACAGCAACTTATAGCAAATAATTTTACCTTAGATGTAGTTCGAATTTGAAAATCACAATGTACCTACATTATTGTTTTAAATTTCGCTAAATAATAACTCATTTTTAAGCATCATTACAATGCCGTGGCCAATCTGCCGAGCCTGTTCTCAACTATGTTAGGGTCGGCTTTCAGTTTAACTGTATGCAGCTCACTACATGGAGTGCCAGTGAATCACGTAGGGCGACTGCGTATCAGACCTCAACAAACCAGTTACTTGATAACACGATACCCATTTGTTAGACTAATTGTCTGACTTTCTGGCTTTTGACTACCCGTACCAACGACCATACGGCAGGGCTGTAAGGTCGTTGACCCGTACCGACCGCTACAAATCAATTCGAACCAAAGGCTTTAATTAAGTGCTTACCGAAACACGGGATTTCAATGATGTCCTAGATAAATTTAAAAAGTACTTACATCATTATGAATTAAAAAAATAACACAATGGTAGGTACTTGCTCAGTTGCGAACCCGCAACATCATGCATGAGAGGAGAAAGCCTTAACCACTGGGCTATTACGATAAATAATAATAGTAGGAAGTAGATACAACTGCGCCAAAAAAAGATCACGTTGGCGTCGTTAGTTACCTATCAGCTGATGAATAAAATGATAGGCGGAGATAAATAAACCTTACAAAGCACGTAAGCAGTTCCTGTTGCACAATTGTGAAACTACGATCGCGAGCGCGTGCGCGGGATTTAGGTAGGCATCTAATAATAATAATAAGGCATGTAGGTACTCGGCGCAGTCGGCGCGCTTTGTAGGTAAATTCAGCCCCAAGGACGGTTTTTATTTGTAGATTAAATTGGTTGATTTAAGATTTTCCTTCCTACTTTTTAACGGGCTGAGGACCGACAGAAATACATCAAGATAATTTGTGCTAGTTAAGTAGGTAGGTACCCATGTGTTAGGGATTTTAGGTGATTCATTTTGTCTGATAGGTATTTTTGGCGTAGTTAAAAATTTTAAATCAACTTATTTACACTAATCAAGTTGATTTAGCTAACATCGTATTTACAAATTATTGTCTATGTACAAATAAATAAATAAATTACCTACTTATGTTACCTGGAGATATTGTTCAAAGTTTCCACCGTCACACTCCAGGCACAGTCTAGCACGACGTTGCTGATTTTCCTTCAGCTTACGTAACACAAACACATTCGTTTTTATTGTGTCGAAAGCACTGATCACTTTTGCACGTAGTTGGGTAACACTGGTGATTTCGTCTGTGTACACCAATCTTTTAACGTCTCCCCACAGATAAAAGTCCAGGGGCGTGAGGTCCGGAGAACGCGGAGGCCAAGCCAACTAGGTAGTAGGTACCTATCCCGACCGTTAATCGAAGGCGCACTTGAGGGGCGGAATTTGCAAGCGTATGCACATACCGGCGTCATCAAATACACTAATAAATTGACCCGATTTATGCGTTTGCGATGGCCGCGGGGGCGTGGCGGGGGAGAGGGAGCGGGCGGTGGTTGGTGCTTTGGATTTATGAAAGAAATGTCGGTTGCGTTTGTTTGTGTGTGTGAAAGCGCAGTTTAAGGACACGTACAGATTGGTCGCGTTTTAAAAAGAGGAGTTCACACTTACCGATTTTCGTAAATAAGAATAAAATGAAAAAAAAATACCTGCCCATTTTATTGTTGATTCGGGTCGAGAATCACTAACATAATTACCTCCTAAAATATTTTGCAGATCCAAAACTGCACCTTGTATTTATTTCAGGGGTGTTTTCTATGAGATGAGGGATGAGCGGTGATCATGATCTTTTTTCACGATTCATCATGATTCCGTTGTGAAAAAAGAATGGCGCGTATGGTGCGGTGGTAGTCGTATATAGCTGCGTCTCTCTCTCTCTCTCTCTCTCAATGGAACCATGATGGATCCATGATCTTTTTCCACGTTATAGTACGGCCCACAGAAAGGTCCTCAGACGAAGTAGTATTGTACGGCCCCAGAACTAAGTAGTCCTACTATTCAGCCTAGGATAAAAAATACAAAGTTTGAAAATCTGAAAATGCGACCTTTCCGTACCGATAGGTTTACTTCGGAAAAGTAAACAAATACTTATATTAAATCATTTTGGGAATTTCAATGGTGAAGCTCGGACAAAGCTATTTGTAGATGGCGTGATCATAGCTAGGTCTCTAATTCCTTTAGTTTGGCAATTTTTCAATAATGAGTTTGGTTTTATTTCAGTATTTCGTTATTTTCCGTTATTTAAATTGTACGGTCTACGTACATTGACCTTACTTTTAGCTGACAAGGCAAATCAATAAGTTCACTTGTCACAACAAATACCGCTACTTACTCAGTGTGCAATTAATCAACCCGCGAAACAGACATACATGTAATGATCACCAACCTTTACGGTGTACGACACTAGTGATAAATAAACTTTTGGGTTACTATGTGAAGTGTTTTACATGTTGGACACACTCGCTACTAAACGAACTACACAAACAGTACAGTGTACAGTTCAGGAACTAATCTGGACCGTACATTTTTTGGTCCTTCGAGCCGGATCTGAACCAGCGACCTATGGATTTATAATCAAGTATTTGACATCGAGCCTATTTTTTTCAAGACCTAGATCTTCCTCCCTTGGAAATAAACCAAGCTCAACCAGCACCACAAAGGAGAAAGACTTACCTTCCACACCACCAAAGCCGATCATCATAGAGGATGATGACAACAACTGTCCTCAGTACATTTATTTACTTCAAACTCGTCAAAATGTACTGAATAGCTGTTTTTTTTCGCGATTTCAGGTTTGGTCCCATAGTAAAAGTTGTTCATAATGATGTGAGTACAATCTCCCATTTCAATTTGGCACATGTTTTAAATTTCATCCCGTATGTCAGAAGGTGCTCGTTTGGCGCACCATGTGTCTTAGCAGAAAATGTACCGTTTGCTATGCGTAATACGATAGTAAAACCCACAACTTGAAACGAGGCCGGAATCAGGCGGCAGAGAGCTCGATACAGTCATTTTCAAAGTAAAATTTCACATTTTCTCAATTAACTCCTGAAATGCGAGAGGTAGAAAGAAATTCGTTCGCACAAGTATTGAAGGCATTTGATAGCTAAATACAATGGCATTATTCGTTTTTCAAAATTTGCCTTTTTTTTTTTCTCGGAAATGCCTAAGTCCAACCTCTCCCACACACTCGTTCCACTGTGCGGCGGAGACCTAGTGCGGGGTGAGAATAGCGGGCATTCTTTCACTTGAGCAACCTTTTTCGCACTGCCGACTTCGAGACATCGATACTTAGTAGTTGTTTGTCGCGTCGCGACATCGATATTCATCAATATCATGGAGCCGATAATAATTATAACTATCGACATTGAATCGGGTTGGTATCGCTATCTGATAATGTGAAAACACATTTACGACATTTTAAATAATAATCTTAGTTCACTACATTGTAAACACCATAAATAATGTAAAGGAAAAAAATCGACCTAAGAAAAATTAAATCAGTTGATTAACTGCAAATATTTTATACTGTGGCATGGATTTTCCGCGAAACGATCGGCGGCGCATCGTAAGTAAACACGTCGCCCTGCATTTGGGGGAGGCGGAGGTAGCGTTTCCGCGGCCAGCTACGCGACACTTCGCAGCGTAACATGGCGCCGTCACTTCGTTTGCAGTAGTTTTTAAGTTTGTTGTATAAAACTATATATTAGTATAAAGTTATTGTTTTTATACTTATATTTATGTATTGTATTTTATTTGCCTTAGATGCCTGAAATAAATGATAATTAAATTAAATTAAAGGCCTACAGGCCCGAACAATTGAAATTAAATCAATCAGTGCAGCGACCGCACGGCACGTGTACGAAAAACGCGAACTGAATTCTCTCTGCGGCGAATGACGAAAGAAAACAAAAACAAGTAAGCGCGAGACAATCTAACAAGCGGCGGCGGCGGTCGTGCGCCTGAGTAAAACCGGTTTATTCAGGTTTTAATATCGGTTAGCGCGAGCCTTAAAATTCTATTCTCTGTAATAACCGGTAAACGAAATTATTTAGGTTTAGTCGAAACCGTTTATGTAATTAAGCGGTTAATCGATGAACAGAATTATAACGGTTTTATGAACAATATTAACCGTTATTTCAAAACCGGTTCCGATCCCTGGTCAGGACTATACACAGTCGAATCATGTCTGGTTGGCAACTCCGATCATACACCAGTAATATGCACATTGAGCTCCACAATTATTTGTAAAGAGCCCCGCGAGACACTATACAATAGTAAAACTGACTGGGGACTCATTCCAGAACTTTATAGAGGAAAATACCGACTTGCACATACCCCTCAAATCAGAGGAAGACATAGAAAATGCAGCATGGTATACAACTAACCTCATCCAAACAGCCGCTTGGATGTCTACTCCATTTATAAAATACAGTCCTCAAAAACAGGATTATACACATAAAATAAGGGAGACGATAGCTGTAAAACGGAGACTGAGACGACAATGGCACACAAGCAGGAACGTACGTGATAAAAGAGCCCTAAATAAAGCACAAAAAGAATTAAAGGAAATGCTTAAAGAGTACGATAACACCACTCTGCAAGATAAACTAAAAACTTTATCACCTCACAAAGCAGACGACTATTCCCTATGGAAAATAACTAAGTCACTAAAACGGCCACAAGAACACATGCCTCCATTAAAACAGCCAAATGGTGAATGAGCGAGGAAACCTGCGGATAAAGCCGAGCTATTTGCTGAATACCTAATAGATGTATTCAAACCAAATGAACCTGACATCATATAACCACCAGAAGAAGAAATTGACGAAATCCTTGAAAGTGATCAGCAAATGTCTGTACCGTTGCGACTGTGTTTGGAAAGCTATTAATAATTTAAAGAAGAAAAAGGCACCAGGTTTTGATCTAATTACATCAGTAGTCCTTAATCATCTGCCGAGAAAAGGAATTGTCTTGCTAACCATTCTATTCAATGCAGTGTTGAGACTACACTATTTCCCTCTAATCCGGAAAGTCTCAATCATAAATATGGTAGCTAAACCTGGTAAGCCTCCTACTGAAGTTTCTTCGTACAGACCAATAAGTCTTCTTCCTTTATTGTCTAAACTGTTCGAGAAATTATTGCTACAACGGCTGTTACCTATACTTGAAGAACAAAGGACAATCCCAGAGCATCAATTTGGTTTCCGAGCACACCATGGAACGACAGAACAAATACACAGAGTGGTCCACACAATCCGATAATCCTTGGAAAGAAAGGAGTTCTGCTCAGTTGCTTTTCTTGACATACAGCAAGCATTCGAACGAGTATGGCATAAAGGCTTCCTGTGTAAACTAAAAATTTGCTTACCACACACCGCATATATGCTGCTCAAGTCTTACGTGGAGGACCGAGTGTTCCAAATTAAATGTGGAGACTGCCTATCTTCATTTTATCGCATAGAAGTTGAGTGCCCCAGGGTTCTGTGCTGGGCCCTGCTCTATACACAATCTACACTGCTGACCTGCCTACCTCAAATCTAATAGTTACTGCAACCTATGCTGATGACACAGCAGTCCTATCATGCGATAAACACCAGATTAGAACATCCACGAAACTACAAGAACATTCTTAGGCACAAGGCAAGGCAAGGTTAAAGGCACATTTACTTACAGTCCGCGGACTTAGTGTACGTCCACAGTCAATGCGCGGTGACTATGCGTGACGGCGCGGGCGCTTGCGGTGACCAGTGACGAGCGAGCTGTTGTAGCGTTTATGGCATATTTCAGGTGTTGTAAACCATAGACGAGGATTTGGTATTTTTAGATAGCCCGTGTCAACATTTTATTTATTTATTTATTTATTCAATTGGTCTTACGAGCTAACAGACATACCATCCAAAACGCTCATATGATTAACTAACAATTCAATTGTGGCTACACACTACAACATTTGACTACATCTTAAGTAAAATATCACCTAAAATCACCAGAGAAGATTCAAACTTTATTTTATTTTGCTCCATAATTTTATTGTTATTGTGCGATTACTGTGGTGTGGATGTTTAATGTGCCATTATATTTGGTTTAGATTGAATCGTATTTATAAATACTACAGTATTGACAGCCATATTACAAAAAAAAAAAAAAAATGTTTGCACTCTTACGGACAAGACTGAACCTGGTTTGATACGACTGTCACCCGCGGATTAAGTCGTTTGCTGACTAGGCCCGTAGTGTGGTCATAACGCGCGGATAGGAACGTTTGAAAACTACGTGCGCTATCTCGCTCGGGCCCGTCGCGCTAGGCACCCGCCTTAGTCACTACAATATAGACGAATACGGTGGTTTCATATGTTTGATATTTCGCGCCCGTCGTCGCCATCGCGCTAGGCTGGCAGTGTGGATGCACACTTACGTTTTTTGCAATTTGCAGGTCATTGTCAGGTTGGACAATGATTTTTACGTCAAGTTGACAGCTGTCACGATCGTTCTAAAATCAACCCTGTAAGTTTAGCGCAGAACATACCTACGAAATACGCGTGTATACCTACCGAGAGCAAAAAATGGCGGACTTTGATAGAGGAGTACGTATGTAAGTAATCAAAACTAAAAAGTAGATATCGATATCAATATTTACTCGTCTTGCCGAAAGCGAGTTGATTACAATTATTTTAGAATATTATATTATTTATTCACAAGGTTTCATTACTGTGAATTAAAACGTTAGGGGGCGGGATTTTATTTTATTTTTCATGTTACACGAGGCATAAATTTGTTTAGACGCGATATTAAAGACACTTTATTTTACTCTAGGGCTTGTAACTTTAAATAGTGAGTTGAGTACTGAAAAAAATAATAATAATAATACTAAACAACACAATAAAAAAAAAACACTGACAGTAAAATAAAGGCGTCAAACATTATTTTCCAATTTTACAGTCGCGTAGCAAATTATGCCTTGTACCTATGTGGTGCCATGGAAAATAGCACAAATGACATTTCTTATCTGTCATTTCATTAAAAAATGTTTCCATTTGATAGCGAAATGACAGTAAAAGTGACATTAGAATTGAGATGTTACAAGGATTAAAACAACAAATTAGAAATTTTTGTTTTTTATTCACTATTGATAAATTATTACCTATTTAAAAAACCGGTCTGAAGGAACATGGGTTTCCTTCAGTTGCCTGTGCCAGGGCCACGCGACCCCGGCCTGTCGTTTCATTTCACGCTGTTTTTCGCGATTTTCTCAAAAACTAAAGAACCAATTTTAATTATGCTTTCACTAACGTGATCTACATACTTTCAGGATGGTTTTAGTATATAATACATTATGTAATTATTCTTATGTACGAAGTCATATGCATAAATGCACTATATCTTCGGCATTTCTAAACGGATTTTGACGATTCTTCTTTTCGTTCGACTTGGGCTTACTTACTTATGTAATTGTATATTCAACTAAAAGTAGAAAAATAAATTTGCTTTAAATAATGTAAAAACCTATTTCAAAACCAAAAACGAATAAAATAACTTTCCTAGAACACTTAACAGCTTCTGAAGTCGGTGTCTTCAATTCTTCAATGCACTTTAGCTTGACTTCAGAAGCTATTAAGTGTTTTATGAAAGTTATTTTATTCGTTTTTGGTTTTGAAGTTGGTTTTTACTTTTTTAAAGTAAAAGTTAAAAATGTACTTGATCCCTAGACACGTTTGATGTGTGTATTTTGTAAAACAACCAGCAGTTTAGTAAAACAGCGGATTCGACAATGCATCTGCAACTGCGACAGATATATTGCGAGCAGGCGAGCAATCTTTATTTGAAGGGTTAGGAATCAGATTGGTGCAACTCGGACATATCCATCTACACTCTACAGTATTCATCGGCGGCGGCAGGAATATTCGGTACAGATCAAACAAAGCAAAATTAGTAGTTCAAGTTTATTGTAACATTAACATTACAATTTGAGGCACAGCCTGTGTCTTGTCTTGGGCACCATTGGATAAAACATTTTGGCTAATTTTAACTTCTTATATACTAATTAGCCTCTTCGAGAATACAAAACTATAATTACAAATTAATATAAACTAATTAAAGTAGAAATACTAAAATCAAGTCTTAGGGCGGGTTGTTTCACGTTTGCACACGCGCGTATACGTCAAAAATGGCGCTAACTATCGTCAAACCAAAAAATCGTTGTTTCACACACAATCGGCTTTTTACGCAGTGTGTTTCTCTTTCTATTTAGGGGGATGCGCTAAAGTAGCCCGCGAAATTCTCATGAGATTTGGGTCAATTCTAACTTATGGAGTTGTATTGGCTGATTCTAATTATTATAATTCTGGAAAGCCATATTAGTTACGGACGCGTCTCATATTTTAATCAACATACAACCTGACACTGACCTGCAAATTACAAAAAAAAAAAACGTAAGAAAATTTGAATTTCGCGGGCTACCTTAGTGCATCTAACGAAAACATCTTACGTCATCATTATTTGACGTACGTATGTCACGTTAACTAACCGTTTGAAACAACCGGCCCTTAAAGATACTGTGTATTTATAAAATATATAACTTGGTATATTTTATTCAAATAATAATAATATAAATTATTAATTAATACATTAATTATTTTTATAATTGTCCCTGAATGAAATCAATCAATTATAATAAAAATACAATATAAAATAATATAATAGAAATTATAATTTCTATTTATGCTGCTGTTCTGTATTAAACAAGACAGTGTGCATGACAGGGGGTGTGTGTGGTGTGGGGGTATGGCTACGTGTGTGTGGTGTGGGGGTCTGGCTACGTGTGTGTGTGTGTGTGCGTGTGCGTGTGTGTGTGTGTGTGTGTCTCAGACATCAAGACAACACCCGTCTAGTCGGAGGATCCTCCCTTCAAGCTGTTCCTCATATCTCTACAACGTGCGGCCGCTATAGCGACATTCTCGAGTGACGACTTTTTTTTTCTCGTTCGTTTTAATTTCATCTCTGCGCTACAGGTTGCTCCAAGATGCTATTTTAGAAAATTGTAAATAAATCAATAAATAATAACGTTTAATGAAATTAAAATATCTTTATAAAACGAAAACGCGGAACTCTATACGCGTGTCAAGTTAATGTCGTGATTGCAGCGGCACGTTGTATATCACTTAAGGTTTTTCAACAGTGTGTATACGAATATGTTCTGTGAAATTACTTCTGTACCTAAAACTACGTTGACATTCATCACACTTATAAGGTTTTTCACCAGTGTGTATACGAATATGTTTTGTTAAAGTACCCTTGTCAATAAAACTACGCTGACATACATTACACTTATAAGGTTTTTCACCAGTGTGTATACGAATATGAGTTGTTAAATGAACCTTTTGAATAAAACTACGTTCACATACATTACATTTAAAAGGTTTTTCACCAGTGTGTATTCGAATATGTTTTGTTAAAGCACTCTTTTTACTAAAACTATGCTGACATACATCACACTTGTAACGGCTTTCACTAATTTGTGTACTAGTAAGTTGTATAACTTTTTTTACTCGAATAAAACTACGCTGATCACATTTGTAAGGCTCTTTGAAATAAGTGCCAGGTTTGGACGTACGTTTTTCAGTTGTCTGGATAATTTTCGAGTCTGATTTATCTTCTTTCGTTTGCTCGGCTGTTATTGCATCTTCTAGTTTTGGTTTCTCCGCAACGGTCGCCCCTGTGATTACAAAGCTGGTAAGTACAATGTTGGAAGAAGATTGACAAGTACACGAATCAAAATACTATATCACTTTGCATGATGAATCAGAAGTTCCTTTTTCAAAGAAATTTCTGGTTACATTAAAATAAACGCTTTATCACCAGAGACATGAAGTACAAAATTGTACTAACATCGACGTATGGTTTGTTCCTAAAGTGATCAAAGTTTCCCCAAAGGTTTCAAATAAACCCCGTTCATGGGCATTAGTAACACATCCATCTGTATTTAGCAGTTTTCCAACTTTATTATCTCACACCTTTTTTCAACAATGACTGATGGAATAAATTATAGTTTAAAAAGCTGCAAAGCTAAAAAGCTGCAAAGTGCTAAATGTTCGGCAACATTTCATACTACAGTCAGTCATTTTGCAACACCGCAACACCCCATACCGAAAAATAGAAAATAAAAAACGTAGTAAACGCCGAAAGGATGGGATATGCACCCTGCCGCGTGTACACTCATCTTTTGTCAAGAGATTTTTTCATTTTCTTGGTCCGTTTCTTTACAACAAAATTAACTAAGAATGCCAAATCTACGGTTTACCGTATTACAAATAATAAATAAAAAAATAAAAATAAAAATATTTATTTGACACTAGGAAATACATGTTGCAATCATGTTAAAATTAGCACACTAATGTATTGTAACAATCAGATCCTAACCCCCAAACTAGGCCTGGACCTGTATTTAAGGGGTCAGCGTTCAGCCATGGGTTCTATTTCCAATCTAACAGCATTTAAGAGGAGTGTCAGTAGAAGTTAACAGCCAAAGTTATTGCTATTTGGTAACACATATCGGTCAAAATAGCTTTCATTGGGTACAGAAGAAGGTAAAACACATAAAATATGTAGGGATTAAAATTAATTACAAAAAGAAAGTAAAAATGCAAAAAATTATTTGTGTTTGATGTCTGTGAGTGTAATTATGAGAGTTGATGAGTTTATGTGTGTATGCGGTGGAAGTTTGTTGTGTGTGTGCAAGGGAGTGAGTGAGTGTCTGGTTTGGTTCGCACCTTTGAATGTGTGTAAGGACAGGAACAAGTAAGAATGGATGACAGTGTGTATGGGTTTTAGATATCATAATATTATGTTAGGAATGTGAATAAACTTTCAGTTTCGTGATAGTCCATCTTTTGGAGCCAGTCTGCTACTTTCCTTTTCATTTCCCGCCGGCACATTCCAGCTATGTTTAGCTTTTTATTTGCGAGATTGTAAAGTTTGCTGCTTAAGCTATTAAACTGGTGTTTGGCAAATGAGGTGCGGCAGGGTATAGTAGGGCATATGGAGGATTTACTACGCTTTTTTGGGTCGGGTAAGGGAACAATTCCTTGTTTTCTTTGGATGGATTTGAGCACATAGAGCTGGCGGACACTAAGGACTTTAAGTTCAGACAATAATTGTGAGGTGGGGAACCTGTACGGTTTCTTGGTCATAACCTTGAGCACAGCTCTCTGTGCTCGCTCCAATCCCAGCAGATAGGTCTTTGCTGCACCTCCCCACACGGTTATGCAGTATTGGATAATGGACTGACATAGGGCTAGGTAGACTAGTTTTAGATTTTCCAGTGTTGCAGAATCCCTTAGGGTCCTGAAAACATTTAAAAGTCGCCTAGTTCTGTTAATGATCGATCCAATCTGCCTGTCCCACCTCAGTCCATCATCCATCAGCACTCCCAAATATTTTGCCGATTCTACCCGAGAGATAACCTGGCAGGTACAATTGAGTCGGTTCTCGCAAGTATGAGCTGTTATGGAATAGTCAGGCAAGGGTTTAGTGTTGGGTCTCAAGGAAAAGGGTAGGAAATGTGTTTTGTTCAGGTTTAGTGTAAGGAGATTTAGTCTTAGCCATGTCATTATTTTGGAAAGGGAGTATTCAGCTCTATCCTTGACCACCTGCCAATTCTGTCCCCATATAAATACTGCTGTATCATCTGCATATGTATAAATTTTGGTGTGTTGAAGCGACATTGCGCAGAGGTCATTAATATACACCAAAAACAACAAGGGTCCTAAAATACTCCCCTGTGGGACCCCAAAGAGGATTGTACGTTCCTCGCTAAGACAGTCGCCTATTTTTACACATTGCTTACGCTGGGAAAGATAGTCTTTAAATATATTTAAGACGGTGCCTCGTACTCCAATTCGTTCTAGCTTTGATAAGAGGATAGGGACAGAAACTGTATCAAACGCCTTGGAAAGATCTAGAAATATACATAGGCATCTATTTCTTTTGTCTAGGTTTTCCACTACTTGCTCTGTCAAATCCAAGACTGCGTTCTCTGTAGAGACACCTGATCTAAATCCGTACTGGTTGTCGGCTAACATTTTGAAGCGATTTAAAAAATGAATGAGCGATTTGTAGAGAATTATCTCCAAGATCTTTGATAAGGCTGACAACACCGATATGGGCCTATAATTATTGACGCAGTCTCTGTCCCCACCCTTGTGAATCGGGTGTACAATAGCTTTTTTCAAAGCATCAGGAAACACGCCAGTAATAATAGCACGATTACAGATGTGCGTTATAGGTGGGATCAGTACCCGTCGGCACTCTCTGAGGAGGGAAGATGGAATTCCATCCCATCCAGTAGCACAATCCGGCCGCAGCTGTAGGATAGTGGTTTCAATGTCCGCTTCATCTACTTCTAGGATAACGAGCGAGTTGGGTATGTTTCCGGAACAGTCTGAGGCAGGGGGTTGAGGGGAGACAGGGTCATCTGTAGATGAGGCTTGAGACAGGAGAATGTTATTGGCTAGATTTTTACCGACGTCGGTGAAAAAATTGCAGACAAGGTCAGCAGATGACTTTGGGCTATCTGATATTTGAAGTAGTTCCAAAGGATTGTCTTTGACTTTTTGAGTCTTAGTTATCTCTTTGATAGCTTTCCATAGGGCTTTGGGGTTGTTGCCTGCTTTGTCAAGTTGAGATTTCTCATAAGCGACTTTTAGTTTTCGTAGGAGTTGATTTGTAAAGTTCCTATATCGTGTATATGTTACTTTAAGTATCATGTTATCTGGAGATTTTTTTGCTTTGATATGTAACCTATCCCGATTTTTAATACAGCGCAGGACCCCTGGTGTGATCCACGGCTTTAGGATTTTTTGCTTATTAGAAACTAAAACTGTTTGCGTGTGCTTATTAATAATTTTTGAAATTGTTGAAATTAAGTAGTTGGTTGCGGTGTTAGCGTCTTCCATTTCTAGGAGAGTTTTGAAGTTTGTGCTTTCTATTTCTAGTTTTATTGACTGATAATCAATACGAGTTTTAGCGTTATTGTACTGACGTTTAGCACACACGTTTTCTATGAATAATACAACAGGCAAGTGGTCGGTTATATTTGATTCTAGTACTAGGGTTGTAGAAGGCAGTTTAGATCTTAGCAAAATGTGGTCCAGACATGTTTTGATCCTAGTAGGTAGTGTGTGCGTAGGGAAAAAGCCGTGGGATGCATTAAAGGTAAGGTATTCCTCTGAAATAGGGTCTTTATTCATGCCACAGATGTCGATGTTGATATCACCAACAAGGACGTGCGTACTAGTTTTTAGTGCAGTGAAGACGGTATTTAAACTGTCTAAGAAATTATCGTGGTTAATTCTAGTGTTAAGTGAAGGGGGGCGATAAATAGCAACAATTTCTAGGTTCTTTCCTATTTGGCAAACCATGCAATTTGCATCTTTGAAAGCTGGTTCATAAACTCGACAGGTTAGTTTTTTGCTGGTAAAAATAATAATACCATCATTTTGGTTAAGTATGTTTTTGGTGTAATGTGATACATAACCATCTAGGATAGGGAGATCGTTTACCTTGCTAAGCCAACATTCGGAAAGAACTATGACATCAAAGTTTATTTTTGTAAGAGACAGTAAGATGCGAAGTTCGTCAAAGTTTTTATTTATACTTCTAATGTTGATGTGAATTATCTGTATGGCTCGACAAGAGTTGCCAGCATATTTTTTACAGTCCTCTGGACGGCAAATGTGCGAATTTTTGATATTACACAAGTCAAGTTCGTAATTAATATTATTAATATGGTCATGATTAGCCATTTAGAAGGATTACAGAATCAATATTGGTGCAATAATTGTACATTTTGTATTTGTAAACACTGTCGTACTTATACTTATTGTTCTTAGTCGTATACGGAACATGTGGGGTGCGAATACATGAGTGTAAGAATGTCTATATGGTAGGTGCAGTAGAGATGAGTGGTAGAGTGAATGAGTGGGGGAATGAATTGTGTTGTATGTTTGTGTGTCAGAGCGAGTTATTGGTTTTGTATACACATAATACTTATGTTTTATCGGTGAAATAGAGGTAGTTTTTAAATAGTTATCATTAATAATATAAATTAAATGTATTAAAACTAAGACTATCCAGACAATAAAGTACTTGAGGCAGACTAATAGTCACAGACTCCTGCGCAGGTCCAGTAGGGATTGTTCAGACGAGATTAGGAGTTGCTTTTCTCCCTGTACCTTGCGCAGGAATATGTTACCATTTGAAGACCAGCAAAATTGGAAACCGTTTTGCTTTGCAAATTCCTTTGACAGGTGGAATAGTTTCTTTGAGCTAGCCGGGAGGTGATCACTAACATAAACTGGTTGCCGTTTGCCAGAGATACCGATAATTTCGGTGTTGAGCTTGTTTTCTGTAGACGTGCTGTTTTTGTTGAATGCTCGCACTGCGGCTATAGTTTCTTGTTTTAACTGTACGGTTTGGAACTCCGCAACGATTGGGCGAATGGAGTCAGGCTTACCGGGTATGCGGTAAATATCTCGAAGATCCGATGCTGTTGTTGCCGACCCAACAGCCTGACCAATCTTGTATACTACATTAGAAAGGTCTCATTAAGTACTTGTCTCATTTTCAGCCATTGGGATATTTCTTATTTCTATACTGGACGATCTGGACTTTAAATTTAGATCTAGTAACTTCCTTTCCAGGTTTTCAATACACTTACGCTGGGTCAAGTGTTCGCTGTCCAATTTTTCGACCACCGCTTTGATGTCTTCGTACTGCTTATTAATAAATTTCATTGACTTATCTGTGTCTTCCAAGGATTTTTGCATGGTGGAATTTTGTATCTTCAGTTCAGATATGTCGGTGGAGAGTTTGGATATAAGATTATTTTGTTTTGTGAACATATCAGTTAGTTTTGAGTCAAATTCAGCCTTCCAATTATTTAACATCGCCATTATTTCCTGCTTTAGATCCAGCGGCTCCTGTTCTTTGGATGAATGATCTTTGGATGAATGGAGCTCGTTTATACGCAGGCGGTTTTTATTACGTTTCGTTACGAAAGAGGGGTCACTTACATGCTTGGCGGTTTTTAAGTCAGATTCGGACTGTGTATGACTTGGAGAGGCAGATTGGCTAGATGGAGGCGAGCGCTGCACCGACATCGTTAGTAACGCTGATTCTGCCCGCGCGTCACGGTCACGAAGTCAGTTCAAGTAGATGAAGCGATGACACAGTAGCACACAGAACGCGATCCTTTCCAACAGCTGGGCACTGTGCAACACGGTGTGTAGTGGGCGGGGCCAACGTACCGGTCGGTCGCCGCGTTAATGACTCAGTGACACGGAGCGACACAGATCAACACAGAACGCGGTCCTTTCCAATTAGATGACACAGTGTTTTTTCCTTTGTGTCCGTTATTTAAAATTGTAATATTTGTTTTGTGTTTTTTTCGACAACCAATTATGATTTTTTAGTTCTGTTTTCACTATCACTTATGTGGTTTGAAAGGGCACAACACAGTATATTGCACTTTATGGTTTTATCGTTTTTGAACGTGAAATAGAATTTAAAACACGGCACTCGATTTACACGCTTTTGACTCTCAACACTCCAAAATACCCACTCCACAAATGCAAAAAGGTTGTACAAACGTACCTGCAAAATAAGTCATATGACGACACTGAAAGGGTCTTCACATAGGTGATGAACATACACCTTCTCACACTCACACCAAACACCCACACCACACACACAATCACACACACACCCCCCCACACCACACACCCAATCACACACACACACCCTCACACACATATTATATACTTATCTATCTTAAATTGTTTTACTTTAATGTCTAACTCAATTCTCCGAAATTAACAATTAAATCTGAACTATTATATAATTTTACGTCATTGTACCTTAGGGGACCGGACTGCTTCTCCTTAACACAGGGTTCCATAACCTAGCTAGGAGAGCAGTGCTCACCCACACGTTTTGAGATATCTAATAGTGCTTATTTTGTAAAAATGTATTTTTAACGTGTACCTATTTCAATACTTTGTTTTCAGTAATAAATAAATAAATAAAAAACTAAAAAAACACTCTTTTATACTATTAAATGAACTAAAAAGTAAAAATTATTTTTTCAATATAAGAAAAAGTGATTAACGAGAAAATTAAAGTCATTGTAAAGAACAGCGTGGGGTGCTTTCGAATTATACTTGAGTTCGTGTAAGAATGTCGTACAAGCACCCCACGCTTTTTTTTACAATGACATAAATTTTCTCGTTAATCACTTTATTCTTACATTGAAAAATTTATTTTTTACTTTTTAGTTCATTTAATGGTATTAAAGCGTGTTTTTTTTTTAATTTTTTAAACTACAATTTATTTTTAAATTTTTTAGAGTTTAATCGTTAATTCTTATGATCCTGATCAGGATAATGGGTCAAAATTTTTAAATTATTGTATTGTCATCGGGCCCTGTTATGTGTGCAAAATTTCGAATTAATCTGACCATTTAAAGTGGGTAAAAACCGAGTTCAAAGATTCCGTTACATACAAACATACATACAGGTGAAGCTAATAAAAGCGTGTTAAAAAGTGGCAATTTACATTTAGCATTGTTATTTAAGCAATCATTATTACTGCGTAATTGTAACTAAAAAAAAAAAAAAAAAAAATGTTTATTGAAGAAAAGCCAAAGTGGGTACTTACGAAAACAATGTTATATTTATAACTAGGTGGCTATGCTATGCACAATACATTGAAACCCTGATCTCCAAACTAGGGGCATCCCTGTATCTCAGAGATCAGTGTCCCTCCGCAGCAAACTCACAAGCCAATATTTGTAACTCATTGGTACAAAGCATTTCTTTAAATAGTTGAATGAAGAGAAAAATAGAACAAATAAAAAATAAAAAACAACAATAAAACCCTTACATATAATAAAATATATAAATTATTCTCATTTACAATTTTGTATGAGTGTGGGGCGAGTGTGTATAAGTGTGTGGGGTGAGTATGTATGTGTGTGTGTGGGTGTGTGTGTATGTATGCGCGTGAATGCGTGTGGAGCGGGACTATAATAATATGAAAGGAGAAAATGACTGACTGACTGACATATCAGCCGCACAGCCCAAACTAGTGAGTCTTGGAACGTGGAATTTAGCGATGAGAGCGCAGCCTGATTCCGATTGGATTGGATCCCACAATCCGATCCCATTCGATCGCAACGCACCGTGTAGCATGCCGTCATACACACGCACTACACTTCCAAAGGCGATGGCAGACCACACACGTTACGGTTGACAATAACCGCAAGCGCAGTGCCGCTGCTGTTTTAGTTTCAAATGGCACGTTACAACTTTGACGATTATGTCGCTCTGTTCGTGACAGCCACAGACTGTTACGTTTTATATGAAACTTATTTTATTCGTTTTAGGTTTTTGAAGTCGGTTTTTACTTTTTTAACCGACTTCAAAAGGAGGAGGTTCTCAATTCGTCGGAACCTTTTTTTTTATGTATGTTCCCCGATTACTCGAAGATGGCTGGACCGATTTGTTTTTTTTTTGTTTTGTTCGAGAGTGTATACATCACAGTTGGTCCCATATAAAATTGATTAACTTTGCTTGGGTACTTTTTGAGTTAGCTTCAATAATACGTATTTTTTCCCCAGTTTTATATGGATGATGTTCTAGTTTGTTTTGCAGGTAGTGGTATTAGAATTTGTGTGGGGTAGGTACTACAACTAAAAAGTGAAAAACTTTTTTACAAAAAAATACAACCGACTTCCAAAAACAACACTACAAAGTGAAAAATAACTTTAATTTCGGAAGTCGGTGGCAAAAAACGAAAATACATTTAACTAGACACCGACTTCCGAAATTAAAGTTATTTTTCACTTTGTAGTGTTGTTTTTGGAAGTCGGTTGTATTTTTTTTTAAGTAAATTTTTGATTTAACTACATTAGTCCTAGTTTATCTCTTGTGACTTCGAGATACAGTCCAATGGATAGCATTCAACATTGCACATGTAAGCGGGTACACTCTTTAGGTAACGCTGACCACTTCCTATGGGGAACCACTGGCCTGTTTGCTTACCTACAGATTTACTAACTAATACTTACTTTGCGTCTCCCTGGCTCTTCGTTTCTTCTTAGATACTTCTTGTTCTTCTTCCACTTCAGTTTTAAACTCCATTAAAGGTACATCATCTTCTAAATCTGACTCATATTGGTGTGGTGGTGTACCTGCTACATCTAGACAGCTATTGTCTAACTTGTCCGGTTCTAGCTCTGTAAGTAAACAACAACAGTCAAGAGTATTACTCTTGTATTATCAACTAGCGACCCGCCCCTGCTTCGTATGGTGTTTATGAGTTGACAAAACATCGTGATTTTTTTATTATAAGTACGTAACTTTAATATGAATGTATTATACACATACACCTTTCAAAATAAATTTTCTAAAATTATGGTGAAAACCGCATCAAAATTCGTTGCGTAGTTGAGAAGAGAAACTGGTTTAACTCGTCGCGCGCTAATTAGCAGACACAATAGAAATTCTATTGTTATCTGTACACATGGTGTGCAATCGACATTTTAGGAGTTAATATGCATGTTTAATCAAACGCCTAGCCTTTTCCCAAAACGGCGCCATTCGAATAGCGGCCTGAGTGATATTCAGCCGATACGTCTAATACAACATTTAATGAACTGGCTGGCTGATGCTTAGGCCATTTATACAATAGGGCCATCTGCTTCTGCAACGTCTCCGGCGCTGCGAGAAGTGCAACCCCTTCGCCTTTACGTAACAAAGCATAGGTACCCGTGTCAGCCAGAGCGGCTGAGGCTGGTCACCTCAAGCCGAAGCTGCGAAGATGAGCATGCTTTGTTACAGCAGGTGGGGGTTGCTTTCCCTTCGCGCCTCCGGATTTTTATACACTCTAGGGGTAGCAGCCAAAAGGCTACGTGGAGTCAGGGTGTCGTGGATGGGTGCCCCGATTCGGTTTTGCGTGAACGCATTTAAACTGTGTAGTATAGAGGCATGAGGAACAGGGTGTAAAGTTCACTCATCCTCTATTGAAAAGGGAGGATCCTCCGACCAGACGCGTGTTGTGTCTGGTGCGCAACTGCCCAACGGTTGATGTCGGGACGTTGTTGCTAGTCGCGCGGTAAACTCTGATTCCGCGATGCAGGATTGCGTGACGTCAGTGTGACGCATAGTTCGTATATGGCGATGTAGATTCCGCCACAAGAAACACCAGAAATATTGTGGCTTGTCGACGCCATAATTGACAGTGTGGATTTCAGCGCCAGGTGGCATAAAATGGAACTAAATTTAAATGTCTGGGCTAGGCAAGTTATAGTTATCGATCCAAGCAATTTGTCTAGGTGTTTGATAGAACGGCGGAACGTAGGAGCTCGTGGCTAAGTAATGTCAGCCGCAAGGGGGTCGATCCATCAGGTTAAGCTACGCTTGCCGGGGTTGGTCAGTGGATGGGTGACCATCTTTACACACCGACACTCCTCCATGCTTCGGAAAGCACGTTAAGCCGTTGGTCCCAGCTATCATTCGTGGATCTTTGACAGACGTGACGGGTCGTCAGAAGCCCTAAAGTCTGACAACCAGTCTTACCAAGGGGTTTCGTATTACCCAGTTACTGGGTTGTGGAGGTCAGATAAGGAGTCGCTCCTTGTAAAATATTGGTATTCAGCTGCATCCGGTTAGACTGGAAGCCAACCCCAACATAGTTGGGAAAAGGATAGGCAGATTGATTTTGTTTGATTGAACAGCTGAATATTCAGGCCACTAGTTGAAAGGGGCGCCGTTTAGTGAAAAGGCTAGGCCGTCTAATTAAACCAGTTGGCTGCTACATATTTGAGCATTTTAGCCCAGTCATAATCGACACAAAAAACATGTAGGTACCAAAAAAAAAAGGCACCTACATTCCATATAAAACACGTTGAAGCTGCCCCCTCCAGCTCTAAAAGATATTTAACCCGGTAACGACGGGGCGATGTCGTTGAACAAAATATGACAAGCCTTGTCACTTCATAGTGATTTCGTTAGTTCCAATTAAAGCCACCGGGTCAAATATACTACAGGCACTATACCACGCGGAGTCACGATTGTCAAACTCGATTTTAGTGGTGTCAAAATTGTTATTAAATTTAGAGGTTTTTTTTGCAGAATAGCTCCAAGATTCTCATAGCAAAAAGTAAGGAATTTTAGTGATAGTTTAGTTCGGTGTACAACAGAATCAGCACCAGTATCTAATTTAGTTGAGTTTATTTTTCTAAATCATTGAAAGTTTTGTTTGTGTAGTGATAGCTTCTTTTTGTTTCTGCTACACACATCAAAAGTGTCTAGGGATCAACATATATTTTTGCAATAACTTTTCTCCTGATTGATATTAATTAAAATTTTCTTTAAGGATTCATCAAATAAAGTGTTTTCGTTTGTCACAGTAACGATAAACCAAGTCACCTTTGCATTAATAAAGAAATTTGCCATTTTCCTAATAAAGGGATTTTTGACATTTGAACCACTAACATTAAAGTTCGAAAAAAATACTGAAATAACAGTTTTCTTTAAAATTTTATTGGGTAACTTAAACAATTAATAATCCGTGTTTCTACCGCGAACACTAACAACACAAGAACATCGGTTTGGCATACTCAAAATGAGTTCATTCAAATCACGCTGTGGAATGGCCGCCCATGTTCGTTGCAACAACAAAAAAAGGTCTTCTTGCGACTGGATACCCTCCATATTCGGCAGAGCTCTTCTCTGTAGCATATCCCATGCATGCTCAATCGGGTTCAAGTCTGGCGACTGAGCAGGCCAGGGCAGGACATTGATGTTAGCTGCGGCGAGAGTCTGTCTTACAACTCTTGCGGTGTGCGGTCGTGCATTATCATGCATTAACTGAAATAAGGGACCGATTTGCACTTGTAGAGGAACGATGACGTCTGATACAATCGTCTCAGCATAAATTTGAGCGTTGAGGTTGCCTCTGATCCAAATCAACTCAGTTCTTCCGCCGATCCAAATACCCGCCCATACCATGATGGTTCCACCACTATAAGGATGGACTTCCTGGCAGGATTTTAATCGCTGTTGGCGTCCAGGGGTTCTCCAGTGTCGTATACGTCTTGTATCCGGTCTCATACCAAAACGAGACTCATCAGAAAAGCACACGAAACGCCATTGTTCTTCTGCCCAATTTCTGTGTTCAAGAGCCCATTGATATCGAATCCTACGATTGTGCATTGCTATAGGTGGTACCCGTAGCGGTCTTCGGGAATGAAGGTTCACTTCATGCAAGCGGTTTCTGACTGTTTGGTCGCTAATTAAGTTCCCTGAAGAGTGATGAAGCCTCACGGCTAACATCATGGCGGTTATAGTTGGAGCTCTTCGAGTTAAGATTTGAATGTATCGGTCTTGTCTCCGTGTGGTGCAGCGATACCGTCCTCCATGGCGCTCAGCCACGGTACCAGTGCTTCGGTAACGTGTCCAAAGTCGACTGATAACACTCTGACTTGTATTCAGAGCTAAAGCCACAGTACGTTGCCGGGAACCAGCTTCTATCATTCCCACGGCTCTGAGCATTTCTTCCCTGCTTAAATGACGTCGCCGCTCCATAATAACGTTGGTTTTAATCAGTAGTAGGGAAACAGTAGCACTAATAATGTCTTCAATGCGTTGTATGTTTTTATAGGGAAAATATTGACAGCTGATTTTCATCTTTTACTCGAATTTGATTCACAGTTCCTGATTCAAATTATGAAATGCACCAAAAAGGATCCATATAAATTTATAAAATCATAAATTTATTACAAAGCCACATCTCAATCTCAAGAAATCCGCATAAAAATGCTTGATCCCTAGACACTTTTGATGTGTGTATTTGACGATAGATGGTGTAATTCAGTAATGAAAAGACTATTGGTGAGTATGTAAGTTGAAACCGGCTTCTCTCTTACTTTTGTTCACACCTCGCCACTGCTTGGTCGTCAGTCTGTATGTCAGTTGTCAAGACCCTTTTTTTCTCAGGAACGCATGGAGATATCAAGTTGAAATTAATGTAAGATACGTAACATATTACATTAGTTACATTCGTGTTTGCGATGTTTGATGTTACTATTGACTGGGTCATTTGATAACTCGCGACTTACGAGTTGTAGGTCGTAGGTTCGAACCCGACAAGCGCTTTACTTTGTGTAAATTATTTCATCGCCACTGCTCTCAAAACGGTGAAGGAAAACATCGTGAGGAAACCGACATCATGTCCTAGAACCAAAAATTCGAAGACATGTGACATCTACCAACCCCGATTGGGGCCGCGTGGTGTGACCCACTCCCACACATTGAGAGGAGGCCCCTGTCTCAGCAGTGGCAACATTATAGGCTGATTATGCATGTATAGATAATTGTCATATTTCACATATTATGTGGTTACCGTTAGTAGTTAGTTCAAAATATTTATCATCAATATAGATTAAATTTTATTAGTTATTTTTGTTCTAAAAACATACCATCACTTTGATGTTCCTCCTTTGGCTCAATAATATCATCTAGTCCCTCACAAACAGCTCGTAATTCTTCTTTGATAGCAATGCTTTCTGTTTGACATACATCAACTATACTTATGTGCAATATTGGAGATTTAATAAACCCACTGAAACACTCTAAGTGGTTTTGGTTTATTAAAGAATTGGGCTGTAAAAAAATGATTATAGTATTAGGAAAATATATGCTGATCACAGTCCCACGAGCACAAACCTTTCTTCATTACACTAAAGTCATTCAAAAGAGCCTCAACAAGTGAGGATGCTTAAGTAGGTCCAATGGGAGAGTTGCATAGCTTGTACCAACATGAGAGAGGACCGTTATCAAACTGCCACATATAAGTTACATACAGAAGTTGTAGCAGTGTTATATGGAGTATTTAACATGTAATCATTGTAAACACCTCAATCAACACTCAATGATAAGGCTGGTGTGAAATCCAGATACAGTTTGAGAGGAATCACTTCCACATTATACTGAAATTAGAAATTCAATCAATCAATCTGCCTAGCCTTTCCCCAACTATGTTGGGGTCGGCTTCCAGTCTAACCGGATGCAGCTGAATACCATTATTTTACATGGAGCGACTGCCTATCTGACCTCCACAACCCATTAACTGGGTAATACAATACCCCTTGGTAAGACTGGTTGTCAGACTTTCGGGCTTCTGACGACCCATAACGACTGTCAAAGATCCACGAATGACAGCCGGGACCTACGGCTTAACGTGCTTCCCGAAGGACGGAGGAGTCTCGATTGTAAAGATGGTCACCCATCCACGGACAGACCCCGGCAAGCATAGCTTAACCTGATGGATCGACCCGTGCGGCTGTTATTATTTAGCCACGAGCTCCTCTACTGAAATTAGAAATTATGAGAATAAATGGCTGTTGAAGAATACCTCACCTCATAATCCTCATACATCATCTGAGCGAACACCTCTTCGGCTTCCAGACATTGTCTTAGCAATCGGTAGCATTGCTTTAGTTTAGCGTAGCAGAAGAAACAAGCAAGAATCGGTCTACTGTCTTCGGTTACAAACTGCAACAAAATTTGTCTTGCACCATTTTGTTTTAATGAAGAAAATACCTATATACTTATCCTTAATGGTTTCTGTGCACATCTTACAGAGAAGGCATGAGCATTGGTCACTTCTCTTGCTGAAGGCAGATTGGCGACTTAAAATACATATTTATTTTTAAACCCAGGTTTCATCACTCTGCATGCCTTCACCAGTGTCAGTGATTGCCATCTCCCTGAGACGACCCTCTGATCAAAAGTTCTTGTAGGAGCTCGGACTAAATAAAAAAAACCAAAACAGCGCTGTCAAAAGGGATGTGAGGCACACGTTTCTGGTTTCGTAAATATTTGTGTGCACATAATGAGGTGTAGTTTAATTGTAGTTTGGTGTGAATGTGAGTGTGTAAGCACAGAGTGAGGTGTAGTTTTGTGCATACTTCACTGTATTGAACTGTATTCACAGGGAATCCTAGTGTGAGTTCCAGGAAACAACACATTGAATGTAATTTCTTAAACAATAAATTATTCTTATTCTTTTTGTTTGCAGCGCTATGTCTGGGTTCTTTATTTAGTCTGAGATAGGTGGTATGAATATTCGCGAAGGAGAGACATTTAAATCCTTATAGGTAATTTACATAATCAAATTCTTATTCAAAATAACAACTTACTGGAATATCAGTCAGCTTCTCATACAGTTCGTGCAAGTTCCTGTTGACCACTACATGCATGCGAACGTTCTTCGCTAAACATATCCTACACATTGGAAGTTTTTCCATCTTTTCACTCAAAAAATATCACTAATGTTAATTAGTTCACCCTAAGACGACCCACTGACCCACCTTTACATTTATATTATAGAGAAACACTGTTACGTTGCATACAAAAACGAGGAAGGCTTGTATATTATTAATACGACGCCTTCTTCTAATAATCTACCAAGATATTGAGAATAAAAGATAGTTAATTATTATCTTTGTCACTCGTAGGTGCTCCAGTCCAGATATTTCAAAGAAATTAGTTTATTAGTCCCTTATTACCATCTACTACATAAATATTCGTTTATTTCGTTAAAATACTTCACAATAAAACACATAAATAATAATAAACACACGTATCAAATACAATCGGTTATCGGTACAATACAAAACACTGAAAACACATACAAAAGAAAGCTAAGCAAGCTACTTGACAGTTGACGACTTGACGTTGACAGATTAAGTACTTGACAGTTTGACGTTGAAAGATAGTGTTGCCAACGATACCAAACCAAAAAACCACAATCAAACATGACTTCATTTATTTATTTATAATTAATTACAACGGCTTGCGCCAATGACAGTAATTAACAGGTAAAACTAAACAATCAATCAATCTGCCTAGCCTTTTCCCAACTATGTTGGGGTCGGCTTCCAGTCTAACCGGATGCAGCTGAATACCTACCATTATTTATAAAACATAAAACTAAACATATTACATAATTAACATAATTCAAAAACAAATAACAAGTCAGAGATCAAACATACTTAACAATAACTAGAGGAAATAAAATAAAACCGAATAAAGTGATAAAACAACATACAACTTATTTACCTAACAAACATAGCTTTCACAGAACATGAGACAGTTTGACACATAATCTCCTTGAGTGTGTCATTAAAGATGTCACATTCCGGGACTGTCTCCATTAAGGAGTTTATAGCACCATGCTTGCGACACAGCGGGGATTGCGCGCGCGACACAGTGCGGCAATGGGATGTGGCGAACAGCCGGTGTCGCACAGTGGATCGTCCCCATACAAGAGGTCGGACATAGAATTAAAAATTGAAAAAGTATTTAATTGAAAAAAATGAAATATGCAGTTGCATTACTCTATTAAGGAACTACAAAAAATGTTACTACAATTTTTTTATTTGACCAGTACTTTATGAGCAATTCGATGAAAAGTGTTATTTTTCTATGGAAATGGTCACAAAAATGTCTGTATCTCATGATTCCCTCCTTGTTTCGATTTGCGGTTTTCACTACTGTTATCTACCCATTTTATGCCACATTTTCTTCAAGGACACATGGTGCCCCCAGCGACCCCCTTCCGAGATATTTTGCTTTTAGTAACTTTACTTTTTATTGTATAACTGATGATATGGAGGTACATTAAGTATATTCATTACTGAGAATAAGTCATCCCTAAGTAGTTCCTTAAATAACAGGTGCATTTACGATTACTTTAATGACTTATGAACGCTTCTGTTGCCATACAACAAACGCGTTAATGAGTCCTTAAGTGAAGATTCCCAGTACTTATTTATTTATTTATTTATTTATTTCATTTGGGAAAACAAACAGTAGTATACTAATCATAAACAGTATTGTCTTAAAATTAGAACTTTACAAATATACTACCCACAACATTTTCCACAGATTACTACATTATATAATAAAAACAAGCTATTAGCAAACGTGAACTGTAGCAGGGCTACCTTAATGAAAAAGAAGTTCTAAAAGATGTAACAAACAAATAAATTCATGCGTGATATACAATACAGGTCCCTAGCCTATTAATAAAGATTGTGTGCCTATGGAGCCTACAGCCGATCCTTGAGAATCTTAACAATATCAGTTTTAAATTTATATCTGCTTAGGAATAATATGTCTATTGCACCAAAATGCGTATTGTATGTGTCGACTAAGCGGTACAGTGGTGAGCGCACACCAGCATTGGATCTACAAAAACCGGTAGCAAAAAGCCGCCTGGTGCGCACCTCCCGTCCATGTACTGTTCGAGGAACCAGGTAACACAAACCAGACACCAAGTCAGGGCAATCAAACTTGTTTCGGCATATACTGAATAACGTCATTGTCTCAAGGAAGACGCGTCTTGACTTTTTTTTTTTTTTGACTACTTGCTTAATCTAATTAGTTATTGTAATTACTATGTTAACAGCCCTTAATCTCTGCATTGTTATTGTCTAATGTCATCATTAGCTTATCAAATTCATTGCTAGTTGCCTACTTGCTGCCCTATATATTTGAGTGTGTTTAGCAAATGTAATTCAGTTGTAATTATAACTTCTACCAAGTGTTGTCATTATGGCTTTCCGTGGGTTTTCTACTTACCTAGATCTTTACGTTGCTCTTCGTAATCATAAAGATCTTCGTGACTATGACCATTTATTTAACACATTGAAGTCGAATACTAACGTCCAGTTAAGTGAAAGTGATGTGACGGATCTCAAGAACTGGTGTCGACGATTTTGCTATAGGGTTTACACCAAATGGGTGCAATCAAGAAGGACAGTTGACAGGTTCATTAACAAGAACGAAGAGTGGTTAAATTCCGATATCGTTTGGCCAGATTGCTTTAAAGAAAATGTTGTTGACACTGAAGAAGCAAATGAAAATGAGGCAGAAGAGGTAGTCAGTCCATCAAAATCAGATGCATCTACTTCAACATATACATCTCCTCGCAAACGCTTTGAAGATTTATCAACTAGACACAAAAGAAGACGTGTTAATGAAAATGTTACTAGTTGCAGTCGTCCGGATGAGCTTTTGCATACTGTTGAAAGTATACTTAAGTCTGCCGGAAAAAATGATATAGCCAGAATAATGAAAAATTTGCTGGAAAATCCTGAACACGTCTCAACAGTTATAAATGTCCTGGAAACTAAGCAGAATCCTCCGCTTCGTGAAGTTCCTACTCACAAAGCACTTGCTCTTTACGTTTACTTGCAGTTATCCAAGTGGCGTTACATCACACTTCGGGACTTTAGTTTAAAAGAAGGTCATGCGAAATACCCAAGCTACTACTTGTTAGTTAAAGAAAAGCTTAAATGCTACCCGGCAAAAGAAGACATAACTGTGACTGAAACTTCCGCAAAGATACGTATCCAAGCCCTCCTTGATCTCACCGTTAGGAGGCTGATCGATTCACTTGAATCAAATTTTGATGCTGGTGAACAACTTGTGCTTCACAGTAAATGGGGTTTTGATGGAGCTTCAAGTCAAAGCATTTACCATCAAACGACAACAACAAGTGAACAAGACTTATCCAGTGTATTTATGGCAAGTCTTGTACCACTTAAGTTAGTGACTTCTAGTGGAAGTATAGTGTGGCAGAATGATCGGCCATCGTCAACCACATATTGTCGCCCGATTTCATTTACATTTATGAAAGAAACGGAAGCGAATGTTAAGGCTGAAATGGAAATATTTGAGACCGAGATTCGTGAACGGAACCCGACTGATTGCGGCAATGCTACTGTTACTCACAATCTATGGCTAACCATGATTGATGGTAAGGTACATTCAATCATATCTGGTACATCGGCAGCAG
Organism: Cosmia pyralina; assembly: GCA_946251885.1. Lineage (NCBI taxonomy): Eukaryota > Metazoa > Arthropoda > Insecta > Lepidoptera > Noctuidae > Cosmia > Cosmia pyralina. Next base: position 16,022,055 of record OX276369.1, on the reverse strand, counting down.
TGTGTGATTTGTGCAAAGCTCGCCCAAGCGAAATGAATAACTTGGAAGAAGTGAGAGCTAAACCCGTGAATACAGATTTATACAAGCATGGATTTAGTTCATTGCATGCTTGGATTCGGTCCATGGAATGTTTATTACACATTTCTTACAGAATGGACATAAAATCATGGCAATCAAAAGGTGACGAAAATAAAAAAAAAGTTAAAGATAAGAAAGAAGCCATTCAAGAAGCTTTCCGAAGAAGAACAGGCTTACTTCTAGACGTTGTTAAGCAGGGTAGTGGCAACACAAACACTGGAAATGCTGCAAGAAGATTTTTTGCAAACCCTGAAACGACTGCCGAAATTACTAAATTAGATGTTAATTTAATTAGAAGACTCGCCGTTATTTTGCAATGCATTTCCTCAGGCGAAAAAATTCAAGTCCAAAAATTCAAATCATATTGTGATGAAACAGCAAATTTATTCGTGGAATTATATCCATGGTATAACATGCCAGCAAGTTTACACAAATTGCTGATTCATGGATCACAGATAGTGGACCACTTATCAGTAGTGCCTATAGGTTTTTTGTCTGAAGAAGCATCTGAAGCAAGAAACAAGGACTTTCGCAAATTTAGAGAATGTCATACACGAAAGCATAGTAGCATCGCCACTAATGAAGACATTCTTCATAATCTGCTATTATCTTCCGATCCTCTTCTCGCCAGCTTACGACCGAAGATGACAAATAAAGCCAAAAAGTCTTCATTTAGAGAACTAGACGATTTACTCATACGTGATCAGAGTGAATTGGAGTTCATTGACGCGGACGTTTCAACTGATACACTTGCTGCATGTAGTGACGTTGAAGAAGATGATGACGATGATAATGATCATGATGTCGTTATTGATGAAGATGAAGAAAATATAGTTTAAGTCTTATAGTACCTAATATTATTATTTTACAAGCAGTTTCTTTGTTAATTTCTAGTTTTTGTGTATTTTTTTTATTCTATTCTTTTTTTCTATTCTAGTTTTTGTGATTTTTTTTTAATTTTATTCTTTTTTTGTTTTGTGTTATGCCACCCATCAGCCAATAAATGGTTTTTTTCTTTCTTTTCTATTGTTGTTAGTAACTACATGGTCGTGTTAATTAATTAATTTCCTATTATAATTTAGTTTTTAGTAGTTGTTTATTTTTTTAGTTTGTTTTAGGGTACATAGTTATTTTATTTTTAAATTATTTTTACAGTGTTATATTATATAAATAAAAAATATATTTATACCTACATATTTTCTTATTGATCATAAAACTCTATTTCTTTTCGATGTGTTATTGTAAATGCGACTCAGTCATTACTAAGCTAATGATGACATTAGACAATCACAATGCAGAGATTAAGGGCTGTTAACATTGTAATTACAATAACTAATTAGATTAAGCAAGTACTGGGAATCTTCACTTAAGGACTCATTAACGCGTTTGTTGTATGGCAACAGAAGCGTTCATAAGTCATTAAAGTAATCGTAAATGCACCTGTTATTTAAGGAACTACTTAGGGATGACTTATTCTCAGTAATGAATATACTTAATGTACCTCCGTATCATCAGTTATACAATAAAAAGTAAAGTTACTAAAAGCAAAATATCTCGGAAGGGGGTCGCTGGGGGCACCATGTGTCCTTGAAGAAAATGTGGCATAAAATGGGTAGATAACAGTAGTGAAAACCGCAAATCGAAACAAGGAGGGAATCATGAGATACAGACATTTTTGTGACCATTTCCATAGAAAAATAACACTTTTCATCGAATTGCTCATAAAGTACTGGTCAAATAAAAAAATTGTAGTAACATTTTTTGTAGTTCCTTAATAGAGTAATGCAACTGCATATTTCATTTTTTTCAATTAAATACTTTTTCAATTTTTAATTCTATGTCCGACCTCTTGTATGGGGACGATCCACTGTGTGTCGTCGAGTAGGCCTATGACGCAGGTAATTGCTAGGCACATAAACTGTACACAAAGTATTGTGCAGCTCTGGGGAATCTACCATGCTCCTTAAAAATTTTATGGGTATTAGGATCTGATCTCTGGCTCTACGCACTGAAAAGGAATTTTATCCTAACATTCCCAGCAAGAAAAGAGTAGGGTAGGATACATAAATGGATAATATCCGTAAATCTTTTTATATAAAAAACGCAGGAAGGCTTTCTGAACCTTTTCAATCAACAATTCGTATGCGGATTCGTGGGGATTCCAGACGGCTGCAGCAAATTCTAACTTACTTCTAACTAGACAGTTAAATAATAATTTGATGACAGTAGGATTATTGAAATCACGGGCATTGCGTAGGACCTAGGCGTCTGTAAGATTCTGAAGCCAGGGCAGACATGTGTGCATGGAAAGTCAATCCGCAGTCAAATGTCACGCCAAGGTCTCCAATAGTTGACGTGCTTTATTTCAACACCTGCTAAGGTATAGGTGGCATGTGTAGGTTGTAACTTGCGGCTAAAGGTCATGACGTAACATTTACCGGCATTAAAATCATTTTACTATCTATACTCCACTTATGGATTCGGTCGATGTCACTTTGAAGATGTTCGGGAATTACATCCTTATCAATCACTTGGACTAATTTCAAATCGTCAGCATATACAGGGTGTCCCAGAACTCAACGTCAAGCCGAAACGGGGCGACAGGATTGATTGTAAACATCATGAGAAAAATCAGAAAAAAAATCTATCCCATGCAGTTTAAAAATTATGGGCATTTAAGAAAAACCTAAAAATTTGGTCAATCTGTAACCATTTTTCGGTTATTGTGGTTAATTTTTATTATTTTTGTTCATTTAAAATTTGGAACCGTAACCCTAAATAATATTTCTAAGAATCACAGTCAAAAATAATGACACAATTGCCCCAAGTTTCCTAGAAGATTAAGACTTTGTTAAACTATGAATTTAAAATTTTCTAAATTGGTCGACTTTGAACGGCCCTCCTTTAAAAAAAATGTACTAGAGTGCCCTGGCAAGTGCCATTAAAAGTTGGCGCATTTAATCAGGATTGTAAAATGGTACAATACTTGTTAGTTTCGTACTAAAAAAACGAGTAAAAAAATAAAAACCTCAAGTAACCCGATTTTTGCTAACCCATTTTACTCAGTTAAAATGTTTTTTATTCGCACAAGCTCTTGGTAGGTTCTTTTTTTACGGCAAAATGATGAGAGAGTTGGATAGTATACATGTTTACGCAGTGCAAGTAAGAGATTTCCTTGACCAGGAATATCCGGGAAGGTGGATTGGACGTTCAGGCACTATCTCGTGGCCAGCCCGTTCCCCAGATTTAAATCCCCTGGATTTTTTTTATTGGGGCGTTCTCAAAGAAAAAGTTTATTCAAAGCCCATTGAGAGCGTAGCCGAGCCGCGTGAACGAATTTTTCAAGCTGCTGAGGACATCAACTCTCGAGGATATGCCCGGCTAATACGTAGATCTTTTTTAAGAAGATGTAGGGTGTGTATTGAGGCTGATGGTAAACAATTTGAACATTTGTTGTAATAAAAAATGTTATTTCCATATCTGACTTTTATTCCAATAAACCTAAACTAAACTTTATTTATTTTTATTACTGAAAACAAAGTATTGAAATAGGTACACGTTAAAAATACATTTTTACAAAATAAGCACTATTAGAAGGTCAAACTAGGTCAAGATTTTTCATTATTTTATTAATTTTACTTACTTTTGTCGACTTTGGTAAAAGTGGCGTCACTATCTGTCTCTTTCACTCATGGCAAACATGTCCACTATCCATCTCTCTCATCATTTTGCCGTAAAATTAAGAACCTACCAAGAGCTTGTGCGAATAAAAAACATTTTAACTGAGTAAAATGGGTTAGCAAAAATCGGGTTACTTGAGGTTTTTATTTTTTAACTCGTTTTTTTAGTATGAAACTAACAAGTATTGTACCATTTTACAATCCTGATTAAATGCGCCAACTTTTAATGGCACTTGCCAAGGCACTCTAGTACATTTTTTTTAAAGAAGGGCCGTTCAAAGTCGACCAATTTTGAAAATTTTAAATTCATAGTTTAACAAAGTCTTAATCTTCTAGGAAACTTGGGGCAATTGTGTCATTATTTTTGACTGTGATTCTTAGAAATATTATTTAGGGTTACGGTTCTTAAGTTTAAATGAACAAAAATAATAAAAATTAACCACAATAACCGAAAAATGGTTACAGATTGACCAAATTTTTAGGTTTTTCTTAAATGCCAATAATTTTCAAACTGCATGGGATAGATTTTTTTTCTGATTTTTCTCATGATGTTTACAATCAATCCTGTCGCCCCCTTTCGGCTTGACGTTGAGTTCTGGGACACCCTGTATAGGAGGCATTTGGCATACTTTACTTCTTTAATGAGATCGTTAACCATAGTGAGAAAGAGAACGGGGCCTAAAACTGAACCCTGGCTTACACCTGAGCGCGTATGATATGACTTCGAAATAAAGGATCCATGACTAACATACTGTTTTCTATTTGAAAGGTAATCAGCAAAACATTTCAAAATAAATTGCTGTATAATTTATTTAATAGAATATCGTTATCCACTGTATCGAACGCCTTTTTAAAATCTAAATATAGCACAACTACTTGTTGACCTTTATCCATGTGATGAGATATATAGTCAACGAGGGATAACAAGTTATAATAGTCTCTACTGTTTCATGAAATCAATCCTTCCTCAATGATTTATCCTGCTTGATTTCATGAAATCATGAGATTTGAGGTCTGCGATAATGTGACCAAATTATTATCATTTATAATAAAACTAACGTTATAAATAACGTTAGTAAGACTATACGTTATTATTATTATTATAACAAATAGTAGCTTTCTCTCTTACCTCTTGGCTACAACTCTGTTATTTATGATAATACTTACAATAGACGTTATGTAATAATTGTTGTACTACAGCAGCGAGCTCTCTTGTTAACGTCTTGCACAATGTCTCACACGTCACAGCTGCTCACTGATTTATTCTCGAGGGGATGTAGGGCAGGTCTGTTATTACCCCTAGTGGTGGTTATATCGTAGATGGCTGGTTGAATCCGCTGTTTTACAAAACAGCTCCGTTATGTGCCGTTGCGCTACGTTTAACAAAACCGCTAGGTTCTGTAGAGGTTTGTTGCATTGGTCAACCTTAGTATGTCACTGGCAGATATTCTATCATTCAAACATCGAATTACTTTTGAAGAAAAACGGAACTTGCTTTTGTTCAATGGTGTGGTCAGATTCTTGAATACTACTTCGTCTGTGGTTTCTTGCTGGGGCTTCGAAAGGAGTGTGATATAATTAAGTTGAAACTGAGTTATTTCAATATAAAAAGGCCCTCGGCCCTCTTGACCTCCCTCTACCTTACTTAAAAGGGATGAGCAGTCCCCAACCATACTTGTCACGAGCGAACAGCAGATACATCAACTTAAATTAAACAAATGACTAGTAACTTCTTGTCATATTATATTATGTATCAGTAACATTATGAAGTCGAACGTAACTATGTTAATTACTCTTTTGTTCGACGGCTCTTTGATGTATCTGTTCAATTTGTTGGGATTTTTTATTACTCTTTGTTATGTTTTTGTGTTCTCTTTAAAAGTATCTATATTTGTGATTATTTTGTACGTTGACACTACAATGCTACACATAGCCAACCCGTACTCACCTGCACACAATACACTCACTTATTTTTCACTACGTTCACACAGCAATTACTCGCACTCAGTCAAGTATACTACCCATTCATTCATTCAGATATATTCCGTAAATGCCCTTTCATTTCACACCTGTTTTACTAAACTAACTCTCAAAATTATAATTCGCTTCCACATAAACCTCTACCAAATAACACGTCATTTCCATTATTTCCAAACTATATATAATGAATAACCAACTACAAACCATAGAAGATATTGATGATCTTCAAATTGCGCGTAGTATTGAATGTGATTGCATTGACTTCATTAGGCGGACGAATATAAAAAGAACTGATTTTACTGTCATTTCTCAAAACATAAGAAGTATTTCGTGCAACTTTGACAACTTTATTATTACTCTTTCGACTTTTAATTTTGAAACTGATGTCATTATCTTAACGGAATGCAGATTGAGTTCTGAAAAACCTATACCACATCTATATAATTATTCTTCCTACGTTACCACACACCACCAAAACCAGAATGATGGTGTTGTGGTATATATAAAAAATAATTTAAAATCTAAAGTTAAGGAAATTAATCTAACGCATGCGTCTTGCCTTCAACTTGAAATATTCAATAATACTGTTTTATGCATCTATCGATCGCCAGCTAACGCGAACTCGGAGAGTTTTATCAATTCTCTAAGTACCCATCTCGATACTATAAACCCCCAGAATAATATAATCATAGCGGGTGACATAAATATTAATATTAAACAAAAGGATACTATGTCGTCTCACGACCAAAAAAATAGACTTAATTACCTCAATACATTATCCCAGTATGGTATTCTGCCTGGTCATACATTGCCTACTAGAAATGAAAACTGTTTGGACCATTTTATGCTAAAGTTAAACAAACATAAGATATCCGCCTTCATTGCCATTCTGCGTACAAGCATTACAGATCACTTTACCACCTTTCTGTCCCTTTCAAAAATAAAAGTTTCCCCAATTGTGAGCAAAACTAAATCCTCAATTGACTTTGAGAAAGCATATAAGTATTTACTTGAAAATAAATTAGCTGATTTACTTTTTTGCAACGACCCGGAATCCCTGACAAACCTTCTTATTATAAACTATCTGAATCGATTAATAAAAATACTACCCTTGTAAAAATTCCAAATAGTAAGCGCATTATCAAGTTATGGATTACTCCTGGCATTTTAAGATGTATCAGGAACCGTAACAAATTGCAAAAAGATAGTAAGAAAGAACCGTACAATGAAATATTAAAAATAACGTTTATAAGATATAGGAACTATTGCAATAACTTAATAAAAAAAGTAAAAAGAAAGTATGAAAGAGAACTAATAACTAAATCAACTACTAATAATAAATTACTTTGGAAAAATATAAAAACTATTACCTACTCTAATAAATGTAAAAGTGACAACACAGAATTATTAAATATTAAATCATCTCCATTAGAATCGGTTAACTATATAAATAATTATTTTGCCAACATTGGTAAAAACCTTGCACTAAAAATCCAGCCACATATAAGACGTAATCAACAGGATAGACATCTCTCTCCAACGGGTCAACCTAACTCATTTGTGCTGCTGGACACGGATATGAGTGAAGTTAACCTTATCCTCATGAGTCTTAAGACCGGCAGTGCACCTGGATGGGACAACGTTTCAACTAGTTTTTTGAAGTACATACGCAAGGATGTTGTTCCCATTATTACTCATCTCGCCAACCTTTGTTTTGGTAAAGGAATCTTTCCAGCTGCATTAAAACAGGCTATTATTACGCCAGTATATAAGTCTGGAGACAGAGACGATGTCGGCAACTATAGGCCTATATCTGTCTTACCTGCAATTTCTAAAATAATTGAGAAACTTATTAACATAAGGTTACTTAAATATCTAAAAGATTTTGATATTTTATCGGACTCTCAATTTGGCTTCCGGCAAGGTATGTCTACCGAGAATGCAGTTGCGGCGCTTAGTGCGCTAATTACCGAACAACTTGATAGCGGCAAAAAATGTGTAACTGCATTCCTAGATTTAAAAAAGGCCTTTGACACCGTCTCTGTCCCACTCTTAGCATATAAGCTAGAAGCTATTGGAGTTCGTGGGCTGCCGTTAAATCTTCTCAAAGATTATCTCAGCAATCGTAGGCAAAGGGTTAGAGTGGGTCAGTGTATTAGTGGGGACACGGTTGTGTCTTACGGAGTCCCCCAAGGGAGCGTATTGGGGCCTACTTTGTTCCTTATTTATGTGAACGAACTCTGTAACATGGGTATTGCAAACGCAAGAATTTTTTCGTACGCTGACGACACTGCTGTGGTGTTCACGGGTAATTCTTGGCGAGACGTTCAGCTTAGCGCAGAGTTGGGATTGTCTGAGATTGCTGGATGGCTGAGACAGATTTTGCTCACACTGAACATATCTAAAACTAACTACATATGTTTCAGTGTGTGCAATCGTACACAACCCAGTACTGACTTTAAACTTAGGATTCACGTATGCGATGCTGGAAGTCACTCACACTGCAGCTGCTCAACTATAAACAGAGTACCTCATATCAAGTATTTGGGTATTATTGTCGACCAGAGATTATCTTGGCATCCCCACATTGATCAAGTTGCTAACAGAATCAGAAAACTAAGTTGGATTTTCAGGACACTTAGACATATAATACCTATAAATGTATGTGCTCCTTCAGGTAGGAATAAAAACTTCCTAAATATGATATATTTAGCGCTTGTACAATCAGTTTTGCTATACTGCATCCCTATTTGGGGGGGAGCTTCTAAAACAAAATTTTTAGAATTAGAGCGTGCACAACGGGCTCTCATCAAGTGCATGTATTTTAAAAAACGGAGATATTGTACTGAAAAACTTTATCAAATTAGTAATCTTTTAACGGTCCGGAAGCTTTACATTACTCAAGTTGTTCTCACAAAACATAAAGCACTAACCTATGATCCCAGAATATTGGCTAGAAGAAGAAAAGACGTTATATTAAAAGTACCACAAACAAGAACACTATTTGCTAGTATTCAACTTTTTAAGCGATCTGCTCAGCTTTATAATGCTATTAATAAACACATTTATATCTACCCTAAGAATTGTTATGAATGCAAAAAAATACTAACGGAATGGATAAGAAAGCTAACCTATAGTGAGACTGAATCACTTCTACAACATATACACTAACACTATACTAACACTATTCTCTACACAAACATACACACCCTCACACACACACACACTCACCCCCACTTACACACACACACACCCTCATTCACTCAAATCACCTTGTTTTTGTTTATGTACTCGTATTGTATAGTTTACACTTCTTGTTTTTGAAAGAGCGGAGTCTCCTAATACAGGCATCTTTTGCTTAAAAGGAGGCTCCAATCTCAAATTTGCTGTACGTTTAAGGTTATCAAATAAACTATTTTTATTTATTTTATTTATTTATTTACCTCTTTAATTTATAGTACCTATAGCTATCCACGGTGAGGTTCGACCCCTCACAATTACCCACATTAGACGTAATGCAGAATGGCTTATCTGCAGTCATTAAACGTTTGGTGTGGCTTCTGTAGTGGTATGTTTACCCACACATGCACGCCACTTGCGAGCTTATAAGTACCTATGACGTTCACCGTCACCTAAAGTTCGAAGTCACGCGTTGTCACGACAACACATATTACATAGTCGTTTACTAACTGCTACTCGCGTCAATCATCATAATATATCATTTCATACTAATCATCATAAGTAACTGTACCGTGTTTAGTTGTAGTAAATACATTATTAAATTCATAGTGTAAATCTGAATGTACATTTAATTTCTCACTATAGAACCTACATCACGTTCCAACAAAAGTTCTATATTGGTGACCCCGACGTGAATGAAATAATACGGTTTCATACTTTGATCCGCGAGTGCAATTGCGTTCAATACAGACGTAGATTTTGTTTGTATTGTTACTGTGAACTATTTTACAAACCTTCAAAATGGTCAACCCTAACACTGCTGCTGCCGCTGACTATAAAGTTACCATCGATCCTGAGCACACAGCCGCCACGGCTGCCGCCACACCTGGTAGTGTCAACGCACCTCAGCAAGCTGGTCCATACCATAGACCAGCACCAGCCGCCAGAGACGGGGGCGATCACCATCAACTCCCGCATCGCCGACTTCTGGGCAGCGCGTCCACGACTGTGGTTCCATCAGTTTGAGGCCATAATCGGTGCACAAAAAGCAGGTGACTTACATAAATACCAATTAGTTATAGCTAAGTTAGGTCGAGACGAATTGGGTCAAATTAGTGACATTCTCGAGAGCCCACCCGCAAATGGTAAATATCAAGCACTAAAGGATAGGTTAATTTCGGCATATGAAGAATCCGAATCCAAGCAATTACACACATTGCTTACGAATGTCGAGCTAGGGGATCAACGACCCACTCAACTCCTTCGTAAAATGCGAGAACTCGGAAGAAACAAAATTCCCGAGGACACGATCAAAATTTTGTGGTTAGATCGCCTGCCTCAAACAGTCCGCGCAATAGTCACGGTCTGCAATGTTACGTTGGACAACGTCGCAGCAATTGCTGATAAGATCATGGAAACTTCACGGCCATCTGAAGTCTGCTCTCTAAATCCGGTCGCTATCCCTAAACAATCAACAGATCAACAATTTAACAATTTAATTAAAGAAATTGCCGCGTTAAATACAAAAATTAGCGATCTACAAAACACGCGCCAGAGGAGTCTCAGAGTGCCAGAGGAGGAAAATAGGAGTCGTGGCATTTATCAGTCGCGATCACGGTCACGATCACGCTCTCGGTATCTTGACAATCAAAATAGATACAGGCGTCAAACAGCGAAACCGGGAGACAAAGATTACAAGTGCTTCTATCACTATATTTGTGGGGATAACGCCAAGAAATGCGGCGACGATCAATGCATCAAAAATGCGTTAAACTAAAGCCGACACCTGCCTTGGCGAGTGTAGGTGTCGAAGGAACATATCGCTTGAGCGTCACCGACTGGAAAACTGGTACACATTTTCTTATTGACACCGGCGCTGATATTTCAGTTATTACCTATAAAAACGTGAATCGTCAACCCGCCGATTTTACGTTATTTGCTGCTAATGGGACCACAATCAAAACATATGGGACTCAGAAAATGACTTTGGACCTTGGCTTACGCCGAGCTTTTACCTGGAAATTTGTCCTGGCTGATGTACAACGGTGCATTATTGGGGCAGATTTCCTAGCCAAACATCAATTGCTTGTTGATCTTCACGCAAAAAAGTTAATTGACAAAGTCACTCTACTCTCTAGGAACACTAACGTAGAGGATGCCTCAAATATACCTACAATAAAGGTCATCGACTCGGATAATAAATATCACTGTATTTTAACAGAGTTCCCAGACATCACTAAGAGCGAGTGTTTCAAGGACCCACCCAAACACAACGTAACGCATCATATATGTACTCATGGCCCACCTGTTTACGAAAAAGCACGTCCACTTAACGCTGCAAAATACAAAGCGGCAAAGGACGAATTCCAGCGAATGGTAGATTTAGGAATATGCAGGCCGTCATCCAGCCCATGGGCAAATGCTTTTCATGTCGTTCAAAAGAAAAACGATGAATTACGCCCGTGCGGTGATTACCGTCGTTTAAACGCAGTCACCGAGCCCGACCGCTACCCGATTCCTCGTTTAACGGATTTTACATACATCCTCAAAAATAAAAAAGTTTTATCTAAAATTGATATTCGACGTGCTTACCATAATATAAGCGTCGCACCTGCGGACATACCGAAAACCGCAATAATAACTCCATTTGGTCTGTTCGAGTTTACGAAAATGAGCTTCGGTCTGAGAA